>JAKSZP010009195.1:0-522326 GCA_022478985.1 Massospora cicadina
TAGAGTGGTTATGGACTATAGTCAGCTCAATGCTGTTACCTAAAAGGATTATCCTCTGCCTTGCATTGATGATTAATTGAGACTATTTTATGGGTCACAATACTTCTCAGCTATGAACCTTGCAAGTGGTTATTGGAAAATTGACCTGGCTCCAGAAGACCGTCAAAAATGTGCTTTAATCTCTAGTGAGGGGTTATTTGAGCCCACTTTTATGCTGCAGGTGCTTTGTAATACCCCTGCTACTTTTCAATGAGCCATGGATGGCTTGTTTGGGGATTTGAAACTTTCTTGTGTTTTGGTATACTTAGACAATGTTACTGTGTTCTGTAGCAGTTTTAACGAGCATTTGGCTCATTTAAAGGAAGTATTTGGTTGAATGCATCATGCTTTGCTTAAGCTAAAACCATCCAAGTGCGCTTTTTTAAGAATGAGATAAAATTCTTAGGTCATAAAGTTAATCGTGAGGGGATTTTACCCTTATCTAATAAGATACAAGCTATTCTGGACATGCCTGTTCCTAAAAGCTTGCATGGTATCCAAGTGTTTTTAGGGATGGTTGGTTATTACTGACAATTCACCCCCATTTTTCAGAGATTGCGAAGCCTTTAGTTTACCTTTTGCACAAGGAAGTCCCTTTTGTATGGAAAGAGTCGCAGCAGCAAGCTTTTGGTCTGTTGCGCAAGACTTAGTGTACAAATCTTAGCCCATCCTGATTTTTCCAAACCTTTTACTTTATTTATTGATGCCAGTAATATTGCTATTGGAGCCATTCTGGCTCAACATGATACCAACTTGGTTGATCACCCCATTGCATACTATAGTAAAACCCTTTCTAAGGCTAAATGCAATTATATCATTACCAAGAGAGAATGCTTTGCAGTTTTGTCCGCCATCAAGCATTTTCACCCTTATCTCTATGTCAAGCATTTTACTGTTGTCACGGATCATGCTTCCTTGAAGTGGTTGCAACAAATGAAGGATCCTGATGGGCGCTTAGCTAGATGGGCGTTAAAGCTCCAGAATTATGACTTTACAATTCAACATCACGCTGGAGCTATTCATCAATACGCTGATGGACTTTCTCAATTGCCTATATTAACGTTATTCTCTGTTGAGGAGGATTGCATCTATGACTTGATTGGTAGACCTGAGCTCTGGTACCATGAATCTAAGGATGTTATATATCGAAGCTACAATCCTTAACTGAAGATACTCAGGTTAAAGAAGGTTCATTATACAAGAAGTTGGGATCTAAATGGTTGCCCTTTATTCAGCCCTCTGCAAGGACTGATACTATTATGGAGGCTCATCAAACTGTAGGGCATGGAGCTTTTGTTAAGACCTTACAGTGGTTGAAAAATCATTGTTACTGGGATAAAATGCTGGAATCTGTACATGATGTGCTGGAGACTTGTCTTAATTGCCAACAACAACGTGGTGGAAATATTATGTTCCAACACAAAATTGCGGGACATTTCAGAACCTTTATCTACTATAAGTGTCGATGTGGTGGGCCCTCTCCCTACTGCCACTTATGGACATTAATATTATATTAGCTATTTACCATTTTACCAAATGGATTGAAGCTATCTCTGTTTCCACGGTCACCACTAAGGCTACTGCATCCTTTCTTTTTAAGCAAGTTTTCACCAGGCATGGTAGCCCTTAAAGTCCTGTTATTGGATAATAGACCAACTTCATTTTATCAGGTGGTATCCAAGCTTATTAAATTAATGGGTACCTATCAGTCATTTACATCCCCATACAATCCTTCTACTAATGGTGCAGTTGAAAGAGCAAATGGTACCCTTGTAGCCATTCTTTGAAAGATGGCTTCCAATGACCCTAGTAGATGGAATCTCTATTTGCCTAGTGCAATGTTAGCTTATAGGGTTAACTACCATCATATAATTGGAACGTCTCATTTTATAGTTTTATATGATCAGGATCCTATTCTCCCCTCAAGTGTACAACCTATACTTGAGGAGGCTACCCCGCAAACTACTGATTTAGCTATGAGGAGACTAGATGATGAAATCATTTAAGTACAAGCTTTAGCTTCGAGTTCCCTTGCTGCTACTACCTTAAAAGAGGGAGCAAGAACCAACGCTAGTAGACCTACGCTACCTGAGTATCAAGTTATGAATCTTGTACTCTTCTATTAACATAGGCTGGGAGGAAGGATTCACAAACATGGCACCTTATGGGCTGGTCCTTACCATATTATTTATCATTGGGGTATTGAATACTCCATTGCAGCTGTTGATACTGGTACTGTTATTGATAGAGTACATAGTAGATTTCTTCATAAGTATGTGCCCCCTAAGCAAGATCTTGAGGGGGGCATTGTTGGGGATTCTACTACATTGATCAGAATTACTCAAGATCGAGATTCAATATCTCAGTCTAATGAGATTGCAAAATCCATGTCAGAGATATCTGATTCAAGGATAGACCAACAATCAACTCTTCAGAGTTATCAACCTTCTCTGAAGGATGATGCTAAGCTATTTGATGAGGCAAAATATCATACAAGAAGGTTGGTCTAGTCAAATAAGAATCTTATCTGATCTGGCCATCATAAGTATGGTATTAATCAGAAATATCAGTCATCTAATAGGAAAGATCTTACCTCAGGTGCATCCCAAAAATCCTCACAAATAACTACTAAATCTACCCCTATAAATACTTTTCATTTCTAACAAATAAAGTACCTCTATTTTTGACTCATGTAGCTTAGTTTTGTTCTATTCATACAAAATTCTGTATTTCCAATTGGAATCAATTATAGCAATGGAACAAATAACTTTGTTGCACTTGTGTCAATCTTTTCTAGAGCCATGGAACTAATAGTTTTGTAGCCTTCATAGCACCTGCTTATCATAATTTCTATCAAAATTCCAAGATATGCTGACTGTGATAGAGCAACTTTTGAGTAGCCTCTTAGGATTACAACCTCTGTTTGTGGGTAAAAGTCTTATTACATAAGTAGGTTGTTACCCTAATAAGGGTTATTCAATGGGGTTAAGAAAAGGAGTTGGGACACATTTTTTGTTTCAACCTAGAAGAGGCTTGTAAAAATTTATTTGTTGGGTTATTATTGGCAAACAACCCTAGTAATCTTTTTACTGCACCAGTTTGGGTTTCTTGTGCACTTCGTCACGTTGTATAGTATATTCAATTATTGGTTGATAATAGTATGATGACTATTATCTGTAGTTGAGTATGAATTCTTATATCTCAGCCCAACGCTCAGTCAGTATTCCCAATTAAATACTTTAGATGTCATGATCTTAGGGATTTGTTCCCTCATTCTGTCCAAACTGATCTTTGCTGAGATTCCCAGGTGACAGTCTCTTTGGTCCAAAACACAGTTGGCAGCAATCCCCAATTGTCTCCTTCTTCTCTAGATCCCCGCTCAAATCTTTACTCTTTTTACTAAGAGTCTTTCAATTATCACACACAGCAATAATATCCTTGAGAAGATTAACACAATGGAAGCTGATGATAGTTTACTACTTAAACTATATACCAGATAAAAACAATAGAACTTCTTATCTGTTCTTGTAGCTACTGTTTTACTATCTAACTATTTTTTTATTATAGGTGAATCCTAGGGAATTTATAGTGGGAATTCAGTCATCTAACCCTCAGGTGACACCTCTTTAATGAAATGGCAGTTGTTGCCATTAAAATCTTATCCTCATCTCAGCAGCGATGGTCTTCCCCATCCTGGCTAGGTTTCCGTTGTTGGACATCCTCAAGACCTAAATGGAAAAAGTCAGAAAATGTTTCTCTAACGGTTTCTTTTGATCCAAGCAAACTGACCATACTTGGCTAGCAACCTGCTTAGGTAATGGGACTTATTACCCATTAAGACAGGTCACCCATCAACCAATTGATTTGCTAGTTGCAGGCGGCATCACTCACCTCACAACTTGCTATTCATTCCCAATCAGTTGGTGATGAAACCTGACCAATCCCAATTGGTACACCTGATAATTAATCGCTATCAGATACCCCTATTTTGTTGGCAACTCCACCCAATGAGATCTTAAGTATTCATCCAAATTGATCCCTGACAGATATGAACAGGTGAATATCCCAAAATCCCCTGAACATAGTTACTCTGAAACTTGGGCCAACTGATTTCCAATTCACTTTGCCTTGGGGAATTATCCCCTAGTGATACCTGGTAATTTAGCAGGCTGGGAATACGGGCAAAAATCCCAATAAGGCTGTATTCAAGTAGGGGAGAGAACCTAATTTCCAAAGAGAAATATCATTGTTTTACACAGCCCTATAGGGTTAATTTATCTGCAATGGCCAACGTTACCAAATGGGTTGCCAACCAAAGGGTTAGGCGCCAAATTCCCTGTAAATTCCAAATGATTTTTAAATAAAGCAGAAATATAGATAATTAAAGAGAAAGATAGTTACAGATTAATTAATTTTATAATTTAAACTGTTTTGCTCTTGAGACTAGAGTTGGAAGGATAAGAAGACCCTTTGTCTATTTTATTGATATCTTGTGGACTCCATATGATGAAAAGTGGCAGGAAGAACTTCTGAACCTGAGCTGAGGTTAGGTTCTAAAGAGGGAAGAAGTCCCTACAGACTTTAACAGAATACTATTCAAGATTAGGACAAGCACTTGGTTGGCGTTGGACTTAATAACCATCTTGGCTATCAGAAGTTCAACTAGAATAGTAGTCTTCATACTATTATTGTCCAATATAATTTCTAATAAAATATCTAAACAACGCACATACAAGGTACCTGTGAAAGTTAGACAAGGGAGCTGAAGCAAGTTAATATCCATAAAGAATAAACGGATTCCAAAGATTTAATGAATGGTACTCAATTGAATAGCCACTAATTCCCAGTTTCAACAGGTGCTCACTACAGGGGTTAGTTAAGTTTAGCCAGATTTAACAAGAAGATCACAATAAACAATTCTTATAAGAACAAAATATGCAAGTTTTAGATGATACTATAGACTGTCAACAAGAATGCTCTCAACTCAGCGTCACAGGCAAATTTCACTGCATTAGGAATGGATGACAAAGGCTGAGAAAGAGGTTGAACAAGTGGGAAAAATCAACATGACCTCTTTAGAAAAGTCGACCCCTTGAAGCGCAAGGAGAGTGAATTGATTATTAAAGTATGTTTCAGAAGCAGAGTGATAAGTGGATCATGAACACTTATGCCAGTTTAGTGAAGAGATAGCATGGCAATTGAAGCATATAAAAGAACTGAAGAACCATAAATGTGATTGTGCGCAAAGCTTGAGGCGGAAGAAGCTGACAACATGCTTAAAACTCCAGTTGGAAAAATTTCACCACCCAAAAATATTCCTGAGTCATTTGGAGTACATTTGATAAATGACCCTCAAAGTTAATCCCATGATCAATTGAGTCATTGGGCAGGATTCCCCTGCCAATATAACCAGAGGATGAAGTTTAGAGCACATTGAAATTACCCACGTTCAATTGGGATAGCCCCCTGAATTTTTTTAATTGTTTAATATGACAATGTTAAAATTGAATGACTGGCAAAAGCAGTGACTTTTGTAAACTTCCTGAACACTGATTGTCAGATCTATTCTTACCTCATCTAAATGGTGACAAATTGGTCTTACAATGAGGACAAGAAAGCTATTATGCTAGGAATTTGTAATTACTACGCGGATGTTCAACTTCAAGCAAGAATTTATGAGGATTCAATTCCAAAAAATAAGTCTTTGGCAGCTTTTTAGACTGATTCTACCAAGAATCAGAGACCTTGGCTGGTGTGAAAGTGCTAATAGATTTTTACTTCAGAATCTGTTGCAAGCGATGCTTCATCCCCATCTTGATTTACAATGAACCATGGCTTTAGCACTAGTGACTCAGATGTCCACATCTCAGATGATGGATCATCTAAAAATACTAGGATCGACCTTTAAAGCGCTAAATTGAGCATATAAAGTTTTCTAGACTTGAGCCCAAAATATTGTAAAATTATCTGAGGCGAATAAGGAGCAACAAAATTGAGTTGTGATGGGGAAAAAACCCAAAGTACAAAAATGAGCAGACAAGATGCAGATATGCTGCCTCCAGTGTGAGAGACCTAAACATTTAGCTTCTCGTTGTTTGAGCAAGAAAAACAAGGATCAAGTTGCTCTAGTCCAGGTGAATGAGAAGGAAATTAGTCATGAGTCAGAAAAAGGACCCACGGTCTAAGCAAGGAACTATCTGGCACTGCAGATGAACTTGTTTCACCAGACATCTGCTCTTAGTGAATGTCATCATCAGGGTCAGTTTGGGTTGAAACTGGGTCCATTGGAAGTAGTCAGAGGTTTTATTATGAAGATTCTCAGCAGGGCCAGCTTGGGTTAAAACTGGTTCGCTGGAAATAGTCCCAAGGTATGAGGTATTAGATGAAAATGAAGGCTATTGATCCATAGAGTTTGGAAGTCAATCAACCTAAATAATTAATAAATATGGAAAAAATGTTAAGGTTGAAGATCACTAATTCAAGTCAAAGTTGGAGAAATAAAAAAGTTAATATAACAATCTACATGATTAGGGATCATTTCCTAATCTGTCGTCTGAACTAATCAAAAATGTTAAGGATGGTGATGAATGCCAAAATCAGTTTAAAGAAGAAAAGTGAAACTTTCCCGTGGGACAGTTGAACTATGAGAGTAGTTGAGTCCTGGTGTGTTGATCAAGTCCCAGGAGGGAACCACTGAACTAAAAGAGTTGGTCAAGTCCCTAGAGGGTGTTATGGTTACATAACATAATTAAGGGCACAGACTGTAGAGACAAGGCTGGACGTCAAAAGGCCAAAAATTTCAAGTTTCAAGGCCTTCCTGACCTAAAACATACCCTGGACTAACGCTGGGTACAGGCAAGATATGCCCAGGTTTTTCCTGGGGATGTTCATAATGCTTGGCCCTGCATTACATTGAAGGTGTTAAAACGCACCAACTACATTAAAAATGAAGATGGTTTGATTTGGTTGCTTAGGTAACAAGATTAAAACCCATTCCATTTACAACATTACTAAATTGGGTATGATCCAGTTGCATTCAATCACTTAAGATTGGACTATCTTGAGCTACAATACCATGTCTAGTGGTAGTGTGCACTTATTGGTTTGTTTAGGTTTACCATTGCTCCCGCAGATCAATGACTCTCACCTCATTGTTTATTTATGATTCCTTGAGATCAACTTTTCTTGTTAATTGACTTGTTAACAAAAGAACCCCGTTTATTTTAGTTTATTATGTGCATTTGCTTAGTCTTGTTTGTCAACCTCCATCAGGTTCAAATTTATCAAATGCATGTCATCCCTGCCTTAGGGCTTCTTTTCGCCATCCTTATATGAGGTGCTATGTTTCCCGCCTTCTCAGCGAAGGATTCCTGGTAGTGGGGTATCCCTCTTCCACCACCTCTACTGGAACTGGAGCGTTACTGACACACTTTTTACATTGGTTGACCAACCTTATTTTTGTCTCACTTAGACTTATTCCAAG
Source organism: Massospora cicadina (assembly GCA_022478985.1). Classification (NCBI taxonomy): domain Eukaryota; kingdom Fungi; phylum Entomophthoromycota; class Entomophthoromycetes; order Entomophthorales; family Entomophthoraceae; genus Massospora; species Massospora cicadina. The sequence continues at coordinate 7,523 of JAKSZP010009195.1, forward strand.
TGGAAAGTCTTTGTAGTGGCATACAGGCGCTTTGGCTTTGTACCATGGTTGGGACGCTATTGTCCGCAGTAGGATCATTCTCATTGGCGGTGTGCCAGCTGGGAGTTTCTCTTTTTGCTGCTCATGGTGCGACTTTCACCCTTTTGGTGAGTACATGGTGGGTATGGACCGTTCAAGAACCAATTGCTTAGCTATCAAGTTTCCCACCACTTCTTCTCACTATAATAAATCAGCACTGACTCTCCTCCTCCAGGAGTTAAGTGGCTGTGTCAGATTCTACCTTGGGCATCAGCCAGGGTGTTTTACATGTATAATACTGTGTTGTGGGTGTTAGAGACTACAGAGGGTTTGAAGCGACCCTTGGGGCAGAGCAATCTTGTTCCGCCGCTTTCTAACCTTCCCATGAGTCATTTGTGCACCGTGGGGTTTCCGTTTCATATGCCCTTTTTTCATGTATCTACCTGTATCTTGGGCTTACCTGTATCTGTAATTTCCAAAACGTCATTTTCCTGAGACGCTTTGGATGCCCCTGCAAGCGACACTCTAGTGTGTCAAGCTTTACCCAATGGTTTTGATCATCTGAATAAAGCTTTTCGAAAAATTTTCCACATCCCAACCCAGAAGGTGCCAGGTAATATAGCTGTTATGGTTTCACCCGGGGTGGCCCCTATAAATACAGGCCCCAAAAACTCACTCACACCTCTGAAAAAGAGATTTTATCCTTACATTTCTTCATTTTCAGTGGAAGTCAAAGGTGAATATGGGTCCAGCACCAAATCTAAAATAAATGTCTAAGTTGATTCTGCCACTATGATGTCACCCACAGCAACACCTATATTATGGTACCTAAGACTATGGTTTATCCTTTGAGTGGGCAGAGCTTCTAATTGATCCATTTCTCATTTTGGTGGAATTTGAGGGTTAAGTTGAGTCTAGCCCTGAAGTTAACATAAATAGTTCACCAAAATTTATTTTTTTCTTTGCATCATGTTTCAATGTTGCCAGCCAGATCATTGATGAAGGGATTGGTCATGACGGCCCTGGTTAACTTTGAAAATTGGCCATCAAATCTGGTATAGGGTCGTTATCCTCTGAAAACGTGTTCCATAATGTGAAGTACTTAAATACAACAATCCAAGTATCATCTCTTATAGCTCTATAGTGGAACCCATTTCTGTATACCAGATTACCCAGAGAACCCGCGCTTGTCCCCTATCATGATCCGCAGAACATAAGAGGTGGAGAAAGAACTACTTTTTAGTTATGAAAATGTTTTTGCAACTGCTGAAGATATGGTGGGATATTTGATTTCAGTAGTGAGAGTGACAAATTATTTCTCTCCATTTTTATGATGCAAAACCTTATACTGGTAGTATGGTTATGCCTGATGAAGGGTTTCTGGTGAGTTGATGGTATTATCTGCTATGAATAATGACCATTTTGAATAATTTTGTTGACTGTTACTCTTCCATCCCCCTTTTAGAAAGATCAGCACAGCTATTTTGGTGGATACAGGAGCTTCTGAGAATTTTATTGACCAAGACCTAGCTAACTACCTTGTGATAAATTACTTGAAAGGTGGTATGGTTAAGGGAGGGGCTGTCATGAAAACGACATAAAAAGTTTAGACCAGCCTGCCAGTTGGGATGCATAAGCACCCAAAAAGCAAGCCAAAATGCCAGATGCATTGCTGCATATAGACGTTGTATGGAACTGGGCATTGGGAAACGATAAATAGTTGGTGCAGGGTAATAGTGAATAGCAACCTGAGAAAAAACCAAATGGATACTGCACCAGACACTGGAGGTCTTGCTGCAGGGGGTGGTACCACAGGTACGGTTTCTACAAGTCACTGATAAATGGGGTTAGTTCAACTGAGGAGATAAGGGAGAGGATCCTTGCTTGGATATGGTGGATGTAAGGCCACAAGATCCCAGTATATTGTTGGCGAAAGTTTGCAATGACTGGGTTGAATTGCCAGAAGTATCTAGCTCACTGAATCTAGTTTACAATGGTAGGGGCCATAGTGACCATCAGTACTGGTAGAGCCCATCTGGTATAAGGACTGATGGGCCACCAGAGAAAAGCCATTAAGAATTTGGAAGAAGGATATCAATAAAATCAAAATTGATAGTTTTTTGAGGCAAATTTTTATTGTAAAGGAAATTGAAGAAGATTAGCAACAATTTTCTCAGTGCAATGCAACTGATTAAATAGTGGTTGATTGATGCGGGGATAAGCCAGGATCAAGACTCTCAATTTTGACCTAACTAGAAAATTATTTAGGAATGGGGGCTGATAAGTTCACTGGGAACCACCATCAAAGAATTTAGTGGCAGACTGAGTCACTGTCAGTATGACCTCAAATTCCTGAACCAAAGCTCAACTGCATTTCCAATGGTTGGCATGACAGCATCTAGCTCAACAAGCAGAGGGAATCCCCCAGGGCCACCCCACATAGGGGTGGTCCCAGTTGGTTGGGAATGGGTTCAGGATGCCCAACCTGCCCATGCCCAGTTGCTGGGACATTCATTCAGTCAAAAGCATTGCATCAGTTGCAACACCTAATTTTATGGAAGGGAGCTTCAAACCATCATCAATGGTGTCTGATGCTACTATCTGCATGTTGGGGATCATCTATCAGTCTTTGTCCCTTTTTGACTATGTGGAAGCCAATCATTGGGCTTGTTTCCACTTAATTTTGGACTGATCAACTTCATTTTGGTGATCTTGGTGCAAATTTCCCTGATTAGATGTACTAGTTATGCTGAGGTGAGTGTGGGCACTGGGGGAGGAATCTGAAGAGGGAGGGCTGTTACCCAGTGCTTATCTACCATGTGGGTGAGGTCACCCTAAGTAACAAGGGATATGGCCACCCTCTTTGGTACCTTCTTACTCAAAAACGGGAAAAGAGCCTGATCAACACACAGGGGATGTTCCCCAGAACTTACATTAACCTTTCCTTTTTCCAAAGGAAGGGCACCACCGCTAGGAAACTGCATGAGGACCACATTATTGTGCGCCTTGGGTAACTTGATTGCCATTACAGTCGCGATTTTTTTTTTTGGGGGGGAGCTTCAGGTTGGGATTCATGAAACGCTTCAACCAGTTCCATGCAGTTGGCGCAGTCGTGAGCCTTAACCCAACTGTTCTCATAAGCCAGATACCCTTTCCAAGCCATGAGATATTGAACAGACTGACAGGACTTATGAGATGCCAGGATATTCTCCACTTTGGCCCCTTCAGCATTTTTGATAATGATTGGCTCAGGATCCGTGGGAACCATACACTTAAAGGGTGACAACTGGGAAACGTGGAAGACAGGATGCTTTTTCCAGTGAGTTAGAAGCTTTAACTGAATTGCACCGTTGCACAAGACTTCCTCTACCAAATGGGGGCCTGAATGCTTACTTGCAAACTTATGGGAGGGGACTTGCATTCACAAATGACGTGTATTGAGAATAACATAGGAGCCCACCATTATGTCATGACCTGGAAGTTGCTTATGATCCACAAACTGCTTGTAGTCCTCAATAGCTTTGGTGAGGTGTTCCGCACTAAGGATTGTGTAGACCTAATATGTTCAGCATGATCCGTGGAAGCTTGGACCTTGGGCCGCAAGCAGGGTCCAACCAAAAAGGAAGGATTATAACCCAACGTCGCTTCATAAGGAGAAAATCCCATAGAAGTGTGAGTCCCATTGTTATAAGCGAATTGAGCAAGGGGAAGGTTGTTAGCCCAGGTGTCCTGTGCGGCTGCAGCATAGCAATTCAGGTACTGTTATAGGACTTGGTTAACTCAATTGGTCTGTCCGTTAGACTGGGGATGATACGCCATGGAGTGACAGGGGGAGATTTTTTGAATAGATAAGAGTTTGCTCCAGAACTGGGCCATGAACTGTGAGTCACAGTCACTGACAATCTCCTGTGGGAGGCCAAACATCGAGAAAACATGACGCACAAAGAGGCGAGTGGTTTTCTCTGATATAATTTTGGAAGTACAAGGAATAAAAAGGGAAAATTTAGTGAAATTATCCACCACCACCATCACCGCAGTGAACCCATTAGAGCAGGGGAGTTAGATGATAAAATTAATGGACACTGATGTCCATGGACCCTCCGCCTGCTGTAAGAGGTGTAGAAGCCCATTTCTACCAGAGCGATCTGACTTAGCCTGAGCACAAGTAATACAATTGGCGATCCAGGCCATAACCTCCTTAGTTAAACCCACCCAATTGTAAGTCTGATTGATCAAGCTGATGCATTTCTTATTTCCTGATGGCTGACCATGGGGGATCATGATGTGCGCGAAATACCTCGGTTCTGAATGGAGGGGGAACCCAAATTTGTGACCAAAAATAAATGAGACCCTCCTCCAAGGAGTATAGAGAGTGTTTATGGTTTTGGTGGGACAATTGCTCAAACAACTCCACACCCTCAGGGCAGGCCATTTGACCAGCTAAGACCTGATCAACTAGTGAGGAGTCAGGAGCCAGAGCGATGGAAGTGATGACAGGGGGAACAATTGGCAGGATCTGAGCATCAGGAATTATGGTAACAAGGTCCACTTCCTCCGGGTCTGAGGGACAGTGGGCGGGGCTGCAGCTGAGAAAATTGGGAAGTCCGTTAAGCGCACCTTTCACAAAAATTTGTAATTGAAATTAAAACTGCACAAGTACCAATAGGTTCATGCTTGCCAGTGCGCCAATTTTTGGGGTTTACAAAAATACAAGAGATCCTGGCGATCTGTGCGGACCATTGCCTCATGTTGAGCACCCTGTAACAGATACCTCCAATGAGTTAATGCCCATGCTACAGCTGCCGACTCCTTACCATAGATGGCCTAAGACTGCTATGTAGAGGTAAACCTTTGGGAAAAATAGGTGACCAGATGTTCCAAGCCATTGTGCTTTTGGAGCAACACTGCCCCCACTGCCACCAAGGAGGCATCACATGTAACAATATATGGCTTGGCGGGATCTGCATGTTTCAAAACAGGAGGGGATAAAAACACCTCTTTGATCGATTTGAACACCTGCTGGAATTTGGGCGCCCAGCAAAACAGTACGTTCTTTCCTGTGAGGGGGTGGAGAGGGGCAGCTAGCTGGGAAAGAGCCAGGGAATTTTTAAGAAAATGATGGTTCCCAAGAAACTCTGTAATTGTTTCTGGGTTGTCAGGGTTGGCCATTCTTATATAGCATCTAACTTATTGGGAGAAATTGCGTAGCCATCTTTAAGGATGAGGTTCCTGAGAAAGGTAACTTCCTCCTTATAGAACTTGCATTTGGAAGGCCTAACAAACAAGCCTGCCTTATGCAAGGCGACCACAACCGCTTCCAAGTTAATAGCATGTTGCTTGGGAGTCGAGGAGTGAACCAGAATGTTGTCAATATATGAGACTGCGCAAGTAAACCAGAGGTCACCCAGTACACTGTTGATCATACGTTGAAACATAGCAGGAGCATTCTTCAGCCCAAAGGGCATTATGAAGAATTGTAAAGTGCCTCACTTCATCCAGATCGCTGCTAACCATTCTTGCCCTTTTACTGCCCAAATCTGGTTAAAGGCGTTGACGAGATCCAGCTTGGAGAACACATGAGATTTAGCGATTGCTTGGCTTATTGTCTGCTCCAAAGGCAGGGAGTAGGGATCGTGAACTTTTACTTTGTTTAGATGTTCGTAATCTATGAAGGGACGGATGGGACCATTGGCTTTTTTGGTATAGATGATGGGAGACGCGACTGGCAATGTCTCCTTAAACAACCACTTTTTTTCAGCATATCATCCAACCAAGTGTTGAGCGCAACCTCCTCCTCCGCTGTTTGGGGGTACAACGGACAGTTGATATTCACCAACTCCACTGTCATACAAAATCCCAAGTTGAATTTAGTGTGAGGAGGCAGACAATCCATCTTTTCAGAGTTGAAGATACTTTGATAGCACATTAAACTTTCTGGAAAATTGGCTGGTATGCCCGCAGGAGAGATGAGGGAAGTGATGGAACTGTGACCTTGAGTTTTCTTAAGAGTGTTGATTAGGAGAAATTCACCCTCCAGTTGATCATTAACAAATGACAAAATGTTAGACTCCAGGTGGATCTTGAAATGTTGTCAGCGCCACCATCCCACTCCTAAGATCACCAGAAACACCAAGTTTGGCATACGTGGAAAATTGAACGCAGAAGCTAAACTGGTGTATCAAAAAGGTACTAGCCAACGGACAACATATGATGTCTGGGAGGCAGAAGAAGCCACCATCACTGATGGACCCGCGTCCATGTCCAGTTCTAATTGTTGGGCTAACTCAACGCTCATGGAATTATTTGCAGCTCCAGTGTCCACCAGGGTCTCAAAGGAGACATGGTGGGATCTGATACTAATCTTCATAGGCAATAAGAAATAAGTGAAGTTTTGTTTATTGGAAGATTTGGGCGTTTATGATGTGACTGAAGAAATATCGGGCAAATTGGGGGGAAGGTCAGGGGATTTCCCTGGAGTAAAGATGGGAAGAACGAGGGTGTGAGAACTGACTTCCTCCATCTGGGCTTTTACTGATTCATTTATAGGTGAATCGGAATCAGCCAACTCTGATGCAGGAGTAATGAAAGGATCAGAAGATGAAACTATCACTGGTTTGATGGTAGACACTACATCCACGTTGTCGTTGGGTAATCATATCATAATTTCCCTTTGAGAGTGGGAAGCATGGCGAGGAAAGGCATTGATAGTAGTCACGGTGGCACATAAATGATCTACCGTTCCTTTTGAGGAGTACCAAACCTCATGATGAGCAGAAACTGAATCCAAACCTGATCTAAATATTGCCTGAAGCATATAATTAGAGAGGTCCAGTGTGGGAGCCAGTTCACGAAAGGTAGAGATCAAAGAAGCCAATCTAGGGGCTTCAATCATAGTATAGAGCAATCTGAATAAGTGGTCTGATCATGACACAGGGGTTTCAAGGTAGCCGATATGATGGCAATCAGCGAAGTGGGATCTCCCGCTTGTGAGGAAGAGTGCAGAAGGCCTCTAACCCACTGACGGGTGTCCCCTTCCACAGCGTCCATTAAAGCGACCCCCTGTTGGGAATGAGATAACACAGCGGCGTTGTTAAGTGCAATTGCTGAACGCATTTGCACCTCAGTGAGGGCGTCAAGAACTTGATTTACTATCTCTCAGGAAGGAACACATGAACGTTCCTCCAGGCTATTAGAAGGGGGAGGGGTAGTAATCCACGCAGCTCATCCATCCTGAAGAAATTTCTCCAATGTAGAGTGGATACTACTCCCAAAATTGGCAAGTGACCAAACAAACAACAAAAAGCAGACTACTGATTGAACGTTCATTTTTTAGAGGGTAACCACTGCAACACCCACCTCGAAGAGCAGGGCAAAAGTAACTGAAAACAATGGTTGGTTGATTATGTCATGAAAACGGCAGAAGAAGTTTAGACCAGCCTGCCAGTCAGGATGCGTAATTACTCAAAAAGCAAACCAGAATGCTAGAGGCATTTCCACACATATAACGTTGTATGGCGCCAGGCATTGGGAAATGATAAGACGTTGGTGCAGGGTAATAGTGAATAGCAACCTGAGAATGAACCAAATGGATACCGCCCCAGACACTGGAGGTCTTGCTGCAGGGGGTGGTACCACAGGTACGGTTTCTACAAGGTCACTGATAGATGGGGTTAGTTCAACTGAGGAGATAAGGGAGAGGATCCTTGCTTGGAGGTGGTGGATGTAAGGCCACAAGATCACAGTATATCGTTGGCGGATGTTTGTAATAACAGGGTTGAATTTCCAGAAGTATCTAGCTCACTGAATCCAGTTTACAATGGTAGGGGCCATAGTGATCATCAGTACTGGTAGAGCCCATCTGGTATAAGGACTGATGGGCCACCAGAGAAAAGCCATTAAGAATGTGGAAGAAGGATATCAATAAAATCAAAATTGATAGTTTTTTGAGGCAAATTTTTATTGTAAAGGAAATTGAAGAAGATTAGCCAACAATTTTCTCAGTGCAATGCAACTGATTAAATAGTGGTTGATTGATGCGGGGATAAGCCAGGATCAAGACTCTCAATTTTGACCTAACTGGCAAATTATTTAGGAATGGGGGCTGATAAGTTCACTGGGAACTGCTATTGAAGAATTTGGCGGTAGGCCGAGTCACTGTAAGTTTGACCTCAAACACCCAAACTGAGGCTTGACTGTGTTTCCAACAGTTGGTGTGATAGCATTTGGCCCAACAAAGCAGCAGGAATCCCCCAGGGCCACCCCATGTAGAGGCGGTCCCAATTGGTTGGGAACAGGTTCAGGATGCCCAACCTGCTCATGCCTGGTTGCTGGGATGTTCATTCATTCAAAAGTGTTGCATTGGTTGCAATGCCCAACTTTGTTGGAAGGGAGATTTGAACCCTCATCGATGGTGTCCGATGCTACTACCTGCACATCAGGGATCATCCCTGATGATTTTGGGAGGGGGTTAATTTCAACAATTGTGGTGTTGGCTGAATAAAAAATGTTGGCGATTCTGGATGATGAATCAGTCTTCATCCCTTTTTGACTATGTTGAATCCAATCATTGGGCTTGTTTCCACTTGATTTTAGACCAATTGACTTTAATTTGGCGATCTCAGTGCAAATTTCCCTTATTAGATGTACTTATTCTGCTGAGGGGAGTGTGGGAACTGGGAGTTGAATCCAAAGAGGGAAGGCTGTTACCCAGCACTCGTCTACCATGTGGGTGAGGTCGCCATGGGTAACATGGGGGTACAGCCACCCTCTTTGGTACCTTCTTACTCGGAAATGGGAAAAGAGCCTGACTAACACAAAGGGGATGTTCCCCGGGACTTACAGGGGCTTCCTGATGTAATCCCACGTTGAAGGTTCTAGGGTTACTAAAATATTAATTTGGCAAATATCATTTGGATGACCGCTTCCAAGCAATCAAAAACCTCTTGTACCCCATCATTTTGGGTGTATAGTGGTGGAGAAAGTTTGACATCAAAACCAGCTTGAAAGAAAATACCTTGGATTTAACTTTGAATAATGGTAATAGATATGTTCTAACTTTTCTGAAGCCAACTCTCTGGGAGATTTGCAATGTCCTAAGGTCCACACACTCAATCTTGTTCCTCTGATGAAGCCCTCTTTGGAAGTACCCTTACCTTCTTGCTTATAAACTGGAACCTTCATTTGATGTGGCTTCATCAAATGCACTACCAGCTCATTCAGAGTTTGATTGCGAGTTCAAACCCACCATTAATATGGTGCATATATCTTCCATTTATCCCTTGACTGTAATGGAGGAACCAGCCTTAGATGTGTGGGTTTAGGAGCAGGTAACTAAAAGCGCACTGTTACAGCGTACCTCTCCAATATGCTCCCCATTTCTCTTTGTGGAAAAGCCAATGGTACTCTATGCCCATGCGTAGATATAGGAAACTAAACAACGTCACTGTAATAGATTGACATCCCATCCTGGTAGAATCACAGATTGCACGCTATGTGGAGAAGGCGAGAGTCTTAAACAAGCTGAATTTCTTAAACGCATTCAATCAAATCTGGATCAAGAAGGGCCAGGAGTTGATCGCCACATTTAGAACCAGATAAAATATTTTCAAGTTTTGGGCTATGCCTTTTGGGCTTAAAAATGCACCTGATATTTTCAAACGTTGCATAGATGTGGCCCTGAGGACCTGCTGTGTGTGTGCGCGGTAGCTTACATGGATGATACTCTAGTGTTTTCCCTTGATCAAGAGTCCCATGCAATACACCTGTGGCAAGTGGTGGAGAGTTTAAGGGCAGATAACCTTAAGCTGAAAATCAGTAAGTGTGAGTTCTTCAAGTCCTAAGGTCACCTTCCTGGGCAACGTCATGTTTGACCAAGGCCACATGATAGCTCCAAACAAGGAGGATGCGATACAGGATTGGCACACCCCAACTTTGGTCAGAGAACTGAGAAGTTCTTTAAGGAAGTTTACGCTCCTTAAGAAAGTCACGCCTAATCTTCCTGAGGTGGCGGCGCCCTTGTTAAAACAAATGGGGCAAAGGTGCTCCAGTGGTATCCAGTTTTTCAGGATGACTTTTAAGCGGTAAAGTGCACCCTGTTGTCTATGACCATCTTTTACCATGTAAATCCCAAAAGGAGTTTATTGTGGCTACTGATGCCTCCAACTTCGCCATAGCGGCTGCCTTGTTACAAGTGGGCTGAGATGGAATAGAGCATCCAGTTGAATTTATTTTCAGAAAGATGTTCTTACTAGAGTTAAACTACAACGTTTATGACAAGGTTATTACCAGCGATTGAGGTGCTGTCCTATTGGCGTCATTATTTGCATGGCTCATCCCTACCATTCCACATTTGTAATGACCACCTAGCGTTGTTGTACTACTGCGCACCTCATGTCCTGATTCCATGGCAAACATGCTGGCATGGGACCCTAGCCCATTTGTGTTTTTCTATGAGTTTACAAAGGGAAAGGGGAATGGTTTTGTGGATGATTTGAGTAAAAATCCATAATTAGCTCCTGTTACTAAGGAGGTAGAGGTACACAATACTCACTTGATGATTTTGCCGAGTAAGATTGTGTCTCAACATCCCTCTCCCATGGCACACATGTCAGCGCTTGCTCCTCTGAAAATGTGGAGGAATATGGTATGTTCAGAAAGGTGGTTCTTTCACAGCCCTTGTCAGAAGAATAAAATATGGTCCTCACCAAGAGCAAGTTAGATCAGGATGATATTACCAGGTGTTACCACGTTAAGGACGAAATGGTGTGTTTTCAGGGACGCCTATGGATTTCCACCAAACCACTTCGCCTGGAAATTATCCAAGATCATCATGAGAGGATCACCGTTGTCCATCCTGGGAAGGCAAAGTCTTTAGAGCAAATTTAGCGCACTTAAATTTGTAATGGATTAGCCATGCAGGTTGCCAGTTATGGTAAGGAGTGCCTGGTCTGCAACCAAATGAAGCCAAATTGCCAGCCCCTCATGGGGTCGTTGGTACCAGTTCAAAAGGCCAAAGGGCCTTGGACTTCCTTATCAGTGGATTTTATTGTATAGTTACTTGCTTCTGAGGGCTTTGATGCCATTGTGGTTGTAGTGGACCTTTTTAAAAGTTTGGCCACTTTATCCTCCTGTAGAACCACGACAACTGTGGCTGATATATAGCTAGGCTCTTTATGTATAATGTGTCTGCCTTTCATGGTGTTCCCCAGGAGATTATTAGCAACCGTGGTCCCAAGTTTATTTCTGTATTTTGGGAAGAGTTGTGCAAAACTCTTCATATTTGACCTTGCCGTTCTACTGCCTATCACCCCCAGTCATATGGGCATAATGAACTAGTGAACCATTGCTTGGAACAGTTCCTGCGGTGTTACACTGCCGCAGACCAATCAGATTGGGTTTCCCACCTTCCCATGGCCTAATTTAGCTATAACAACGCCCAACATGAATCTAGTGTTTGTTCCCCCTTCTTTCTAACTATGGATTTCAATACAGCCTTCAACATGGGGCCCATTTGTGGATCCAAGGTGGAAGTGGTGGTGGGATTTGTGGAGAATATTGAGAAAGTAAAACAAGGGGTGAACACGAATTTGGATGCAGCTATTTTAGATTATAAGGAGAACGACGAAAGGTTTGGATGGGTAGGTCCTGCATATAAAAATTTGGATCTTGTTATGCTTGATGCATGAAACATCCCAATCAAGCATACATGCAAAAAGCTGGTACTGAAGAGGATAGGGCCTTACCGCATTATCAAAAAGGTGGGCCACATCTCATACTAGTTGGATCTCCACCAATTGTACCAACTCTTTGCCATCTTTTCATGAAAGTAAGCTGACGTTGCTTGAGGGTCTCCACCAGAGACTCCAGAGGCTTATCTCATCAATGGGGCGCCATAGTGGGAAGTGGAGGAAGTTGCAGCCTCAAGCCAAGTAATAAGAAGGCTTAAGTAACTGGTATCCTGGAAAGAATTTGACGCAGCGGAGAACAGTTGGGCACCAGCGCATGACTGCACACATGCCCAAGATCTAATTGAAGTTTTCAACGAGAAATTACCTGAAGTTGCAGGACCCAAGTCAAAGCAAACCATCTTCGCCATGAAGCTGGCCCCTGCCCACAAGAGCTTTTCCTTGGCAAAAGCCCCTGTAGGGGGGTGGAGCCCCAAAGAACAAGAGGGTGTTATGGTTACATGACATAATTAAGGGCACAGACTGTAGAGACAATGCTGGACGTCAAAAGGCCAAAAAGGTCAAGTTGCAAGGCCTTCCTGACCTAAAACATACCCTGGACTAACGCTGGGTACAGGCAAGATATGTCCAGGATTTTCCTGAGGATGTTCATGATGCTTGGCCCTGCGTTACATCGAGGGGGTTAAAACGCACCAACTACATTAAAAATGAAGATGGTTTGATTTGGTTGCTTAGGTAACAAGATTAAAACCCATTCCATTTACAACATTACTAAATTGGGTATGATCCAGTTGCAATCAATCACTTAAGATTGGACTATCTTGAGCTACAATACCATGTCTAATGGTAGTGTGCACTTATTGGTTTGTTTAGGCTTACCACTGCTCCCGCAGATCAATGACTCTGACCCCATTGTTTAATTATGATTCCTTAAGATCAACTTTCCTTGTTAATTAACTTGTTAAAAAAATAACCCCGTTTGTTTTAGTTTATTATGTGCATTTGCTTAGTCTTGTTTGCCAGCCTCCATAAGGTCCAAATTTATCAAATGTATGTCATCCCTGCTTTGGGGATTCTTTGCACCATCCTTATATGCGGTGCTTTGTTTACCTTTTATTCAGCGGTGAGCTCTGTAGCAGTGGTGTGGGCCCTTGACCACCACCTTTACTCGAACTGGAGAGCTACAGACACGCTCTTTACATAGGGGACTGCTGACCAAAATAATTGGTTAAGTCTTAAAAAAGAGTCCTCTGAACCATGGTACCTGGTTAAGTAAAAAAAGGAACATCTGAACCAGAGAAGAATAAAAGAAGAAACTCTGAACTTAATTATAGGTTGAGTTCCATTGAAAAAAAAGAAGTTAAAAAATAATATAAGAGGAAAATACAAAAAATGAAATAAAAAAATCATAAAGAAAAGATATATAAAAAGATAAAAATGCAAAAAATATATTGAGTATTAATTTAATATTTCATCAAAAAGCATCTGGTGATGTGCCCTTATGTTGTCAGTAGAATTAGGGTGGGTTGAAACTGGATTAATCAGTAAAAGTCTTTAAATTAAAAAAGACCAGCCTGAGGGAATACAGGGTACAAGGAATTAGAAAGGCTGCCCTAGAAGATATTTAAATGATGAGGTGTTATATAACCTCTGACCTGGGGAAAAACGGGATTTATAGACCTTTTATAGGCAAGGAAACCCAAAATATGCTGGCATGACATGCGTCCATGGGAGCCGCGCTTTGCAGAGGCGGCAGCAAGGAGGACACAGAACAGAAATCTGCTAAGAAGAAGGATTACCCAGAGACGCATCAAACAAGGAATGGAGATGGATCAAGAGGACTCCAAAAATAAAGCATGCTAGCAGACTCAGTCAGATCAAAGTGGCATATGCCCCAGAAATTTTTATTGCTGGATAAACTGGTCAAGCAAAATGTGTTGGGACTTTGCCCACATTACCAAGCTTCATTGATTATTCATTAATTGTTCACTAGGGTCTCATCCCGTAGTGGATGTGTAAGTTATCAAATGTATATGATAACTATTGTTCAGAGAAATGTTTTCAGCGATACTTATTGATCCACTGGGTTATGATCCGCCAGATCAATAAGTGTTTTGTTAAGATGATCCTCAACAAGAAATAAGTAATTGGGGGTTGGTTTTGTTATCAATAACTTGAATGACTTGTAGCAGTCAATTAGGTTTAGTCACCAATCAACCTAATTTATGAGTTGCTGGAGAGTGATGCTGCCTGTGATAGAACAACTTTCAAGTTAGCTTTTTAAGATAACAACCTGCTGTTTGTGGGTTAGAGTCTCTTTAACAAAGCAGGTTGTTAACCTAATATGGGTAACTAATGGGGTTGAGCAAATGAGATGGGACACATTATTTGTTTCAACCCAGAAGAGGCTGTATTCAAGTAGGGGAGAGAACCTAATTTTAAAGAGAAAGATCATTGTTTTGCACAGCCCTATAGGGTTAATTTATCTGCAATGGCCAATGTTCCCAAATGGGTTGCCAACCAAAGAGTTGGGCGCCAAATTCCCTGTAAATTCCATTTTGATTTTTAAATAAAGCAGAAATATAGATAATTAAAGAGAAAGATATTTACAGATTAAAATACTTTTATAATTAGAAAGTTTTGCTCTTGATACTAGAGTTGGAAAGACAATAAGATCCTTTGTTGATTTTATTGATATCTCTGTGGACTCTGCATGACGGGAAGTGGCAGGAAGAACTTCTGAACCTGAGCTGAGGTTAAGCTCTACTAAAGAGGGAAGAAGTCCCTACAGATTTTCCAGAATACTATTATAGATTAGGACAAGCACCATGTTGGCGTTAAATCAATGACCATCTTGGCTATCAGAAGCTCAACTAGAGTAATAATCTTCATACAATTACTACCTCATAAAATATTTAAACAACTATTCAAACAACTCACATACAAGGCACCCGTGCAAATTGAACAAGGGAGCTGAAGAGAGGTACTATTCAATAAAGAGTAAATGGATCCCAGATCGGTGTATCCCCCCTTTAGGTTGGGACCACCTAGTGCTAAAAAAGAGTAAATGGATCCCAAAGATTAACAATTGGTGCTCAATTGAGTAGCCGCCAGTTCCCATTTTTTACATTCAGCTTTCATCAATGTTCTTAAGCCATCTCTCCTCAATTCCTTACAAGTATAAAAACTTGCACTCTTCTGAAGGTAGAGTGCTGAGTTATTTTGTGATATCCTTATAATAAAGAATTATTTCTGCTTCAGAAAACTTTTTGAATATTTCTGAATTAGAAAAGATTCAGCCCTCTTTGAAAAATTACCACAAATTATGTAAGTTATAAAACCTGTTGATCTTCATAATGGCAGTGGACATTTCTATATTGTTCTCTATGTTGGCGTCCCTCAAGTGGAGAAAGTTAAAAACACCACCAAGAAATGTTGTACCAATTATGTTCATGAGAATATGCACATGGATAACTGTCTCAAACTGATAATTCAATTGTTTAATATAATCTGACATAATAAAGATAAAATTGAAGAAAGTAACATGACAGATTGAAATATTGAAGATAACAGATGGATTGGAACCAACAGCATATCTGTTGCTCTCATTACCAAGTGCAAGTACAGGCCAACCACAATTTTGATTCTAAACCCCACCTCAGATGGTCCAAACAGCTTCCCCCACCCAACCCAAACATTATCCCCTCAGTACAAGAGGTATGGTCAATATTACTACCCATTATCAGTTTAAAAGTCCAAATGGGTTTAGGCTCAAAGATCAGTATTATTCTCAACTATCCCCACATGGATATTCCTCAAAAATAGTCAGAACTAAAATGCTGTGCAGATTATGGATTCTATTGTGGGTATTTCAATACACTCAATGGAAGATAAGTCTTTTCTTGGAACGTCAGATGTCTGACACTGAGACTTTTAATTCACATTTGCTCATCTTCAGCGTCAAGTTTGCTGCTATCAAGTGCATAACAACTTGCCACTGGTGATCTTATTGGGTGCATGTCCAGGGGTAATACTAGGATAATATCCATGTAGGTCATGGTACAAGCCCCTAAAACATCTCCCAACGCTACATCAATAAGAAGTTTGAGACAACAGGCACAATCTTGAGGCTAAATAGCATGGCTAAAGCTGAAAGATCTTTTTTCTAGTGAGAAAATCAGTAAGCTGAACCCGTTCCTTCTAAATGTGGATCTATTTAGGGGCGTTTAAACAGTAAAGCTTGGTGAAGACTTTAATCTTCTCAGCCTATCTGAAAATTTGCGCTTTTATAGGGATGGGATAAAGATTGGTATGGTTATATCGTTCAAGGTACTATATGCATAAGGGCATAGAGTATCATTTCCTTAATCACAAATAGAAGTGATGAACATACTTGAGAGAGGTACGCTGGAAGATAAAATCTTTGGCTACTTGTTTTGTGACTCAAACAGCAGAATTTCCTCTTCTCTCATCGTTGAGGGGTATATTAGGGAAAAAGCAAACCAAGTATACTGCAAGCTTTAAATCGCAATCAAACTCAGAATTTTCTGGTAGGGCATCTGTAGTTTCTGTATTAAAAGATGACTAACTCCTCCAAACAGGGAGACAAAGGAGCGTCTGAAGTGGGATTTACTAAAGATGCGAGATTAAGTTTCTAATATGGGGCCAGTGTGGCAAATCATTATAGTTTCTTCAGTTGAAATGATAATTGCTATTTCCTCACCTCATTTCAGAGCAAGCGTTAGATTTTTGGCCTTCAGATACTTTTTAACATCAAACTTTCTCCGGTAATTTACTTTAAGATATTTGATCACAACATCTTCTTTAATGCCAGGAAGTGGTCAAGAATTCATAAATACCAGCACAAAATTAACAAGATCCTAAACTTGAAACTTAGGATTAGTATGTGGTGATCCAGCTTTGACCCACCATGCAATTTGTTGCAATTGTTTTAAGCAACCATCTAGTTATATATACTCCTTTTTTATATGTTTACTAATAAGTCAATACAAGGATTGCTTGCTTACTATACTGTATATCACCCTGAAGCCCCCATCTTTATAGGTTTTTGCCAAAGTTTTATTGAATTACTATTCTAAATCTGCCAGAGGGCTTTTGTTCACTATGAATTACAAGAAGATTGAATACTTAATCCCCACCAGTGCAACTTTTGTTACCTAAATTTACTAATCACGAGTTTTTCTTTCCCGTAACAATCACTTTAGTTACTACAATTTGATTTGAACAGCAATTTTGATAATCACACAGGAGAGATGAGCAGTTTTAATAAATCTAATACAACCTGAGCGAGCGTAGCGTCAAGAGGTGCGCAAAATGGTGCACCCAAGGGCAAGAAACGCCCTGGAGGGGGACCAGGAACCCAAGCGTTAAGAAACCACAAACACAGACACCATCCAGGTTTATGGTATTTGCTACAAAACAAGACCAATACATGGACATCCAATATAACCAACCCCTATCAAAGGTGGAACATGTGCTTTAGCTCATCCTTGGGGATGAGTCCCCAATCCTGTGGGAGAAAACATTTGAGGCACAGCCCTACCTTTTCCCCCATGCAGTATTTGTCACCACCAACAACATGGGCCATGGCTGGATCAATATAGGTTTTGAAACAGCTGAAGAAGCAGATGCTGCCACAAAAGTCTGCGTCAAAATTTCCTTTCCTGAGGGCAAAAGAATAGTGTGCACCATGTGCACCAGATGGAACACAGTGAAAACTTTGTTCATCTCCTTTGACTCACTCCCTACCAACCTTCCCTGTAAGTTAATCAAGGAGGAGCTCCGCAAAGGACTCGTAGCCTATGGAGAAATTGTGCAAATTGAACTACAACGATTTCGCCTGATGCCAACCCTGTGCACAGGCAAAGCTATCGCCATGATCAACCCACTCCCCAAAGTGGAAGATGACCTATCAAGAATCCCCTGCACAGCAGAGTTTCACTTCGCAGATGGGGGACAGTCATCCACATTCTGAATCACACCAGAACACGCACCGCCTATATGCAACCACTGCAGTTCATTGGGACACAAGGAGCATGCATGCCCCGTGAAGGAAGGCTTAATGGAAGCAGATTACTGTGAGGAAGCCATGGACAAAACTAACAAAAACTTCGCCAGAATGACCAACGGCCACCACCCATTCCGCTGGGGTGAGGATGGGCATTAATACATCATGGACCCAGTTACACATAAACAATGCAAAGTGACACAAAAAGCCTGCAAGCGGGCAGCAGCCGAGGCAGTGGTGCACGTGGAGTCATCCATTGACCCTGGCTAAATTCAAGAGGACATAGCTTCTACACTGAGCCAACCAATCAGAACAATATGCCCAGGTTGAAAATTTTCACAGCAATTTGATTGAGTCATCAAGCAACATCAATCATGCGCACTTTGAGGAACAATTCAGCTGCAATATGGGCGAAAATGCGATTCCTAATTCTCCAAATTCAAACCCCAAAATCACAGAATCCAATCAGCACCCTGCATTGAACCACCATGAGACACATGTGGGAAAAGATAATGCAAATTTCAAAAACTGCAATTCCTGCGGAAAATTGTGTCAGAATAAGGGAACTGACATTGACACTGAGAGGGCTGGAGTACAGACGCAGAGCATGGCCAAAATGAGCTGCGGTGGGTTAGGGCCAGAGGGCCCTCCTAACCACTCCTGAGATGCCACGGGCACCTCAGTGTCAATTGGGATGCTAAACATCGCAGGAGCCAGGGCTCAAACGTCTCAAGCCAAAAAGCTGGACTTCCTGCAAAAACCCCTTGTAGACATCTTAGCCAGCCAAGAAACCCACTGCCTACATGGGGAAGAAGGATCCTGGTCAGCCAGGGTCTCACCATCCCAATCAGTGTGGACATCTCACTGTGGAATGATCATCCGAAATTACAAAAAATTAAAAATCACAAACTCCTCGTCATAACTTCATAGCCACGTCCTGGTAGCAACAATCACATACCAAGAGGAAACAATCTCAATAGCATGTATCTATGCATCGTGCACCGCAGCTGAGAGAAAACAATTCCTCAAAACCATCCCAAAACTCACCCTCCCACCAGATACCATCCTGTTGGGCGACGTAAACTGCTGGGATAACCCCAACATGGACCAATGGCCTAACCCCAGGGGATACCCACTGGGGCACATCAAATTCTTCGCAATGAAGGCATCCCTTGGCCTACAGGATGCCCTCCCCCCAAATCACCACTCCTTCCCCACATGACACAGCCCAACATACGCAAGGGATTGCTAATATCAATGAGCCGCATGGATCACATCCTCATTCCGCAATCCCACCAATCAAACATCTCCAACTTCATGAAAAAAATAATCAATTTTTCTAACCACCAACTCATCTCAGTGCAGCTCTCACCAACCCAAACCCATGCACAGGCGTTGCCCTGGAGGAAGCTACACCCAGAAAACATAAAGTTTGCCCAAAATATCTGACTGGGTTAAACATGAGGCCATGAACTCAGAATTTGCATCCCCATTCACTTTGGATCCCATCAAAACCTGGGCAAATTTCAAAGCTGAACTAATCAACAAAACTCAACATCTCGCATCATGTAAGTACACCACCAACACAGCAACAATTAGGCGTACCTTGGCAGAACTAAACCTCGAGCTCAACACCTCAAGGTCTGGTTATAGCCCCAACTGGGGGCGCAAATGGGCGGAAATATCCGCCCGCCTAAACACCCTCATCTTCGAGCACCAGCACAGAATCAAAGTATTGAACAAAGGTAAGCTCATAAAGGAAGGCGAAACATGCTCAACATACTTCTTTCACCAATTCCACTCCCGCAGCAACCAGCCCACATGCACACAGGTCTGCAAGGCTGACGGCACCGTGGCAACTGACCCTGAGGAGGTCAAGGCATAAGTACACCATTACTACACTGAACTATACTACAATACGCTGACTGACCCACAAAAATCACAGAATTTATACATATCGCTGGAATACAAAGCACACCGCTGGACTACATTATACTAAATCTAATAACATGGGAGGAGCTTTGGGATACAATCCGCGGTGCACCACGTAGGAAATGCCCAGAGCCTGATGGGATACCTTAAAAATTTTATAAAAAATATTTTAAGCAAATTGCCTCCCTCCTCTTGGCATCTATGAACCAGTGCTTGCTGGAAACGCGCCTCCTACCTGGTGGCCATGAGTCATATGTCATAACCCTGTATAAGAAGGGTGACAAATTGGACCTGGCCAACTGGCGTTCAATTGCACTCTCTAACACTGATACAAAAATACTCACAAAAATTTTAGCAACCAGATTAGGCGCAATAGCCTCTAACGTCCTGTCACCCAACCAGTTTGGGTTCATACCAGGGCGCTCAATCTGGAACAATATATACCCTGTTGCAAACATATGTCAGTCCAAAGCAACTGGAGCCCTGGTCTTCTTAGACCAGGAAAAGGCGTATGACCGCGTTAGCTGGCAATACCTAAAGGAATGCCTACACGCTTTCAAACTCCCACCCAGATTCATAAACTGGGCGATGCTCCTTACAGAATCTGCAACCATGGCTGTATGCGGCCCTGGCTTCCTAACTAACAGGATCACACCACACAGAGGGCTCAAACAGGGGGACCCCCTCATCCCACTGCTGTATAATTTCAGTTTTGATCCACTCCTTCGCATAACTGACTCACGCCTCATGGGCATAACTGCACAAGGCCAGCCAACAATCAAGATACTGGCCTTTGCGGATGACTGCATGGCAGGTATAGCTAACAACAATGATGCCTGACAGCTGGAACGCACCCTAGAGGAATAGTCCATTGTGAGCAACGCATCGCTCAACAAAAGGAAAACAGAAATGATTCTCTTAGGCAAGTACACTGACAGCTGGGCTACAACACCTGAACCTCACACCCCCATATGAAGGAAAAACCCACTCATCCTACCCTTTGCATCATCTCCCAACACCACCCCTGTCCGCCACCTTGGGATATGGCTGGAAACAGGGGGATATGCCAATGAGACAATGGAGAACAATCTATTACAGCGGGTATCCAACCGCGTCGCCTCCCTCAAGGGAAGATCCCCAGGACTGACGGGGCGAGTAACAGTTGCTAACTCACTCATCCTCCCAATACTATGGTTCCCTGCCCATGCGATCGCCTTATCACCCACCTTCATAATGTCAATCCGCGCACCCATCCAGGGATGGCTGTGGCCCAGATCCCATCCACCCATATGGATGGAAACTCTCTTTAGCCCCTGCTCCAGTGGAGGCATGAGACTAATAGATTTTGAGAGCCACGCCAACCGCATCCTGGGCACCTGGATAAAGGAAGTTCTTGCCCCAGATTTCCTGTAGCAACACTGGTCCAGGGCAGCGAGGACTAACTTCGTGCAGGCGCTCAAAATAACCAACCCACATAGCCCATCCAGACTACTATCATACCTTGCTAAACGCCCCACTGCAATGGGCCCGCATGGAACCCCCCTCACTTCAAACGCATCCTCCAAGCCATCCACCACATGAGATGGACCGTAGAGAACACTGGCACTGTGCAGGGAAGGGGACGACCCAGCTCCCACTTCAAATTAAGAAAACCAGAAAACCACCCCCAGAGAGACATGCTTGCTACAACCCCAACCATTGCTAGAATCGAATACCTAGATGCGTTGTACATTACCTATGACTTAGCCACACATAATGCAGTGTGGAGAATGACGCATCACCCACTCTTACAGCTGAGGGTAAGAGCCAACGCCTGGCGCTGTCTGAGAAGGACCTATAGGATGGCGGACCACTCCAATTCCCTCCACGCAACCTGCGCAGTATGTGGAGGGGAGGGCTCCCTACACCACCGCCTAGAAACATGCCCCCAACCAAAGCCATATGGCGGGAAGTTGCGCGCCTGCTTAAGATCCAAGACGAGCAGGAATTATCTATCTCAAAGAGCCTCCTCATGCTCCAGCTCAAGTCACCAATCCCATCTACCCTCCGCTCCCTAATGATACCCATTGCAATGTGGACAATCCACACCATTGCCTTAGATGCGTTCAAGGGCACAGTCCCAACCATCCATGGGGTTATCAACAGGTTCCACGTCCATTTATTGGAGCACTTCCAAGCCTGGCTCTATGAATATATGAGGCCAAGGCAACAGGCGCTCATAGAATTGTGGTTTTCACTCTGGTTCCTCCAAATGGACCCTTCCCTACATACCTGCTCCATAGCTGGGAAAACCCCCTCGGAGTAGTGCACCAACCCCTATACCTGGCAGTCCCGTTGGCAACAGGGGTAACCTGAGTACCCCAGCGTGCCAAATTTTATCTATCCTCGCTTCCCCCCATCTTTTGTTCCTACACATACTCAGTAATGCCCGTCCCCCAGTTGGCTTGCCTCAGTTAAATAAAAGTTTACTGATCATCAAAGCCCGTGGCCTTGGTTATTATATAGCCTATTTAATTTTTGATCATATTATCCTACCTTTCCCATGACAGCATTAAATAATTGATAACGTGGTCCATTTTTTATTATGGTCATACTCTAGTATTTTGATTGCAATTAGCATATTGCACCTATCACGGAAAGGACTCAAGAACCAGTCATTTGCTTTACTGACCTAGTTTAGATATTACACTTTTATTATAACACCCTTAAGTGCTGCTTAGTAACCATGAAAGGCATCAATAAAGACTTTGGTAGGGAGAGAGAGCCTATTAAGTGGGACTGCCATCTGTAACAAATATTTTTTTCCTAGGAAGCTGAACCCATCCTACTATTAAGATCATATTAGTAGTTCTCAACCAATGGTGGTATTAGATATTACACTGTGCTCCTTTGTTTTATTTTTAAAACAGTATTAACATCATAAGGTTTTTTGTGAGTTTTTAATAAGATTACTGTCATCTTACAGTACCTCATCTTTTTGTGTGCATTGACCTGTGTCACCTGAAATATGACACTCCTGCAACAGTTTTAACACTGTTGTTCATTTCAGGGGGATTACACCTTATAAAATGTATTTCCTTGATTCAATAATGATATTGAAAATATTTTTTTGGCTACTTTAGCATGACCAATGGACATTCAAGAGGATGTTCCAAGGACCAGCATAATACTAATCAATTTATTTGTCACCATAGTGACGAAGGAATTGTTGTTATAGCCAATTTTCAAATATTTTGTTACCTTGTGATATATTAGCTTCTGCTGTAGTAACTACCCCTGATCTTGGAACCGCCTTGATGGCCTTAAGCATAAATTGAGTAGTACTACTTGCTCTATCTCCAAACATGACAGGGAGATTAACTCTCTACATATAATTAGTCCATTTCTGTTAAGATTGGCACTTGTTCATATCGCAATAGCACAGGTCAGTGAACATACATAACAAAGCACAGTATGAAGGCAGTGTAATAGGAGAACAATAAGAGAAAAATACCTTTTCTAGTATAATTAGGCTTTTAAAGAACTCAAGAGAAGAGCCCCACCATAGTATCAAGTATTGATAGTGGCTTCAGGGCTTTGCTTACCGATCTTCTCTACTTCTTATGGTATTCTTTACCATTGGCTAATGGCCAAGAACAGATCACCCTCCCAATGGTAGTCACTGCTGATATGCTACTCCCATTACTCATTCTAATTAATGCAATTTCTGAAAGTGGAAAAGCACTAAGATAATTTGGGCCAATAGCATAGTGGGGAAATACATGGCCACTAAGCTAGCAACAGCGAGTAATATCTAAAATAATCATAGTCAGCCTATTAAAGTAATGTTCTGGCAGAAAGGCTGAAGAAAATAATGATAATTCTATTACATGATTAGTTTTATGCCAGTGTGAGGTAAAATAATAATTAAATAATAACAGCAATTTACAAACTAGGCCCATAGGCCCTATTAATCAAGATATTAAGGATTTGAGTTGCACCAGTGGGGAGTAATGATTTAATATTCTGCCATATTTATTAATATCTGCCAGAGGTGACCAAGGACGCCAAAAGTAATTAAGTACAAATTTAAACACTACACTAAATTTTGGGTTGCATAGTCAAGTACGTTTGATCACAGCTTAGATCTAATTTTTAAATAATCAAAGAATTAAGTAGATAATAAAAATTGATAGATGGTCAAACCAAACACAACAACCTTCAAGGACAAGAGATAAAGGGTTTAAGACTCACTTTTCAGCTGTCAACCAGAAGCTCAAACTAACTAAACAAAAGTCTTTGGCGGAATGCCACCATTTTTCTGATTTGATAAATTTAATCTGTTGCATTCTCACATTTTTATGTGTTCATTCATTGGTTAACTCTGTATTGGAAATTAATGCAAGGTAAGGAGGCACCAGTTGAGCCTGTAAACCTTAAAACTTCAAACACTTTTTTCAACTTTGGGTATTTCCAGGTCTAACAATATTCTGGTGGTTACTGATAGTGGATCACTTTTGCTGGCATCTTCCTCATCATAAAAAGCTCCCTTGGCAGCCTCTACTCACCCTATGTAGCCTTCCATTCCAGACATTCCATCAGTTAAAAGTCATTCTACTTTTGCTTTTTAGTAAGATAACCAGTGGGTTCAATTGGAATTTGCATGTCCTCTGTGCCCCTGTACAATGGGATACTATGTTCAATTTGATCCAATTTATATCAAATTTTATGAAAGTGGAATGTAAACATTTTACTGCTCTATTTAAACTAAGCAAGGGGAGGTGACTCTGAGGCCACTAAGTTGACCACATTAATAAATAACTTGGACTCTGTAAGTTAGGAGATAGTCATGGTTAAATTACAGGAAGTTAGTATGAGTTAAAATATTGATAAAGAACTCCTTGTGAAAGAGTTTGGCAAGAAAAATTGATGACAATTTAGATTTTTTTATTTTATTTGAGTTGGTCTGACCTGGGGATGATACCGCACCAGTTAATGGGTAATTTGAATGTATTGGAAAGGAGGATAGAATCCAGAAAACCTCCATGCGTGGCGTATGATAGGCCAGGAACTCCATGGACCGCCTTTGCTATTTGCTATCTTGGTTCAGGGCATTGGTGCGCAACGTCAACGCAGTCATAATTCTCCCCTACCCAAAGTTCCTATACTGGAATTGAACTCAAGGAGGCAGAAGTAGAGGTCCCTATTCTACCACTGGGGTATCCTTCCCTTAATTTAGAAAATTGTTGTTCCTTAATTTTTCTTAATAAGAACAAGTTTGCTAAAGCTTTTGCTGAACATTTTATTATGAGACTCATGTAATATGGCGCCAATGTGTTAAATACCTTTGATGCTCATATTGCACGTTGTAACGCTTGTGAGCCCTAAAAAGAATGTTATTGGGTTCTGATCCCAGTTTTTTAATTAGTAGTATGATATTATCCATATGGTAAATTATCTCTGCTGGTGAGACGCCACTTTTAAGGGACCAATCAAAGTCATCAGGAGCGTTGCAACCCTCCTAGTAAGGCCATCTCTCCCAAAGAAAGAATTTATTTTGAACCTTCAGACCTCAGTCCACTAGTCCTGATATTAATCAGAGCACCAGTAATATTTGTAAAAAGGGTAAATATTCCAATTGTAGCCTCAATCTGGGGTCTAAGCCCAAGTTTTATTCTGTGAACCTCACAGATGAGAATGACTTTGGAATCAACAGGTCAGAGTAGAACTAGACTTTTTAACTCTGCCTCCTCTTAAAAAATACAGGTAAAAAATACCCAGAAAACTTTCTGTTAAATGAAGGTATAGTAATGACGTCCTGACTCTGACAGTTCAACAACTTATAGTGGATATTCTGGTAGCTGGTTTACCTACTCACATAAAGAATGCAAGGCCGAGTTGGTGCAGGAAGTAGTATCAAGCCTTACGCTCTACAGTAGAGCAATAAGATCTTCTGCGTCTGTTAACTTTTGGCGGATTTGATGGACTCTGCCAAATTGGTTGTACAGTCTAAAACCCACTGAGCAACAGACGAGTGATATGAGGATTGCTGGCCCTCAATTTATAAAAATAATAGTGTTTAATAAGGAGCTATTGCCCTGACGATACCAATTTATATGATAATAACTTAATTGCTCTTCTGTTACTTTTTCCTACTCTTTTCTTACTTTGTAAAAACCTCCTCCTCTCACTCTCACGCTCAACTAAAAACCTTGATTTTCCTTAGTAGATTCAATATGCTCCACTTAGTAAATCCCTATTTGCTATGATCTAAAGTTTTCATTTGAACATTGAGGCTTTGGTAAAATTCCTCTTTTCCAAACCATAACTGCTTGATTAATTAACCTCGCCTCAACATAATCTATTGCTCAATCTTGAGGTTTGCTTAAATTCTAAATTATGATCTGCTAGAACTATAGCTTATCATCCAGTCATATCAGAATCTCAACAGTCCCCTCTGGTGAGATTACTAAGTTGGATAGGGTCCAACAGGATATACCCATTGAGAGTTTGAAGGAATACGTCCCACAATTAGGCAAAGAAATCCATTATTGTTTAGGTCAAGTGGGAACATTAAACGTTCTCACAATAGATTATGCTGATCTTTAATTTTCTGATTAAACTATATTAATTTTACTATCAATAAACTCAAAATCAGAGCTATTGTTGATATTGGGGCAACAGTTGATATTATGTTGGATTTTCAACAAGGTGATATTCCTCACATATTAACAAAGATTAGTGTAATAATTAATTGGATGATTGCCAATTACTTTGCTAAATTTTGATTCATTATTTAATGATAGTGAACCCAACTTGTGCTTCCCATTCGGTTAGGTCAAGCTGTCTTGATCTGCAGGATTAAGAAAGTATTGGGGATCATCCCTGATAGGAAATAGGTGGGTCTCAACACTGGCGACTGAGGCCAAGGATATCAAGATAGCTGATACTATCAAATTAAGATGGCAAATTTCTTAAATTTGACGTTGAGATTATCAGGAAACAATCCTGATAGAGTTTTTAGTTAATTTCAATACCGGTGACTTATGCCAAGGATCTCAAACCATTTAATATTAATTAAATAAAGTTGAAACACATTTTGACTTCAAAAGAGTATCAGGAATAATCCTCAACAGCATTTTAGTTAAATTTGATACTGGAAATTTATGCCAAGGATGGCATTATTTAATCTATTTGGATTACAACAAATCGAGGATTGCATAATCAGGACATTAAAGGATGATGAGTATCACCAGTGAGAGTTCTGAAAAATGCTAAGCAGGGTGAATTGCGAGTGAGTGCTGATGATGCTGGCAATAAATTCGAATGATGTGGACAGGCAAGAAATTTCTGTAAACTATTTGATCTACCTAGTAATAAAATCTAAACTTTTGTTTGCCTACCTTTATTTAGTTTTTAGTGAACAGAGTTTTGATTAGCTGATAAAGGTGGGATTCAAGATCCCCAGAGGTTAAGTGCTGGGTAAAGAACCTGGTGTGGTTGGCGCAACAAACTCCCAACCTTGAACTAGATGGAAACCTTACAAAAACTTGGGCAACTAGCAGCATTAATGATGAACTGGAAGGATTGAAGAGGAGAAACCCCAAGGGAGTCAATAGAGGCCACTGAACCACAATCGTTGGACAAGTCCAAAGAGGACCTCTGAGCCATATCAAGTGGTCAAGCCTCATAAGGAGAAGTTGTTGTTCTGCTGGGTTGGTGGGTTGCCCTGTGAATTTATAGGGAAAGGTAGCCAATGATTGTGAAAAAGCAAGGGCCAGAAGTCTTCATACTGTTTGTCCTGGCACACTAATGGATTTATCTATTACTGAGAATGGAAAATACTCAACATATTGTGTTTACTAGACTTGTTGAAGAAAGAAATTCTGATACAGACATATATTATCAGAAATTTTATAATACTGTGGGACCCCAGACCACAACCTCTGAAGGAGCATACAGTGCATTACTGCTGCGTTTTGATACACTGGACATATCCGCTTCTGCCATTGGTTTACAAAATCAAAATTATGACTTCCTTTTTGAGACCTCCGTAATGAGAACTTATGGAGCTAAAGACAGTTTGAAAATAATACTTTGAAAATACCTGGACAAACTATTCTACTTTTTTATAATTGAAGTATGAGGCCCCAGTATTTTGAAATCAGGGGTTTATTAACCTTGAGTTCAAGGATGACATAGTGCCAATTTGTTATCAGCAATTGTGTGGCCATACTCAATGGTTACCTAACCAAATGTTGGAATCTAAGAGTATTGCAATTTGCACTAATTGTAGCTTAACCAGTTTTAGAAGGCCATCAATTCATAGTGGGGACCAAAATTAATTTAAAATTACCTGGGATTATACAACAAAATATTTGTGCCGACTTGCAGATAAAACTTAAAGCATGTTTTCAAGCTCAGGTATATCCTCTCAGACCATGGTGAAATACATATGCTCTTAGGTAATATGTATACCTATTCTGTTTAAATTAAGCGACATCAAATTCTTGCTTTTGTTCATATTCTGACAGTTGATATAGTTCTATGTGTCCATGATTTTTGACAATCTGGATATATTGGTCTTGGCAGCAATTTGTGCCAATTAATATGTTCCCTGATACTTTAGTAAATACCTATCTGGTTTAACTAAGGCGTGAAGGACCAAGCGCAAGCCCTTTTTATAATAAAATTTGATTTCTCTTTTGCAAAAGACAACTTTGAGTTGGTTTGTGCGCATGATGTATTACATCATATTGATACTGGAAATCATCTATTGATTTGCCTCCATCCTATTAATTGCTCAATGGTAGAAGATAAAGTCAATAATAAAAAATCAACCAACTGTTGCAACAGTGGATGTCAATGCTTTCGAGATTCTTGTGCTCCCTAGTGTTGCTTGTAAAAAAGGCAGGTTTTTTGTGGTATTTGATTATAGGAGACTCAAAAAATTTTACTATGAAGGATTCTTATCCTTTAACATGCATAGATGATGCGCTAGACTACTTGGGCGGCGCGCAATACTTTTTAGCCATGAATTGAATATCTTGTTATTTGCAGATTGAGTTGCCCAAAGGTGATCAGGAGAAAATTGCCATGATTACTGCTCAGGGCCTCTAACCAAGTATGATGCCTCAGAGTTGTGCAAAGCCCCTTGACCTTTCAGTGGTCTATGGATAGAACATCAGGCAATTTAAGAATCTCATTCATGTTAGTTTATTTAATATATGTTTATATATAATGTTTAAAATACATTTGCATAATTTTGAAGATGTTTTCCGCTGCCTTGCCTAGGCTGATTATAAGATCAAGCTGCGTAAGTAGAAACTTCTTTTAAGGAAATTGTAATTAATGTGGGTTTTAGTTGGTAAACAAGGATTATGGCACAAATTGGAAAACATTGAGGCTTTTGAAAGGATGCCAAGACCAAGTTGCAAGCGCAAAATCTGTCTTCCTTGGAATGGTCAGCTACTATTGCTTATTTGTGGAGAACTTTAGCAAAATAAGTGAGCCCTTGTTTCAACTTCTCAAAAAAGTCTACAATTTGAGTGGATGGAGAAGCTGAAATCTGGCCTTTGACAATCTAAGGCTTTGACTTACCAAAGCGCCAATACTTATGTACCCAAATTTCAATAAAATTGCTTATTATTCATATGGATGCCTACCTCACCGCCATAGGGGAAGTGTTATCCCATTTCAATGATGAGGGAGTAGACCACCTCGTTGCTTACTGCATCCAGATGCTGGATGTGCATGAATGGAAGTATACTGTTACCAAGAAAGAGTGTCTAGCCATTTATTCTTGAAAACAATTTCAGGTTTATAAACAGATTTCATTTTACTGTGGTATAAGACCATGCCTCACTCCGCAGGTTACATAATCTGAAGGATCTGGAAGGGCGACTGGTCTGATGGGCTTTGAAATTACCAGCCTACAACATTGAAATTCAGTACTACCCTGGAATAAAGAATTAAAACGCCAATGGATTATCTTGAATGAAAACCATGGCCTTAGCGGCTGATGTGTCCAGTAAATTATTTGGTAAGATGTTAAACCAACAATATGACAATGAACTGGCAGAAGTTCAGTGTACCTTAAAGAATTTAAGAAAAAACACCATTGTAAAAGATTGGAAAATATATAAAGGTATTAACAATCAGCAATTTTTGGATATCCAAACTAATGTATCAAACTGATACTATTATTGGAACCCACAAAGTGATGAGGTATGAGCGTTATAAGAAGACACTTGAGCTGTTGATACAACACTGTTATTCAATTCCATGCAGTTTGATGTTCAATGAGACCCTTAGTTGTTGTAAGGAATGCCAAGCTGACGCCCAGTATATTAAAGCCACCTTCTAACAATTGATCACCCTTAACTTTTTTAGAACATCATCTCAATTGATGTGATGAGCCCTTTGGACAATAGTTATGGTCAATTTTAAAATACAATCATGGACAACAATCACCTCACAAAGTAATTGGAGGCCAAAGTAATCAGGGACTTAAGAGCCACAACTACAGCCAAGTTTATCCTGGAAGATATCAGATATTAGAACAAATGCCCCCATCTTCTTTTGACATACAATATGACTAAGTTTACGTCCCAAATTATTTCCAAGCCAATAATATTAATGGGTATCAGAGGGTTATTGTCTACACCCTATCACCCTGAGACCAACAGCACCATGGAACAAGTAAACGGTACCCTTATTAGAAATTTTATATAAAATAATCTAGCTGAGGCGTCCAGCTGGAACATTTTCTTGCCTTCCGCTGTTTTTGCATATAATATCTCTTTTCACTTAGCCATGGGCACTCCTCATTTACCTAACTTTATTGAAAACAACTGGTGCTTCCCCAATTGTATATTCTTTGATTCATCAAGAGACTATAGTTCCCATCAAATATTTAGAAACGCTAGTAGACTTTTCTCCAGCTACAAAGTAAGCATATTCTAATGCGCTGGTTAAGAAAATTAAGTCTTGCAATTATGATAATGAAGTCCAGTGGCCTCACCCCCTTTGCTGTAAGTATACGATTTTATATCACAATAACCATTGTTTTAGACAGACTAGCAAAAATGGAGCAATTTGAAAAGAACCTTTTAAGATCATTGATATGACATTAACTGATGCCTACATTTTGAAGGATTTCATTAAAAGTCACCTTATTAACTAAGTGCATGCTAAGTTCATGAAGAAGTAACAACACAATTCTGGCATAAAGGCCCCAATTTTCAATGGATTAGAAACCAATCATCTTTGTATCCAATAAGTAGCCAAGTGGGGAATAATGTTGTGATTATTTTGACCAACCATCTGGTTATATATTATCTCTTTATTTTATATGTTAACTAACAAGTAGATACAGGGGTCGATCACTTATTATACTTTATACTTTCCCAGCAGCCCCAACTATATAGGTAGTTGCAATTGATGCATTAAATTCTACTGTTATATCCGCCGTAGGGCCTTTATTCACTATAAATTATTAGCAGATTAAATTTTTAATTACTGTGTAAACTTTTTTATGTTTAATGCACAGATTCTAGGTTACAATGAATAGATTGTTGATTAAATAATGTAATATTTGTGAGTCAGTGAGAATAGTATAAAGAATATTATCCAGCTGAGTTTTTCACAACCAAATATACTCCCTCAGGTTTCTCTTATGGGCAGGTATTTACAAAGTTTCTTCAACCCATGTGAAGCTTCTTGAAACAATCCATAAAGCAAGGGAAACTATTCCGCAACTCTAATTCAAAAAGTTGGTAAATTTTTGAACAATAAGGGAACATCGCCCATCCACTCTTGATGCAATAGATCTTGAGAACACTAGACTAATAGATAAGATACCACCCTCAAACTCTTCTCAAAAGAACATAAAATAATTGTATTGTTATCTAAAGTAAATGTCTTATGAGAGTGTCTGTTTTACTTAATAAAGAGCAAAGTATTTATATAGGGGAATTTGGCGCCTACCTCTTCTGTAGGCGCCCCAATGAGAGCAGCATTCAACTACAATAAATTTAATTCTTCACTAATCACACCAACTAGGAATGATGCATCTACTCATACATCCACCTAGTCAGTATCCACACCAACTAGGTTATGATACATCCTGGGTTGTATTCAGTGATTATGTCCTGACGCCTTCATCAATTCCAGAGGATTAAACTTATAAAGCTAGCAACTAGCTTAGTTAACAGGACCTTTTACCTCTTAATAGCAGACAAGTTTACTTTTTAGACTAACTTTTAAGTTACTGTCACTAATTGCTTTGTCTATTCTTAGCACCTGTCAATTAACCTTTATTGACTTGTGAAAAACTTGGTCAATCTGCACAAGATAATTTAACTAATAATGATTTATACTTATAATTGAATTTTTTGTAAACATTGATATGGATCCTCCATAAAGGAACATTAGTAATACAGCAGAACTAAATCTGGCAAATTAGGTTTATTCTCATTAAGAAATGAACCAACAATAGTTATCAGTTGGTAATTACTCCCACATCCACTATAGGTTTTCATACTATAAATCAAACCCTAGCAGATAAAACAGATTTTTCATATGATCTAATAAAAATGAATGATGTGGGCACTCTCAAAATCCCAACACTTTACCTGCTTGACCAAATTATCTGAAAAATAGAAGCTTGGTAATGGAACCCACTTTGATCTGTGGCCATTATTCAGTAAACATAGTATATTTAATTTCAGCGGAGTTAAATATTCTTCTACTTTATTGATGCCTCCTCTCATGCCCATTCTTGGCAGCGCGTTTCCTCTTCTCCTTTTTCCTATATACTGCCACCTCACATGAGCATGGTTTCACCAGGGCCACTCATTCAATATCAACGATGATACACTTTTAAATGCCTGTAAACCATGGGTGGGCTATAACAAATATTTATTTAATGGCTTCCCGCAGTATCGGAATTATTTGGTTGATCTTGCCAAAAAATCTCTAACGCCTGTTTTCCCCCAGATCAGGGCTCTCATGACTTCACACCATACAAGGATATTCTTAGTCAATCTCGCCAATATCCCTAATGCCTTTATTTCCCCAGGTCAGCTCCTCACAACTTGATGAGCGCAAACTTGAAACTTTCTTTTCCTTATACCTCTTAGTGGCAGACCCAGTTTCAACATGAGATAGTCCTGCCAAATGTTCACAGACTTCTTTAATTACGTCATATTTCATCACCCTTCTACCTGCAAGACAATGGAAGGTGGGAACAGCACCAGATACCCTTGATTACGGCAATAAACTGATCTTATATATATATATTCAATATTCCAATTTTAAGATGAACTTCTTATATATAGATATAACTTTTCAGAATATTTTTATCTTTCATATTTTTATATATTTTTTCACAGATCTTATACTTTAAGTACTTGCTATGTAATTAGCTTACTTTATGAACATTAGCAATGTTATCATAATATAGGCATCTGTAACTAACTTGGTAATAATTTCTAAATGGTCCCGTTCATTGGGCATTTGTTCCTGACTTGTCAAAAATTTCAGCGGATCCTAATCTTAAAAAATTCACCAGAAGCTGGTACTTGAACCCTCTGGTATCATAATAAATGATTTTATCACTAATTGCCAATTCTGTTTGAGCAGATTATTCATTATTTTATTAATTAATTATCACCTTATTTTCCATGTCTGACGCATAAATTAATTGCACCAACAGATCTGAAATCTATCCTTTAATTGCAAGATTTATATGTTATGTTAGCTTCATGCAACTTCAACTGGAGTATATTATAATCATATTTGGCATTTAAGGCCTATTCCATATGACTAGCATAAGACCAAGTGACTTCCTTTATTATTTCTGGATCAATCATCTTCATTTTTGGCTTTGCTTTTGTGTCAGCATTTATATTTTATATTAAATTGCAATACAACAGATCCTCTCCTGGGTCCTGTGCAGTTAAATCTGAATTATTTACTTCATCTAGGCAGGTATCTGGCATAACAGTTTTAATGCAGCACTAGAGTATTCTGCATCTAGACTGCTGGTATTTCCTGAATCTTTCAAGTTTTCTCCTCTTGAGGCAAAGCAAGATTCACATTCCCTACTGGCTTCTTAACCCAACATTGGGCGGCAATATGTCGAGTTGCACCACATTTATGACAGCAGTTTTGCATTTTATCTGTCCATTAATTTACATTGGGTTTCTTCCCCATTAAACTCAGTTTTATTGATTTCTAAATTTACACCATATTCTGGTCTTCAAATTCCGCCATAGTTATTCCTCTTTGGCTGAAATCTATTGATATTAATTAAAATGAATTAAATGTCAAGCCTAACGTTTTATTATATTCCTCTTTTTGTGACGTGAAAGTCTGCTTCACCAGCAATAAATTATGGCGCAGTGAAGATATTATTAGGGCCAAAGTGCCATCTGCATTGCAATATGAAAATTGAAATATGATAGTAATTTTGACTTTCTAGGCTTTGTGCTTCCTGATAAAGCAATTGGCAAAAATGGCTAGTGGTTTGTCCTTTCTGAATTGAATTCCCAGGAACTGCTATTTGCAGCTAGCCATCTGCTCAGGACTACTAAATTCAACCATTATTAATTCTTTGGCGTTGTTGTATGCCAAATTGTCCCCATTAAGATGTTGCAACACCAGATTATGGATCACTGTGGCTAAGCAGTTTATAACTGTTACTTCTTTTTGACAGTCATCATATCCAGACATTGTCATTTCAAATAGCTGGAAAAACGCTGGAGCGTTATCCTGATGAAATTTAGGTAATTTCAGCATAACCCAAAATTCTATGCACAACTGTAACATGAGGTACTCACTTGGTAACAGTTAATAGAAGGGAGTACTTACTCTGATGATGAGTAACAAATGGTACAATCCTGGGTTCTTCACCAATTGAAAGCTCCCAATTGTTAACTGCACAGGTTCTATATGTGCATGATTCATGTTGTCTGATAGTAGTTTATAGTTGATTGATAATAGTTAATGACTAAAATCTATAGTTGAATAGATAACCCTTTATGGTCCAATGCTAGACCTGTATTTCTCCATGAAATACTCTTGATGTTGACTATAGGGACCTTTTCCCTTATCCGCCTAACTTGATCCATTCTCAGATACAGAAGTTTTCAGCCTGTCATCTCGTCACTCTGAGTCTGCGGAAATTCTCCTCTAAGTTCAGCTTCTCTTTTAAGGATCCTCAAGCTTTACTCTTTATATGACAAAAGATTCCCAATTATAGTACACAACACTAATTTCCTAAAGATAAATAAAACATAAGACAATATTGACCTTTATAATCTCTATCAAAATGTTTATTATTAATGTGAGTTATCAGGGAATTTATAGAGGAAATTCAGCGCCCAACCCTCAGTTGGCGCCTCAGCCATGAGATGGTAGCTGTTGCCGTTGAACTTCCCTTCAACGTCTCACCAGCAATGGTTTTCTCCATCAGGTTAGGATTTCTTCATTGGACATCCTCAAGACCTAAAATAGACAGAGTCAGAAAATATGTCCCTAATGTTTCCCACTCAATCCCAGTGAACCAACAATATTTGGTGAGCGACCTGCTTAGGTAAGTGAAACTCTTTACCCATTATTTCAGGTCATAAAACAACTGATCAATTTACTAGTTGCAGGTGGCATCACTCACCTCATAACTTGCTCATAAAATATCTAATCGGTTGCTAATGAAACCTGACATATCTAAATAAGTACACCTGATATTTAATCATTGATCAACTATCAGATGCCCCCATTTCATCAGCAACTCTGCCCAACAAGATCTTAAGCATTCACCTGGATCAATCCCTGACAGATTTAAACTTGGCAAATTTTATAAAATTCCTCAATCTTTATTAACTAAAATTTGGGGTTAACTGATATTAAATTCACTCGCCATCAGGAATTATCTCCTAGCAATCCACAGGTAATCTAGGAGGCTGGAAAGATGAGCAAAAATACCAACATATCTCCCCTCTTGCCTAGATTTCAGTGAGAATAGGATCAGGACAGGAGAATGTCATATCAGACCAGGTCAAATACTTCTTGGTTTCTAGTGGAGGACAGTCAATTTGCACTCAACTCTTCTCAGGAAAACCTTAATCACACGGTTCTCTTCCTTTTCTCTTGCTACTGCCTCTTCAAAGTGAAGTCCTCACAACCTATTGTTGTGTTGGTCTGATCAATTTACTTGTGACAATGCTAGTCCTGGGAAGTTAGTTCCCCCTGGTGAGGCATCTGACCTGTTGTCATATTCAGGATCTAGTTACGGCCTACTTGATTTCCTGATCCTCCTCCTCATCCTTGACAGGAGGTCACAGCCATCAATGTTTGTCTTATGGAACAATTAAGAATGCTCAATTATATTTGCTCTGGTTATTTTCTCATAATAACGTTCTGCTCATATCATTCCCAATTCTTTTCTTTCATAAGGACTTATCTCATTAACTTTGATATTAATTTCTTCAGTATTTAGTGCTTATTTGATACCAAAGTGAATAATGTCAACTATTTAAAAAGTATGACATCCCCCTCTCATCCAGTTCATATGTCAAATTTGGTACCTTGGTACCAGCAAATGCTCAACAGCCTGTCTGATAAAGTTTCCCAGCTCTTCCAACTGATGAGTCAATCTGTACGACAAAGTCTCTTCTATGGACCCCTAGGACATATGCTCCCATTTAAGCACCCATAGCCAGTCCTTCCATGGAACTACCAGAAATGGTATTCAACCCCAATGAAACCAGAGTAGCAATTATCTCACATGACTCGCAGCTAATCCTCCCTCTATCATTGATTTCCAAATTAGATTTTAATATTCTTCTGGATTCAGCTCCTTTTGCAGATACTCCTACCATCATTGTAAAACCTCCTGAAGCAATGCCATCCAATATTGATTGATCATTCCTCGCCAGATCTGACTTGTTCTGGAGTTCTTTTTCCGCCTTATCTAATTTTATAAATCAGCTGTCCCTTCAACCAAACTCTCCATCAGAAATTGCAAACATTTTGAACTCCCCTATGCAGAATTGAGGACCCAAGTGACCAAGGCTCTGCCCATAGCTCTGAACTCCTCCAATATTACAAACCTCCTAGATTGAGACGTTTCAGCCTATGCTCTTTGTTTTTCTGGACAGATTCTTCAAAGTTGTCCTAAGAAGCTTCCAGCCTCCCCCAAATTCCATTGTTAATTCTGTTTTTAAATTCAAGAGCTTTTTAGTCATCATCTTCAGGATTCCTTCTGCTCATTGCATGACTATCAAATATCTGGCGCATCCTATTGGTACCTTCCCCTTATGGCTTTAATAAGGGGCATGATTTGGTAACCCCCACCTAGTATTCCTTGCATAATGACAGCTCATATGTCCAATGTTCTTGATGAAGCTTGTCAGCAAGTGCTTTAGACCAATCTTTTAGCTTTAGTGCCATATTGGGATTGATGGAGTTATTCACCAACAGCCTCTTCTTGTTCTGTTACTTCTCTCCTGATCTGGGGTATCATGTTTGGAAGATACTAATATCTCCATCTTTCTTCTTCTCATTGCGTTCTTGCAGAGATCAGCCTCCGCTCAACAAACTTGTATTAAGTAAATCTAACTCTTGTAGCATCCAATATTAAATAGATTTCAATGACTTGTTCACTCCTACTGTCATACATCCTCCCTCCCCCAAGAGGCGACATAGGCTGAACCATCCCCAAGTTGAGGATAACCACTAAGAAATTATAAATATATATTTTTTATGTGCATTTTTAAAAGATTTTTCTTCATTATAGTTTTATCAATCTTTTATTTTTTCTTCAATTTTTTTTATATGGGACATAACCTTCACTTAGTTCAGTGGTTCATTTTTTTACCTATTCCCGCAAACTGGTTCCTAGGTATACTTTGACCTACCAGTTTTTCATGGTTCAGAGGTCTTATTTTTTAAGACTTCATTTATTTTGGTTCAGCAGTCCCTTTTTAGGACTCAACCGAAAACTATCAGGACATAACCATCTTGATGGTTCAGCAGTCCTTTGGAAACACTCTTTTTATTTTATTTTCTTTGATCCACTGCTTTAGATATTTAGCATGAATTAAATTGATAATCCTTCCACCAAGTGGTTATTGATGTAATAGGCGTCCGTCGTCGTCTTGGAAATAATCTCAAATGGACTCAACCACAACGCATCCAACTTGTTTATTCTTCCAAAACCATGAGACTCACAATAGGCAACTTTATCACCTACTTGGTATTCTGATAAAGCCAGTCAGTTCTTGCCATCTGTCATTTTTGCCTTGATTCTTTTTTTCAAAGTCATAAAAATGCTTGCAATTGCATCTCAATCAAAATGTTTGACAATCAGAGCAGGTACTGCTCAGCACTCATCCCCAATGATGGTCAACCACCAAATATAAAATTAATGATAACACGGCCTTCCTTCCATACAGTAATTCAAATGGCGTTTTTCACATTGCCATATGGGGACTTATGTTATACGCAGACATCACCAAATTGAGGTATGATCCCCATGCAGAAATTCTTCCTTCCACCAGCTTCCTCACCATCATGGCCAGCGTTCCATTGACTCGTTCTACCAGTCCATTTGTCTCCAGCTGGTAAGGTACTGACACAACTCATTGGATACCATTATATCGTTCAACCTTGAGATCATGTGGGACAAAAAATCTGTTCCATTGTCACTTAACATGACTTGTGGGAATCCATGGCGTATATAACTTAATCCAGGATAAACCTTGCAGGTCTTATAGCTTCCACTCTTGCCAGGGCCTTTGTCTCGACCCATCTAGTCAGATGGTCAATTGCAACTATGATGTATTTGACTCGCCCTGTACTCATGGTTAATGTTCCCATCATATCAATGGACACCATATGCCAGGCAGTCCAGGGCGGAACAGTTAAATCCAGTCATGTTCATGTGAAGATTATGCAACTGGCACTCCACACAGCAAGCCAGATAATCTGCTACATCATAGTTGATAGATTCCCAGTAATAGTACTTGCAAATTTTAATAGTCATCTTCCTCAGGTCTCCATGCCTAACAACCTTATGCTCAACTTGAATGATTGCCACTCATTCTGATAGTCTTAGGAATAATAATCGTTACAATCAATCATCTTTAAAATTTGTCCATCCTTGGTCTCAGTGTTTCCATCATTTTCCAAAGTGCACCTTGGATTTCTTGGGGATCGTTCCCACTTTCTCCATTGACCATCTTCTAGAACAACTCATCCGCTTGCTGGTATACCACTTGGACTATTGGTAACTTTGATAAGCTATCCGCATTCTGTTGAGAAGCTCCTACACAGTGTATATCTCATAGTCATAAGCCTGAAGCTTCAATGCCCATCAGGCCAGTTGTTTTTCCAGTTCTTTTAAATTATGCAGCCAACGCAGAGAAGAGTGGTCTGTCACACATTTAAAATGTGTTCTGTGAATATACATCTGAAACTGTTTACAGGCTTAAATTACAACAAGGCATTCACTCTCAGTAATGGTGTAATTCCGTTATGCTGCTAATAGTGTCTAGCTCACATAAGCTACCAGATGTTTGTCACTGAGCTCATCTACTTGACTCAGGATGGTACCAATCTCCATTAACAAAGCATCAGTCTGTACTATAAATTCTCAATTGAAATTCAGATATTTCAATATTGGAGAATCTATCAGATACTGGCGTAACTCATCAAAAAAAACTCTGGGCCTCTTCATTCCAAACATATCCTTTCTTCAGATCCTTCAGTAAATAAAAGAGTTGCTCAGCAATTCTTGCAAAATCCCATATAAATCTTTGGTAGTATCCAACCATTCCAAGGAACACTTTGACATCTTGGACACTTCTTAGGATGGCCATTCTTTCTATGGCCTCAATCTTCTGGGCTTGCAGCTGCAGTCCACTAGAGTTGATAAAAAATCCCATTTATTTCAACTTTTTCTTGAAGAAGTGGCACTTCCATGGCTTGATCTTCAGGTTAGCCATGGACAGTTTTTTTAAGACTTCATAAAATTGATGTAATTGTCATTAAAGGTCCTATTGAACACATATATAATCCAAGTACACCAAGACGCATGACACACTTCAGGTCATTTAAGATGGCGTCCATGGCCCTCTGGAACGTCGCAGGCGCATTACAAAGACCTTGGGCATCCTAGTCAGTTGATACAGCCCTTGTGCAGTGATGATAACGCAATTTCTCCTGAGATTCTGTTGGCAAATCAATTTTCCAATATCCCAATATTATATCCATTGCGGAAAAGTACTTCAATTCCCCTATTTGATCTATTGCATCTGTTTATTACTGGTAGTGGATATATATCCTTCTTTATTATCTTATTAAACTTCTGATAATCAAACACCATTCAATTATAGACGTCCTTCTTCTTCACAATTAGGATAGGGCTCGCCCAGGAACTCAATGACAGAACTAGAAGCCCATGATTCACTATTTTGCGGATCTCTTCTTCAACTGCCGCCTCAGCAGCCTTTGACCGTCAAATTGGTCTCATCCTTATTAGCAAATTTTCTCTGGTGTCAACTTTGGGGATGACATTCCTTACACATCCCAAATCATGGTCATCCTGGGAAAATATTTCCTGTTACTTTTCAATAGTTTGAGCACCTCCTCCTGCTGTCTTTCCATAAGATCAGCGAGTTGCTCTCAATTGGCCAATAGATTGATGCTCTCAGTCACCCCTGCCAGTACTCCCATCTCATCAAAGGTCCCAAAATCATAAAAAATCCATAAGTCCACCATCACTAATATATGAACAAATGTAATGATCTTATTCTTCTCAATTTCATTGGTTTTCACGCAAATTTGTCAGGAGAACTCGAATATCTCCATGGCCCAGCATAACTATTCCAGGAGCCACACAAGGCTCTACTATGGACTTCTTCCAGGGGCTACCAACTTCTCCATACAACAGCTTGGGTATCTCCAACGGTGATACCATATTGACTATGATCTGCAATCCTGGTGGTATGGTCCTCAAATACTTAATTTGCAATGGAATTCCCCAATTTTCTATGACTCCATCAGCATTTCTCTTCATGTTCACACAATCAATTGGTAACAAATTGGGACAATTCCATCATTGTAGATCAGATTGATGAAACTATTCCTCCTGGTCAGTAAAGTTTCCCCATCTCTCTGATAAACTAGTTATAATATCTGACCCAATATGATCAACATATTATCTTCAAAGTTACATATAACTCCATACTATTGTAGAAACTTGGTCCCAATCAGAATATCATAGCTTTGGTTGGCCAAAACTATTGCTGGGGCGAATACCACTAAAATTAAAATTGTAATGGTGAAGTGATATACGCTCCACAGGAGATGGTTGTATTAAGCCCAGCTGTCCCATATTCTTTCTTATGCTCCAAATCAGGTGAAATTCTTATCTTTTTCACCAGTTTAGTTGAGAAAATGTTGATAGGCGCTCCACTGTCAATTATTGCCCGCACCCATACTTGACTAACCAGTATATCAAGTATGTAAACTCAGAGTATTGTAAAATTGTATTTACTGAGTGTAGCGCAGCATTACTTGCTGAAATGAGGGTGTAATTAATTTGTGCCAATAGATCAGGAAATGATTCCTTAATTGTGCTAGGGGGATAGACAGGTTTGCCTCATCTAATCTGACCACGGCCAGGTCTTCCAGATTCTCTGTGGCTCTAATCTTATCTGCTAGTTGTTGCGCATACTTGGCGAGCAACTTCCTTTGCTAATTTGAGGTCAATCCCCTTCACTCCAGATCTGGTTACTGCATTGACATCTAGATTGACCACTTGATAAAGTTGATCCTACACGTCCTCATTGACAAATAGATCACCAATGTCAATTTTTTCGTTAAAGAGATCAGGGGGAACGAGTTTATCTGCAGCTCTAGAATGTTCATTATCTAAGCCATGTGACCTTTTCCTGACTTCTGTGCAGGTTTGGTCTGGTTTTCCTGGACCACATTAATCTTCTCCTTTAGCTTCTTGCATTATAAAGCGAAGTGAACCACTCCTCCACACTGAAAACAGCTTTTGTCCTTCTTATCTGCCCGCTTGGACTACAGGCTTGTTTCCCAGCATGTTTCAATTATTGGACTCCTTAGCGCACTCAGTCCCCTTTGTAGGATTTAGATTTTGCAGTTGATTTAGTTTGAAGCTTCTATTAGGGGCCTCAGACGTTATTCCAATATCTTCAAATGATCATTATTTGCAAAGTGGTAATCTCAGTTGTGAACATGGAAGACATCATTTGATGTAAATTGCAATAGGGATGAAGAGCCGCTTGCAATGTGATCTATGAACCAAAATCATCCAGTATTTTTGCTCCAACCAAAATCTGCAATTCTTGGTAGAATTGATCAGCAAAGCTTGCTAAGGACTCATCCTTATGGAATTGGATTCCTATAAATTCCTGTTTGTACTTTGGTATATGCATGGGATTTCTAAATTCTTTCATTATTGTTGCCTTGGCCTCCTATTATGACCAACTGTCCCCGTCTAATGGGGTAACATCAAATTCTGACAGTTGGTGTCCAAACAGTTCATTACCAGCAAAGCTTTTTGACAATCGCCATACCTGAACATTGTCATGCTGAACATTAGAGAACACAAGGACATTATCTTGATGGTCTGTGGGTCATTTTAGCGTAGCTCTAAATTCCTCCAAAGTTCTTTAGCCACCACTCTTGGTTCAGCTACTTGACTGACTTGAGGAGTGATTTTTGGGAGTCATCTCCAGAATGGCTGTGAATGCGGTTGGCATATTTCTGGGAATAGTTAACTTTCCAGCTGGATCTCTTGGTGTTCTATCTTTAGCGTCAGTTGCTGCATAGGGCTCACATTTGCATCTATGAGTCTTCAACTCTTTGACTTGATTCATTAGACGCTCTATGTCTGCGCTGAATGTCTGCAATCAAATGCAATCTGCTTCACGTACAGTTTTCAAGAATAAAACTTCTCAAATTAGATCTTCTCTTTTTTCTTTAATGACGTTATTTCCCCTAGAAACTCATTGCCAAATTGGAGATATAATTAACTCCTTCCTCGATCCTGGTTACTCTCTCCTCCAATGCAGCAAATTCTCTGTGATTGGCAGAATATAAGGCGTTCTTGTTGGTTGCCAATTACATTAAGAGTTTTCTTAACTCGTCCGTGTATGACATCTTATACTGGTGTATCTTACTCAACTACCCCCTGTAGTCAGCACCAATTATTAAAAATTTGGGAGTCGGCTACTCTTCTCATGATTACCAAATGTTACAATCCTGGGTTCTTTAACAAAATGAAAGCTCCCAAGTTAACTGCAAAGGTTCTATATGTGCATGATTCAAATTTTTCTGATAGTAGTTAAAAGTTGATTGATATTAGTAAGATGACTATTATCCATAATTTAATAGATACCCCTTTATGGTCCAACGCTAGACCTGTACTTCTACATGAGATACTTTTAATGTCAACGGTATGGACATCTTCCTTTATACGCCTAACTTGATTCACTTACAGATCCATAAGTTTATGGACTGTCTTCTCATCACGCTGAGTCTGCAGAAATTCCTCTCTAAGTTCAGCTCTCTTCTAAGGATCCTCAATCCTTACTCTTTATATGACAAAAGTTTCCCTAATTTATGTACACAACAATAATTTTTCTAAAGATGAATAATACTTAATATAATGTGGAAATTTAATTTTTTTATCTCGCTGGTGCTAATTGTTTCTGGATTCCACAAAATGATTTTAGATAATAAAGATATAAGAACACTAATAAACAAAAAAGTTGAATTTTATAAGGTTTTATTAGTGTCAATGCGGGGTAAAAATGAACCATCTTGATATTGTACCTCTAAGTATCTAAACTGTATCAAGGGCAAAAAAATTCAATGGTACATTTAGAATAGCTTAGTATGATCTAAAATTAAGAAAATATGTAAATTAACCTATCAAAGCTCAGAAAACTTGAATCATTTTGCCTGAATGATGGAAGAGGAGTTAGATTTAGGCAAGACATACCCATGGGGTAATGATTTGCTATATTTTGGCTAATCCCTTTTGAGAAAATTATTGCATCTTGAGGGACCCCCGCCAAGCCTATAAAAGTGGGTGGTCCCCGCTTAGGTATTTGCTTTTAATTAGATGTGACCTGGGAGAAACCTTCGATGAAATCCCTGAATTCCCCCATGTGGTTGTGCAATTCAACTTCCTGACTTTGTGCTATTTGCCAATTTAGAATTTATAAATTGTTACCTATAATTTGTGGGGTTCCACCAAGAATTGACCAGGGTCTTTTAGCTGATAAAATCGCCGTTAATATTTAAATCACTCTTATCATCATTACAGACTTGTAAATGTCTGACAACTCCCCCTTTTGGCCAATTTTGACCCAAAACATTCTTATCTTGAAGCCAGGACGGCAAATGTTTGACAAAAAATATTTATCTTTATAATCTCTATCAGAATTTTTTTATCAATATATATTATCAGGGAATTTATAGAGGGAATTTGGCACCCAACCCTCAAATGCACCTCAGCCATGAAACAGAAACTATTGCCGTTGAACTTTCCATTGACGTCTTACCAACAATGATCTTCTCCATCTGGTTAGGATTCCTTTGTCAGACATCCTTGAGACCCAAAATGGACAGAGTCAGAAAATGTTTCCCTGATGTTTCCCACTCAATCCTAATAAACCAACAATATTTGGTGAGCGACCTGATCAGGTATCAAAACTCTTTACCCATTATTACAGGTCATAATCTACTGATCAATTCACGAGTTGCAGGTGGCATCACTCACCTCACAACTTGCACATTAAATTCCCAATTGGTTGTTGATGAAACCTGACTGATCCATTAAGTACACCTGATAGTTAATCATTGATCAACTATCAGATGCCCCCATTTTGTTGGCAACTATG
Source organism: Massospora cicadina (assembly GCA_022478985.1). Classification (NCBI taxonomy): domain Eukaryota; kingdom Fungi; phylum Entomophthoromycota; class Entomophthoromycetes; order Entomophthorales; family Entomophthoraceae; genus Massospora; species Massospora cicadina. Next base: position 52,111 of record JAKSZP010009195.1, read on the forward strand.
CCCAATAAGATCTTAAGCATTCACCTGGATCAGTCCCTAACTGATCCAAACCTGGAAAATTACCTAAAATCCCCCTAAAGCATTATTAACCCAAAATTGGGGTCAACTGAATTCCAATTCACTCACTATTGGGAATTATCCCCTAGCAATTTACATGTAACCTAGGAGTCTAGAAAGATGGGCAAAAATCAAACAGTAGCTCTTTCAACTATTGTGGTTTTTAGGAGTCATCTCTGAAAGAGCTGCAAAGGCCACAGGCATGTTTTTTCATGACTGCACTTTCTCAAAAAATTTTTTTGTCTGCATCATTATCAGCTACAATGGCCTCTTTTGCGCACAGTTTCACTTGTGATGTTCTAAGTCATGTAAACGCTTTAGGATTTTGTGCTACATCTTCCTAAATCTGGTGAAATCATTTTCTATCTGCTTCTCTAGAGGCCTTCTGGAACATTAATTTTTTATCCAATTTAGTCTCTTTCTGCTTCAAAGAGGTTGTCAGACTTTGTCTTATTTAGAGAAGCCCCAATTTTAGGGTTATAATAACGATTATTGTCAACTTTAGTAATATTATTATTAACATAAATTTATACTTTTTTACTCATTATTTAATTGGTGTTAAAGCCCAATCTTAATATTACGTTTTATCTACTGATGTTTTGTTGGGACTAATGCCAAAAACCACTAATACTCTTATATTTTTAAGCACTAAGAAACTTCCCATAGTAACGCCAATTTTGTGACTTAATAAACTCTGGATAATTGCTCCATTAGTGCTCCACTGGCTAATGGGATAGGGAAGAAGTCTCAATCAAGTTAATATTCATCCTGATCTTAGGCCTGAGAATGTATTAAGTGTTTAACTCCTCTTCTCACCTCAGTAACTATCTCACGCTACAGTTTATGCTTTATCACCTTTTGGATTCTTAATAAAAGATAATGGAAACCACAATTTGTGGTACAATTTTATAATCTCAGTCCAGCCTTCAACAAAGAATCCTGATTTCTCCAACTCTATACCTGGACTATGCCATTGCCTCCTGCATCACTGAATATCCTTCCACCCTCACACGTGGTATTTGGTTATCACTCATCCCATTCCTGATTTTCCTTTATTGCTTTAAATTGTACTAATATTATTCTTAATCAAATACTTATTTATAATCTATATTTATTTTTAGTTTGAAGTCCAATTTTCTAGTATTGAAATCTCTCCAGACACTGAGAATTTCTAGTAACCTCTGAACCTCTATAGAAGCTTAAGTTCCAACACAAGGTGTCCTGCCTGGCACCTCCAAGGTGATAATAATTTATCCTCAGTTTGTTTCCAAGAAATCACAAAGCCAAGAGAGGCGATTTTCCCCGTGTATATCATTATTGACCTTCTCACTTTCTTTATTTCATCCTTAGACTTCATTACTCATTCTGCCAAGTTATTAATATTTAATTGAGATGCAAATCTAGCACATTTGCTAACCGTCTCTAGTTACATTCACAACTTTTAAAGTTCATTTTTGTGTGACATTCCGCTGATATTCTCTGATGTAATGCTTGACCTGAAAGCTCAACCTCCTTTAGTGAGCACCAATTGTGTATTTTTAAATGTTTACTGCAAAGGTTCAAGGTGTTAATTAAAAGATTGTTTATCAAATAATATGATAATATATGTGGATCAGTGATAATAGTATGAAGACTATTATACAGGTGAGTTTTTCACAGCAAAATATACCCGCTCAGGTTTCTCCTATGGACAGATACTGGCAATCTTCCTTCAATCCATGTGAAGGTCATTGAAAAAAATTCAGAAAACAAGGGAAACTATTCCACAATTCTAATCCAAAGAGTTGGTAAACTTTTGGACAATAAGGGAGCATCTCCCATCTTCTCTTGACGCAAAAGCTTTTGAAAACACCAGACAATTTGGTAAGGAACTATCCCTCAAACACTTCTTAGGAGAACAATAAAATAATTTTTGCTATTTAAATAAATATCTTTTGGGAGCGTCCGTTTTTATTTTTAAAAGAAAGAGATTTATATAGGGGAATTTGGCACACAACTATCTTGGTGCACCAATGGGATCATCATTCATTGCCTGTAATTTTAGCATTTCATAAATAGCATAAGTGATGAATGATGTATCTGCTAATCCATCCACCTAGTCAGAATACACCACCCAACTAGAATATACATCTTGGGTTAGATTAGAGAAAGTGTGTTCTAACGCCTTCATCCAATTCCAGTGGATTAAACTTATCTATCTAGAAACTACCTTAAATAATAGGACCTTTTACCCATTAACAGCAGGCTGCGTTTCCTTTTATTTTAACCCTCAAGTTACTGCCAATTAACGCGTTGTCAACGCTTAGCAACTGCCAATAAATCCTTATCAACTGGACAAAAACCCTAGTCAATATGCACAAAATAATTTAATAATAAATGATTAGACTAATAATTAGTTCACTTAGAATATTATTAGAGATCCTCCATAACGTAACATTTGTTATCTGGCAAAATCAAATCTGGCTAATTAGGTTCATATTCATTATAAAATAAACTGCCAATAGTAATCAGTTATTGATATCTCACACATCTACTAAAAGTTTTTATATAAAAATCAAACTCTAACAGATAAAAAAAGATAACTCATTATAATCCAAAAAAGCTGATTGATGTGGATAATCTCAAAATTTTAACACCTTGCCAGCACAACATTGTTACCAAAATCTATATATCACAAAATCATATGTCCTCGGTTGTCATATTACCCTTTACTATGATCTTGATTATAACATCTTACTTGCGCCATGCCTGCATTAAATAATTGGTAATAAGGTCCCTATTTTTAATGCAGGCATATCTTGGTATCTCAACTTCAATTGGTGTATTAGACCTATCATGAAAATGGCCCCAAGCCCTAGTGATTTTCTTTCCAGTTCTAATTAATATGTTATTCCCTTAATATACCACTCTTAAGTGTTGCTTAGTAACCATGAAAGGCACCAATAAAAACTCTGGTAGGAAGAGAGCGTATCTAACGGGATTTCCATCTGTAAAGAGGATCTTTTTTCCTAGGAATCTGAAACCAGTCTACTATTTAGATTGATTTAGTGAGCCCCCAAACCACTGGCAGAATTAGGTACTATAGTGTTCTCTTTTATTCTAATATTAAAACCATATTGCCATTAATAAAACTTCCTTTTTAAGTCGTAGCCAAGTTTACTTTCATCATATAGTACCTTATCTTTTTGTGTTTATTAACCTGTGCACCTGAGGTATGACGCCCCTGCAATGATTTCAGCACAAGTAATGTATTTGTAGGTAAATGGCTAGCTCTTAAGCAATATAAATTCTTTGAGACACCTATGTCCCCATAGTTAAGTTTAAATTTATCCTGTGAATAATTGAGAGTGGCAGAAAAAACAAACTAACAAAAATGACTTTATTAGGAAAAAAGATACAAGATCTCACTTGTAAGTCAAACTCAGAAATAATAAAATTACCTGGATATTTTGGTGGAAAAAAGGAGTGGTATAGCTTCTAACCTTATTAGATTACAACATAGACAAAATCATTTTCTAGAATAGCGTATAATAAACCATTTATATAACTTTTCTTCCTATCAGATTCTGGTGGTTGACTAAAAAAACCCTTTGAAAACCATCAGATCAGGCCAATTAGCCTCACACTGCTTGAGTTAATAAATTAATTCTCACCTCAAAGCCTATTGCAACTACACGGCTCAGGCTGAATATCTCAACGTCAATTTGAACAAGTAAAATTATCAAAAAGCTCAGGAAAAATACGCTTGCACATTATGGTCAATTATCACTGCAGAAAATCTTGGCAATTGGTCCAGATTATCATGAACTCAATCAAACAACTAGTATACAATGTTCAGGACTGACCCAAAGTTAACGTTTAAAAGTCCCACGGACAATCAGACAAATGAAACTTTTCTCTTTCCAACCCTAGGGCGAAATTAATTTGTTGATCCATGTAATCAGCTGATAGCACTTGCACATGGACCACCCAAAAGGGTGGACCTAGTGCTATTGTGAGAGGGGACTGCCAACGTTCCAATTAGGGGTATGTCATCTACTTTAATCGATGCAAGAATTTCACAGAATGTGTATTTTGTCAGCAATATGATGAAACTCAAATCAAGAAGATCCTAGGACAATTTTGCATGTTTTTATCGCAATTTTTGCCCCTGAAATCCTCCTGATTTTGAGAGTATTTTGACACCAATAAACCTAAGAATAGGTCTCAGTCATATTAGTTCAAGGGCTGAACTGAGGTGGTAAAAACTATTGAGTTTGCGTGCTTGAATGTGGCCAGGAGATGCCCTAGAGGTATAAATACTGGCGCCTGGCCTAATGACTTATTATCAAATATCCTATAATAAAAGATAATTTATTTCATTTTATCCTTTTCCTGGTTTTAGCAGAGTATTACTTTGGAGAAGTGTCAACAAGCTGAAAGCACAGCTTGTATTGAACCCTGCCTCAGAAGAAGTTCCTGATTACGTTGGGAAAATTACGCTCAAAATTGACCAGGAGAGTCAGGTCTATTTTAATATGCCTAATGAGTTTCCAAATGGTGAATATACCATAAACCACAGGCAATATCGAGGATCATCTGGTGGAACTTCATTCTGATTAAGCATGCAGGATAATAATTATCAGGCGAGTAACCTTGGAACTTCACACTTCATAAGCTCAGGTGTGGCATATCATAGTATTAGCCAAATGAACATGTTTGGGGTAAATTTAGGTATTGACATCAGTTTGAGGCAAGAACTTTATGAACTGATAGATGGTTATCTCAAGTTAATAAGTTACTATATTCTAACCTTATTTTTTTGGGTTTTAAAGTAGAATCCTTTTTATAATTGCCATTAATCATTGTTTGCATATAAAACATCAATCCTCACTTCCAATGAGGGTTTGTTTTGTTCTGATGGATATAACTCTAGCTCAGAATTTTCATCAGATGTGTGGATAATTTGAGGAACGTTCTAGAATCTTGTCAACCCTCCAATTCCACTGAGATTGAATATATATCAGAGAAAGTGTCATGAGAGTGTCTATAACTCTCCAGTTCCCAGCAAGGTGGTGCACGGTGCACAGCCACAAAGCTAGGAAAAACGTCATCATGGTTATAGTAAAAAAGGCACCATGAAGAGTGCCCAAGCCAAAGAACCTGTGAAAGTAAAGTATAGAATAGTGTAGAGTAGTTGGAAGCTTATAAACAGGAACACTTGGGCGTGTCTGACAGGAGAGCTCATATCCAAGCTTAGATAAGTGCTGGAGGGTTTGGATGCCTCAGTTTAGAGGAACTAAGAGGGCTAACGTTGCACTGGATCTTAGAGATACTTTAAGGTAGATAGAACGACCAAAGTTGTTAAAGACCTCCTCAAGGAGGTCCACGCACAGGTTTGCAATAGTAAACATAGATTTAAGAAAATGTAAACAATTGGGGAAGTTATTAAAGAGAAGATGACCAATGAGAAAAGTTGGTTTCAAACAATCATATCAAAGCTACTTCAGGGAAATTAATGATAGGTGAAAGTGTTACTAAGCCCTGCTGCACCAATAAGCACACGCTTCCATATGATAGAGTAACTTAATCCAAAATCTCTGATCTCAAGTGATTGATTGAAGTTGAGGCTGACCCTTGTTAAAAATTTCATGAATTGAATGGGGTTTGAACCCCCATTCACTGTAAGGAGAGTGTCTATAACTCTCCTGTTTCCAGCGTGGAAGTGCACGGTGCTCAGGCCCAACTCCAGGAAACTAGTCAATAGTGCAAAAGTTACTAAAGCCCAGCAGAGGGTGATTGAGCTCAAGTAACTTAGGAAGGAAAGGGTTATCCCTAAGAAGTTTAACCAAACAAGAGCGACGAGGTGCATGGAGGGGTAAGGTTTAGGCGTTCTAGGTTGGAGGGTACCTAGGCATCCTAACGGTGCACTGGCGGACAAAACTATGTTAGTACATATAATATGGTTAATGATTTGTGAGACCTCCTTGAAGAGGTCTGTGCTCAGGAATTTCCAGGATAACATAATGGAAACGGTGTACTATAATGGGGATTTTATTATGGAAAGTTGACCAACAAAGAATGTTGGTCAAGGAAATCAAATTTAAACTTTGTCAGGGTAATTCAGGGTCTGCCAAAGTGGTCCTAAGCACTAATTCACCAATAGGCAAACATTTCCATCCAAATTGGTAGAATACACCAAAACAAACTTCATTTGAGTAATTAATTGAAGTTGTATCTGACCCAAATGCATAGTTTTGTAAATGGAATGGGTTTCAAAACCCCATTCCTCAATAAACCGAATTGTCCATCATTGTTAATAGAATAAATCGTCCGTTTTAACTCCTGGGCTGAAGAAAAAGGCTGGGCGTTATGCACCACACTAGTACCAACCTGGAAATATTTGGCTTGTACCCAACGTTAGTCTAATGTGTGCTTGAGGTCAGGGAGGGCCTGAAGCTTCACCTTCTGGGCCTCCTGCCTCCCAGCCTTATCCTTGGGGTTGGTGCCCACTATCATGTCATTCAACCATGACATTACCCTCCCTCCCAAGGGGGCTCAACCCTCCCTCCAGGGGCTTTCGCAAGGGAAAAGTTCTTGTGGGCTGAGGCCAACTTCATGGCGGCAACGGTCAGTTTGGGTTGAGACCCAGCAGCCTAGGGGAAAAGCTTGTGTAAGGCTTCAATCAGATCTTGGTCATGCACACTTCGCGCACTGGAACCCAACTGTTCTCTGCAGCATCAAAAACCCTTCAAAGATACCAGGTACTCAAGTCTTCTTTTAACACAGCGGGAGGCTACTATTTCTTCCACTTCCCACTCTGGCGCCCCATCCACGAGATATGCCTCAGGAGTCTCTGGTGGGGGGCCCTCAAACAACGTCAATTTGCTCTCATGGAAGACAGAGAAGATCTGTAACAAAGAGGGAAGATCCAACTGGTATGAGGCATGGCCCACCTTTCTAACAACGCGGTAAGGGCCAATCCTCTTTGGTCCCAGCGTCTTACATGGCTGCTTGATAGGGATGTTATGAGCATCAAGCATCACAAGATCCCCTTCCTTGTACATGGGACCCACTCGGCACTTACCATCAGCTTTTTCCTTATAGACTTGCATTGCCGCCTCCAAACTTGTGGAAACCCCCTGGTGGACCTTCTTGATAGTCTGGGAAAAGTCCACCACCGCTTCAAATTTAGATCCACAGCTGGGCTACATGCTAAAGGCGGGGTTAAACACATTGTTGGCAAAAAGGGGAGCAACTTATCAAAGAAAGAAAAGTGTTGTTGTAGATAAATTGGGCCATAGGAAGGTGAGAAACCCAATATGAATGATCCGCAGCAATGTAACACTATAGGAACTGTTACAAGCACTGGTTCACTTATTCTGTCTGCCCATCTGATTGGGGATGATAGGCAGTTGAACAGCAGGGCGAATCCGAAGAGTCTTACACAACTCTTCTTAAAAGACGGAGGTAAACTGGGGTCCCCAGTCACTGATTATTTCTTGGAGAACCCCATGGAGCGCAAACACATGAGTGACGAAGAGCCTAGCCATCTCAGCCGCGGTTATTATAGTTCTGCAAGGAATAAAGTGGGTGAACTTTTTAAAACGGTCCACCACCACCATGATGGCATTATAATCATCAGAGACAGGTAATTCCACAATGAAATCCACCAATAGGGAAGTACAGGGCCTTCAGCCTTCTGGACTGGTACCAACAATCCCGCTAAAGGTTGAGGATTTGGTTTCATTTGGTTGCAGATCAAATAATCTTCACAATATCGTCACACCTGAGTAGGCAAGCCCTTCCAATTGTAGGTGCATCATATTAACTCCAAGGTCTTTGCTTTATAAAAGTGGCCAACGGTGAGTCCATCATGATGGTCCCAGATGATTTCCAGGCGCAGTGGTCCAGCAGGAACCCATAGGCGCCCCTGAAAACACAACATCTCATCCTTCACGTGATTGCCCCTTAATAGTCCTCTTGATTCAAAGCGCTCTTTACATGTACCATAGTATATTCAGCTGCTAGCGGCTGAGAAAGGACTACCTTTCTGGACATACTATATTACTCCGAATTTTCCAAAGGTGCAAGCGCTGGCCCGTTGGCTGGGGGAGAGGGAAGTTGAGACACAAATCACATTTTATGGAATCATCACCTGTATGTTATGAACTTCTACCTCCTTTGAATCAGGAGCTTAAGCAGGGTTGCAGCTTAAAGCATCCGCCAAACCATTATCCTTGCCCTTGGTGAACTAGTAAGAAAAGGCAAATTGGGCAAGGGTCTCATGCCAAAGGGTCTGCCGTGGGGTTGGGACATGAGGGGCGCGGTAGTACAGCAAGGCACGGTGATCTGTACCTACATGGAATGGCTGGGTGGAGCCATGCAAGTGGTGACGCCAATAAATCAGAGCTTCCACCACTTCTAGTAACTCTTTGTCATAAACGGCGTAATTCAACTCAGGCAGAGAAATTTTTTTAAAAAATATTCCACCGGATGCTCTATCCCATCTTCGCCTACTTGTAACAAGGCAGCTGCTATGGCGAAGTTGGAAGCATCAGTAGACACAATGAACTCTTTATTGGGGTCGACATGGTGAAGAACTGACGTGGACAACAGGGTGCACTTTACTGCTTGGAAAACATCCTTAAAATGGGGGACCTCTGAAGAACCTTTGCAACGCTAGCCTTATATAAGGTTGCTGCCACCTCAGAAAGATTGGGCGTGAGATTTCTTGAGAAACGTACACGTCCCCAAAAAGATCCTCAATTACTTGACTGAGGTGGGGGTGGGCCACTCACGAATATCCTTCTTCTTGTCTGGAGTTATCATGTATCCTTAGGTTAAACATGACACTGCCCAGAAAAGTGAACTGGGACTTGAAGAATTCACACTTGCTGATCTTTAGCGTAAGGCTGGCTGCCTTTAACCTCTCCACCACTTGCTGAAGGTGTACCACATGGGACTCATGATCAGGGGAAAAGACCAGGATATCATCCATGTAGGCCACCGCACATACCCCTAACAAGTCCCCAACACTGCATCAATGCGGCATTGAAAGATAGAAGGGCATCTACAAGCCCAAAGGGCATGACCTGAAATTGTAAAAATCCCTTTTCTGGTTTGGAATGCGGTTAACCATTCTTGTCCCTTTTTAATCCGAATCTGATGAACGCATTGAGGCAATCCAGCTTGGAAAAGACCTTAGCCTTCTCTACATAGCGCGCAATATGAGAATCCTAAAAGGGATGGGATGTAGATCTGGTACTGTGACGTTGTTGAGGTTCCCATAGTCTACACATGGGCCTAGAGTACCATCAGCCTTCTCAACAAAGAGAAGTGGGGAGCAAACAGGAGAGGTCCGCTGAAAAATCGCGCCTATGGCTAATGCTCTTTCACCCACACATCTAACGCATCTTTCTCCCAAACAGTTAGTGGATAAATAGGGGAAGAAATCCGCACCAGGTCCACAGTGAGTTTGAAGTCACAGTCATACTCAGAATGATCAGTGAGTGCGTCAGCTGGTGCTGCATCAAAGGAAGATTCCAAAACCTCCAAACAAGAAGGTAAGGAAGCCACCACGGTGGGCTTCAGCATAGAGGAAAGGCTAAGGGTGTGAAAGTGGGGCCAGTGGGGAAAATCGCCCTGAGCGTCAGTCTTAGACTAAAGAACAACAGATGTGTGATCAGTCTTTAATGTTAGAGATAGGGTATTCTCTTTCAAGTTGGTTCTAACGTCAATTTTCCGCCACCACTCCACACCCAAAATGATAGAGTACAAGAGGTTTTTGATAGCTTGGAAGTGATTGGACAAGTGGTAATTGCCAACTTGATAGTCCACTGTCCCAACGAACTTCATAGTGTGAATACCTTAGGACACCCTCTCCTAACCATACCACCAGGCAAGTAACTCATCCCAAGGTAGTTGGCAAGGCTATGGTCCATTAAGTTTTCAGTGGCGCCAGTATCCACCAGAATAGTGGTGCTGACTTCTCTGAAGGGGATGCAAGGGTAGAGGTTAATAAAAAGTATACAGAAAGGGCTTTATTCAAAGCAGAAAACGACAACACCTCATCAGAAAATTCTTACTCTTTGGCTTAAGCAAGCCATCAGGGTATGTTTTGGAATCATAGAATGGTAGGGATAGTTGTCCACTCTTACTACTGAGGCCACATATCCCACCATGCCTTCTGCAGGTGCATATAATTTATCATATTTGAAACGAAGTTCTTTCTCCACTTCCTGAGTGCCATGGATCATGGTAGGGGTCAAACGAGGGTTCTCAGGGGTAATCTGATATACTAAAATAGGGTTCTCATCTAAGCTGTAAGAGCTAATAAATGGTTCAGAGGTATGGATAAAGTTTTCGTTATAAAACACGTTTTTAGATGTGAATGACCCTATTCCCCTAATGGCAACAGAAGGCCCAGCTTTATCCAAGGAAACACACCACCAGGCCCATCTGCGCTGATTCTTCCAGCATCGTCTGAACGTGCTGCCAAAGTAAACCCCATTTGTTTGAATTGAATTTATAAATTTTGGCGGCAAGTCAGGGAATCATGACTTTCGGACCCAGAAGCGTCTGTATCCACCAGGTATAAACATGAAGGGTGGGTACTTCCCAGTTGGAGGCAGCCAAAATAACGCCAAAATGCTCCAACCTTTGGGAAAAAGAGGAAACACCGGTGTGGCTGACCATATCTGAAGCCCACAGCTGGTGCCCACCATTTACACTTTGGGAAAGTCCCACATGAAAAAAGTTCATGCACATAAATATGAGTGGTTGGTCGACTAATGTAAGGAGAGTGTCTATAAATCTCCTGTTTCCAACGTGGAAGTGCACGGTGCACAGGCCCAACGCCAGGAAACTAGTCAATAGTACAAAAGTTACTAAAGCCCCACAGAGGGTGATTGAGCTCAAGTAACTTAGGAAGGAAAAGGTTATCCCTAAGAAGTTTAACCAAACAAGAGCGACGAGGTGCATGGAGGGGTAAGGTTTAGGCGTTCTAGGTTGGAGGGTACCTAGGCATCCCAACGGTGCACTGGAAGACAAAAATACGGTAGTACATATAATATGGTTAATAATGTGCAAGACCTCCTTAAAGAGGTCCGTGCACAGGAATTTCTGGGATAACATATTGGAAATGGTGTACTAAAATGGGGATTTTATTATGGAAAGTCGACCAAAAAAGAACGTTAGTTAAGGAAATCAGATTAAAACTTCGTCAGGGTAATTTGGGGTCTGCTGAAGTGGTCTCAAGCACCAATTCATCAATAGGCAAACATTCCCATCCAAATTGGTAGAATACACCAAAACAAACTTTACTTGAGTAATTAATTGAAGTTGTATCTGACCTGAACGCATTATTTCATAAATGGAATAGGTTTCAAAACCTGGTCCTTAATAAACTGAATTGAACCATCATTTCTAATAGAATAAATCGTCCTTTTTAACGCCTGGGCTGACAAAAGGGGTTGGGTGTTATGCACCACACCAGTACCAACCTGAGAATATTTGGCTTGTACCCAGCGTTAATCTAATGTGTTCTTGAGGTCAGGGAGGACACGAAGCTTCACCTTCTGGGCCTTCTGCCGCCCAGCCTTATCCTTGGGGTTGGTGCCCACTATCATGTCATTCAACAATGACATTCAACAAGTAACCAAATTGAGCCTTCATTATTTTTAAATGTAGCACGCCAGTTTTAACGCTATTGCTGTTATATATGGAAGGGCAAATCACACTTCCTCTGAACTAACCTGATCTTACCTAGCCTGCATACATCGTTGGTCCAATTTGTGCCTTAAGTCATGAAGGTCCTGAAGCTTAACCTTCTTGGACTCTTAGCGCTCAGCCTTGTCCTGGCAATTGACCCATTCAATATAGTCATGTGATTATGGCATTACCCTCTCCTTTTTTATGGGCTCCACCCACCTTCAGGGGCATTCGCCAAGGAAAAGCTTTGTGAGCATGGGCCTTATTCATGGCAGCGACAGCTTGCTTGGACTTGGAACCTGCTGCCTCAGGAAAACTATTGCAGAATACTTCAATTGAGTCTTGGGCATGGACACAGCAGCACTCTGGAACCCAACTGTTCTCCGCTGCGTCAAATCCCTTCCAGGATATAAAATACTCAAGTATCCTTCTTACCTGACGGGAGGTTACTAGCTCCACTTCCCGCTCTGGCGCCCCATCCACTAAATAAGCCTCAGGAGTCTCTGATGAGGGACCTTAAACAAATTTAGCTTGCTTTCATGGAATATTGGAAGATTTGAAATGAGGGTGGAGATCTAATTGGTATGAGGCATGGCCCACCTTTCTGACAATGCGGTACAGCCCATCCTCTTTGGTCCCAGTTTTTTTGCATGGTTGCTTTATTAAGATGTTTTTTTCATCCAGAATTATGAGATCTCCTTCCTTGTACGCTGATCCAACTCTTCTCTTACCATCAGCGTCCTCCTTGAAAGCATGCATGGCCGCATCTTAATTAGTGATCACCCCCTGGTGTACTTTCTTGATCATTTTTGCAAAGTCCACCACCTCTTCCACCTTGGATTTACAACTGGGCTCCATTTTGAAGGCGGGATTATAACCATAGTTGGCAAAGAAGGGGTAACAGCCTATTGATGCATGTTGGGCTTTATTATAACTGAATTGGACCATGAGGAGATGGGAAACCCAACCTGAATGATCTTCTGCAGTTTAACATCACAAGAACTGTTTTAGACACTGGTTCACTCGTTCTGCCTGCCCATCTGACTGGGGGTGATAGGCAGTTGAATGGCATAGATGGATTTTCAGAGTCTTACACATCTCTTTCCAAAAGATTGAAGTAAACTGAGGTCCATGATCGTTGATTATTTCTTGGGGGACCCCTTGAAGAACAAACACATGAATTACAGATAGCATAGCATACCAACTGCGATTACTGTGGTTCTGCAGGGTATAAAGTGGGCGTGCTTTGTAAAATAATACAGCACTATCATAAAGCATCGTAGCCATCAGATAAGGGCAATTCCACAATAAAATCCACCAATAAAGATTCCAAGGCCCTTCAGTCATTTGAAATGGTACTAATAACCCCACTGGTGGCTATCAGTTTGGTTTTATATGGTTGCAAACCAGGCACTCTTTACAATACCTGCCTATCTGAGCGGCTAACCCCTTCCAATTGTAAGTGCGGTAACAAGCTCCAGTCTTTGCCTTTTTCAGAATGACCAATGGTGATTCCGTCATGATGGTCCTGGATGATTTCCAGGCGAAGTGGTCCGGTGGGAACCCATAGGCACCCCTAAAACCACACTTTCTTATCCTTCACTTGATAATCCCTGGTAATATCCTCCTGATTCAACGCGCTCTTAGCAAGGACCATAGTATATTCAGCTGACAAAGGCTGGGAAAAGACTACCTTTATGAGCATACCATATTCCTCCGCACTTTTCCAAAGGAGCAAGCGCTGGTCCGTTGGTCAAGGGAGAGGGAAGTTGAGACACAGTCTTACCTGGTGGATTTATCAAGTGGGTATTATGCACCTCTACCTCCTTAGGATCTAAAGCTAGTGCAGTATTGCGGCATAAAGCATCCGCCAAACCAATCCTTTCCCTTAGTAAACTAATAGGAAAACACAAATTAGGCTAGGGTCTCATGCCAATGGGTTTGCCATGGGGTCAAGACATGTGGTGCGCGGTAGTACAGTAAGTCATGGTGAACTGTACATATGCGGAAAGGTTGGGATGAGCCATCAAGTGATGACGCCAATAAGTCAATGCCTCGCCCACTTCTAATAAACTTTTATCATATACAACATAGTTTAACTCAGTTAAATACATATTCCTGAAAAATATCCCACCGGATGCTTTATTACTTTTCGCCTAATTGTAATAGGGTCACAGTTATGGCGAAGTTGGAGGCATCAGAAGCCACAATAAAATCATTATTGGGGTCAAAATTTTTTGAAGGATGGACGTGGACAACAGGTTGCACTTTAACGCTTGGAAGGCATCCTCCAAAATGGTAACCACTGGAGCACTTTTGCCCCACTTGCCTTATACAAAGGCGCGGAAACTTCAGAAAGGTTGGGTGTGAACTTTTTAATGAACTTACACGTTTTCAAAAAGCTCCTCAATTCCTTAGCTGAAGTTGGAGTGGGCTACTCATATAGTGCCTTCTCCTTATCTAGAGTTATCATGTGCCCTTGGTCAAACATGACGTTGCCCAGGAAGGTGCCCTGGGATCTAAATAATTCAAACTTACTTGTTTTAAATGTAAGTTCAGCTTCCCTCAAACGCTCCACTACCTGCTAAAGATGTACTGCATGGGACTCATTGTCAGAGGAAAACACCATAATATCATCCATGTAGGCTACCGTGCATACCCCCTGCAGGTCCCCAAAGCTGCATCAATAAGGTGTTGAAAGATAGCATTGGCATTTTTAATTACAAAGGACATAACCCAAAATTGGAAATTCCTTTTCTGGTATGGAATGCGGTTAACCATTCTTTCCCTTCTTAATATGGATCTTATTGAACACGTTTAAACAATTTAGATTAGAGAAGTCTCTTACCTTCTCCACATAGCATGAAATCTTTGAGTCCAGTGGGATGGGATGCAAGTCTGGTTTATGATTTTGTTGAGATTCCCATAATCTAAGCATGTCTTAAGGTACCATTGGCTTTCTCCACAAATAGAAGTAGGGAACATACAGGTGAGGTTCTCTGAAAAATCGCGACTTTAGCTAATTGATCCTTAACCCACACATCTAAGGACGCTTCCTCCTGTACGGTCAAAGGATAAATTGGGGAAGGTATATGCATCAGACCAACAGTGAGCTTGAACTCGCAAACAAACTCTGAATGAGCTGATAGTACATTGGCTGAAGCCACATCAAAAGAAGATTCCAATTTCTTTAAACAGATAGTTAAGGGAACCTCCAAAGAGGGCTTTAGCAACGGAGCAAGGCTGAGTGTGTGAATATGGGCCAGTGGAGAAAATCGCCCTTAAAAGTTTGCTTCATCAAAAGTTACAACTAACTCGTGATCATTTTTCAAAATTAAGGAAAAGGCATTATCATTCAATTTGGTTCTGACGTCAAACTTTCTCCACAACTCTACACCCAAAATGATGGGGTAAAAGAGGTTTTTGATCGCTTGGAAGCAGTCAGACAAGTGATATTTGCCAACTTGATAAACCACTAGCCCCATAAAGTCAGCTTAAGATACCTTAGGAAGCCCCTCCCCTAACCATAACACATGGCAAGTAACTCAGATCAAGGTAGTTGGCTAGGTCTTAATTGATAAAATTCTTAGATGCTCCTGTATCCACCAAAATAGTCATGCTCATTAGCCTTAAAGGGGATGAAAGGGTAGCAGTCAATATAAAATATCTGGAATGATTTTTATTTATAGCAGACAACGCCAATACTTTAATCATAACAATCTTATTCAGACATTAGCATGCCTCCAGGGTACGTTTTTGCATCATAGAATGGAGAGGGATAGTTGGCCACTCTTACTACTGAGGTCACATATCCCACATCACTTCAGCAACTGCATAAAGATTTTTATATTGAAGTATTAACTCCTTCTTCACCTCCTGTGTTCTGAAGATCATAGTTTTGGTCAAGCGTGTGTTATCTGGGGTGATTTGGTACACTGAAATGGAAACCATAACTGAGCTATAAGAGAAGATATAGTGCTCAGTTGTATAAAAGAAAACGGCATTATAAAACGCGTTTTGGGCCATGAACAACCTCATACCCATTTGGCGACGGGTTGTATGACGTTATCCAAGGCCATCACCACTAGGCCCCTCAGTGATGATCCCACCTGCACCATCCAATTGTGGTGCTAAGGAAAAAACATTTTATTTAGATTGTTTTTTAAGAAATTTGTTGGAAAGTCATGGAATCACAACTCAGGGATTGTGAAGCATCTGTATCCACCATTTACAAGCAAGAAGGGTGGGTATTTTCCTGTCAGAGGCAGCAAGAATAATGCTGAGATACTATAAACATCAGAAAAATGAGAAAATGGAGATGAGCCCCATCACGACCATGAAAAACAGCTGGCACATCCAATTCACACTTTGTGAAAGTCCCACATGGAAAATGTTTGTGCATGTAAAAAAAGTGGTTGGTCATCTAATGTCAGGAGAGTGTCTATAACTCTCTAGTTCCCGTCAAGGTGTTGCATAGTGCACAGCCACAAAGCTAGGAACTTATTATCATGGATATAGTAAAAAGGGCACCGTGAAGGGCACCTGAGCCAAAAGACCTGTGCAAGTAAAGTTTAGAGTGATGTAGAGTAGTTGGAAGCTGATAAATAGGAACACTTGGGTGTGTCCCACAGGGGATCTCATATCCAAGCTTAGATCAGTGCTGGAGGGTTTAAGTGACTAAGTTTGGAGGCAACTAAGAGAGCCCAATGGTGCACTGGATCTTGAAGATATTTTAAGGAAGATTGAACGGCCAACTTTGTTAAAAACCTCCTCAAGGAGGTCCACACACAGGTTTGCAATAGTAACCATAAATTTAAAAACCTTTAAACAATTGGGGAAGTTATTAAGAGAAGATGACCAATGAGAAATGTTGGTTTTAACAAAAAATATTTAAGCTACTTTGGGGAAAATTTTAATTGGTGAAAGTGGTACTAAGCTCTGGTGCACTAATAAGTGCATGCTACCATTTGACAGAGTAACATACTTCAAAACTGATTAAACTCAAGTGATTGATTGAAGTTGAGGCTGACCCTTGTTAGAAATTTCATAAATTGAATGGGTTTTGAACCCCCATTCGCTGAGTAACCAAATTGAGCGATTGTTATCTAAAAGGTAGCATGTCCATATTAAAGCTATTGCCATTACACATGGCTAGGCAACTTGCACTTCCTCTGAACCAACCTGGGCATACCTGGCCTGCACCCAGCGTTGGTCCAATGTGTGACTTAAATCAGGAAGGTCCTGAAGCTTAACCTTCTTGGACTCTTGGCGCCCAGACTTATCCTGGAAATTGACCCCTTCAGTATAGTCATGTGAACATGACTGAAAGCATCCACCACTTTCAAAAGTGAAATGCTGATTTTTGGGTATAATTCATACTTAATCCATGTGGGTGAGATATACATGGGAAAATGATAAATTCTACTATTAATAAGGGTGAGAAAATTAATAAGGGATGCAGTGATCACATGATTAAACTTAGAAGGTAAAACAAGACATACAGAAGCATTCATTTCATTTACATTAAGTGTAAAGCAGAGAAAGGGTGGATTGATGATGCCTAACAGAGGTAGGGCCTGGGACCAACTACAGAATTTATATAAATAGGAAGACAATTCGCGTCCTATCTAATGAAGAGCAAAGATCTTGTGTAACGTTGAATAAAGATAAGCCTAGTTGACATGTTTTAAGAAAGTGTTCCAATTTTTTATAAACTCAAAAACTTTAAACTGTATCTAAGGATATGAATATCAAGTCATCTACACTTGTTGAAAGTTAAATAAATAGATTGGTGCCATAAGGAGGCACACAAGGGCTAATCAAGTTAGTGAAAGTAGAGACTTTCAAAGAAGTAGAAATCAAGCTTCCTTGATCTCATAAGGGTTTCTAGTGTTAGCTTTGGTATAGTTAAGGCAGGGTCACAAAGTCTGAAAACCCAAATACATACAGTAAGGGTAGGGTCTCTCCAATCAACTGTGTCAAGAAAACTAGTAAGACAAAAGACAATTAAAACGAGTGAAAAGAAGGTAGTGATGAGCATATCGACTATGAAAACGGTCAACATAACATTTAACGCTTAAGGAGAGACCTACACAGAAAATATTAGGTCAAATATATAGACAAAATGGTTGATCTGCTAATGTCAGGTGAGTTTCTGTACCCCATAAGTTTACTGACAGGTGATTTGGAATCCAAACAAATATTAACTGTGAATTTTTATTTATCAACGAAGATAAAAAGCCCCGGAGTATGGTACTACAGTGGTAGCATATATGCAGGATAAACTTTGTTTCAAAAATCGCCAAATTACACAATAAGGCAATGACTTGAATAGACATTAAAGAAAATTTCCTTACCAGTTGATAGCCCTGCATTAAAACTTTTGAGCCTCAATCAAGAACGTTACAAATTTCATTATATACAGAGTTAAAATAGCATTCAACTTAAACATGATAATAACCTAGATTGTTGGATATCCTCTTTAGGAGGCTCATGATTATACTGAACCAACCTCATAAAATAATAACTATAATGTTCTTTATTAAATTTGAATTAGACCAACAATTATTATAGTCTATTGTTGATAAAAATTTAAAGGTTGAGTCACAATGATTTGATATTAGCACTAAGCTAATTAAAACCAATGAAACCCAACTATCATTGATTCAAGCGCAGTAGATTGAGTACTTTTAAACTCAAACTTTAGATTGGAGACATATAATTCCAGAATTGGTAAAAATGCATTTGTTATGTTAATCTATTCCCATGTTAAAATCAAATAAAAAACTACATTTTCATTCATAATATAGTTCTTTACTTTTAATGACATTTCTTGGTAACAGATAAACCACTAAATGACTCCTTGGTTTATCTGGACATCCTTGGCCCTTACCCAGCTTTGGTTCAATGTGTTTTAAAGATCTTAGAGACAAGCTGATGTAGTACCTTTAGATTTGCAACCTCCTCCTTGTTATTGCGGTTTACACTAGAAATTATGTCATTATTCATGACAAATAGGCCACCCACCTGTTGCTAGCTCAGTTCTCTTACAACAATATGAAGCACTCATCTAAAGCATATCCATTTTTTGCTAAGTATGACTATAATTTACATCTTAAACCTTGTTCCTCATCCTAGTACATTAGTGGCGGAAGAAAGTGATAGATCTCAAGAGCTGAGAGAGATTATCTAAAAAGGCAAGGTTCATTTGGTGATGCTGTGAGGATCTACAAGGAATATGCAGATTGTAAACGCAAAAAGAGACCTGAATACCAACATATGAAATTAGACATGATCAACGCATAAAAAATTCACATAAAGCAGCCCATTTAGAAGCTCAGGATTAAGGTTCTGGTCCATACACGTTTATTCTCAAGCTGGTCCTAGCTCCCTATAAGCTATACCTCCCTCTTATTATTAAATTTTTACTGACCCTGCACAGGTGCCTTTTAACCTCTTACTCTGGTCACATGCCGGATACCCCAGATTTAATAATGGGAAGTGTTGAGCCTAACTATGAGATTAATGCCATCCTAGTCTTAAGCCTGTTCCGCCACTATCTATGATACTTGGTATATTGGAAGGGATATGCAGCGACTGATAATAGCTGGTCGTCTGCCAGGGATTTGACATATTCTCCTGCGTTAGTTAAAGAGTTTCTTTATAAATTTTTTGACGCCATAGGTTCTTTATGCTCACACACATCCCTTGGCGCAATGAAGCTTTTAGACCCCAACTAGAACTATGCCCTTGATGACGTCCCCTCAGACATAGTGGTCTTAACCAAAGAGTGGAGAATGATGTAACAGCTAGTATCATAAATCTAGTTTTAGAGAGTCCCAAAAGGAGGTCTTTAATTTACCCAAAGGAAGGGGATAAAGAACCCTTTAAGTCTTTCTATGACCTTTCTTAGGTAATAGGCAAGAAATGAGTAATGGCCCTTCTAGCTGACATATTTTACAAAAAATAAGCACATAATTGAGAAGAAAGGATTTAATTTTATAAAAAAATCTATAAAATAATGAAAGACAAGGTAAGAGATATGGTATAAAGTTTGTGCTATGTGATCAAGCTGTTTAACAAGTATTTAAAGCTATAATTTGATTTTGAATCCCAATCCACCCGCCCCAATCCTCATCTTGATATTTGCAAAATTTGTAACTTTAATCATTACTTTTCAAGTATACTCCTATAGCTAAAAAATAAAGGTTTAGCATAGTACTCATAGAATCACATATTTTTGCTATATTAGAACTATTAAAATGTATGAGCCTACCAGATTGCTTTAAATCTTGATCTGGAGCTCACCGTTAGTGTGATAACAGAAAAAATTGAATCAATTACCATTTCTGATGACTCTATAACCTCTTTATCAAATCACAAGTTTTTGGAAAGTTGATTAAAACTTTATATAATTTTTTAGCACTAGTGATGACCACCCAAAAGGGGGATCTGCCACGCATCTTTATTTGCAAATGAGCCAAGTAAAGGGTTTATTAGAATAAAGAAATTCCTAATATGGCGCCTCAACTAATAGCCTAGGAAGCCATATCAGAAGGGGAGGAAGCTTTGGGGAAACTTTTGTCCAGCGCCCGCTTTAGCTGGTGGACCATGGTGAACAGTATTGGGGTGGGAGCATCAGTGACATGTGGCATGAGGAGTTATAATTGTGGGTTTTCAGTAATGAGGCTGGCGGTGTCCATCGCCTCAATGTATTGAGCAAGTTGATGCTCAGCAAAAGTAATGAGAGCAGGCACCCAAGTAAATGACTTGATGCTCTGGCGGGTTTCAGGATAATTGGAATCAAAAAGAGAGGTTTTTGCTGTGTCAATGCAAGCATGGCTTGCACCAAAAGCAAGCTCCTCAATTTCATATTTTGCATCCTCCTCGAAAATCATGGGGTAAATCAAACTTTTTTATAATTTTTTGGCTGATTCCTCTTTTCTTATGGACCTTATTCTTTATGATTATATATAACAAGCTATGAGGAGTGGCAGCATAGTAGGGCAATTCCTGCTCCACTTTGGGTCGGGTTTTGATTGACACAAACTCAAAACTAGCATAGGTTAAAACAAAAACTCAGTGTGGTATTTGTCCCAAGGTCGACCTTCCTCGTTTACTTTTATATATGAAAAGCTATAATGGAAGCATATTAAGGATTTACTCTGACTTTACCTCTTTTTATCCCTAAACCCCTTGACATTTACCCTCTTTGTGCCATGGGAATTAGTAATGAAGACCTCCTGCGGACCAGTTTTCATGTCAATAAGTGATAAACAAAAATTAAAGAAAGATTACAAATTGTGCCTTGATAATGCATGATTAATAGTTAATGTTATGCTGGTCTAGTAAATTAGTATGAACAATGCTAAGCTAAGATAAACTTTTATAAAAAACACGATGCTTAGTTGAAATACAATTGGAGGTGATGATAATTTTATATAATTAAAACTTTCTTTAACAAAAACGTTTTTCTAACATTGTGACTATAGTTAGATTTACAGTTTTATTAAAGTAAACATAGCTAGTAATGGTTTTTGATAATTAGATATAGCATAAACATATTTTAATTTATTTAAGCTAAACACATATGCTTAGACACACTTCTTTCCCAGAAACTATCTGTATTATGAGTTGTTCTTTTACATAATTTATGGATGTTTTTAATTGTCATATTCTATATAAAATAGAAATTATATACTGATTTAAGATCAACTATATGCAGAAGTTTTAAGGCTTTTCACTTAGTATATATCTTTATTTTTACTGATAATAAACTATCTTTCATTAACACTAAAGTTTTTAAGTTAGATGTAGTCAAAGGTGTTAATTTTATTATAGATAATCATCTATTGAATGGCAATGATCAGAATACAATTAAACACAATTGGACTTTGTGTAAGACGCTCTAAAAATTCTACCATCTTGGATACCCTATTCATTCCAAAATTACAACTCAGTGAAACTTAACCTCTAAATTAACCTGTCCCCATAAAAGGGCACAATTATACTCATTGTGCGCATTGTGCCCATTGTAATCCCTGATAACTATTATTCTAGCCTTGCGACATTAATGTTCCAGGGCTAGAAAATCTCATATAGATACCATTTCTCTCTACCCCAATAAGGTATCATAATTTGCCAAATTTATCTTAGTTTATTGGAAGTTTCTCTTACAGTAGTTATCTACTATTTCAAGAATCAAACAGATATTGATATAGTATAGTTATATGATATTCTGTGGAAATTACTTCATCACTAAACTGTGTTATGATTGTGAAGGACAGATGGAGTTCCCAGAAAAAATATACCTGTGCCCATATAGTGCTTACCTCATGCTCCACATCTTGATGCTACTAAAGGGGCCCCTGTTCAATTAATTTTTATCAACAAAACGGAGTCTTCCATTGGAGAAGAAAATTTTTTGTAAACAAGCTTTTATACTTTTTTCATACCGCCTAGTCTTTAATAACTGGCTCAAGCCAAAGTAGGATGGGGTTGCTCTTTCTGTTTTAGGGATTCAATTCATATACCTTCTCTGAGGAGCAGCTACAACTGTTAGATTCTATGGTTGACTTAAAAATAAACCCTTTGACAACCAACAGATCGGGCCAATTCCCCAACTAATGCTTGAGCTTATACTCTAATTAAAAACTATTGCAATAACACGGCTCAGGCCAATTATTGCAACGTATATTTAATTATGATATTAAAAACTCAGCCCAAATAAACTCACACATTTAGGCCAACCATCTCTGCAACTACTCATCTCAGGGCAATAACTCAATTTCAAATCAATCTGATTATTCTGTCAGAAGCTCAGGCCATATAACCTTGCACAGTTGGGCTGATTATCACTGCAGCAAACATTGGCAACTAGTCCCAACTAATTTGGACCAATATTAGATAATCACTATGAGATATCATTTAGGATCAACCCAAAGATAACTTCTACAAATCACATGAATGAATAGACAAGAAGAACGTAATCTTTTTCCTGCTGTTGGGATTTTTGCCCATATTCCCAGCCTGCTAGATTACCTGGTGTCATTAGGGGAAAATTCCCTAAGGTGAAGTGAATCAGAAATCAGTTGGCCCAAGTTTTGGAGGAACTACGTTTGTGGGATTTTGAGATATTCACCTGGTCATATCCATTGGAGATTGATCCAGATGAATACTCAATATCTCATTGGGTGGAGTGGCTGACGAAATAGGGGCATCTGATAGTAATTAACTATCAGGTGTACCAATTAGGATTGATCAGGCTTCATCACCAACTGATTGGGAATGAATAGTGAGTTGCGAGGCGAGTGATGCCGCCTACAACTAGTGAATCAATCAGTTGGTGAAGTGACCTGCCATTATGGGTAATAAGTCCCATCACCTAAGCAGGTCGCTAGCTAATTATGGTTGGTTCACTTGGATTGAGAGGAAAACATTAGGGACACGTTTTCTGACTCTTTCCATTTAAGGTCTTGAGGATGTTCAATGACGGAATCCTAGCCAGGATGGGGAAGACCATCGCTACCAAGATGGGGAAGGGTGATTCAATGGCATCGGCTGCTGTTTCATCAAAGAGGTGTCAACTGAGGGTTAGACAGCTGAATCCCCTACTATATAATTCCCTATGATTCACTATAATTAAAAAACACATTAAAAACCATCATTTAGTAAAACATTACTAGCTAAAGTAATATTATTGATTCAGTGTATAGTTAGACTATAAGCTTCCATTGTGACGTTCCATTTCAAGGATATTATTGCAGAAGGCAATAATTGGAAGACTCTCAGAGAGAAGAGTAGAGATCCGAGTGGGGATCTAGAGACAAAGGGAACCATAATCAGGGATAGCTGCCAACTGTGTGTTGGGCCAAAAGAGACTGTCACTGGGGTATATGGATGAAGATCAGGTGGACAGGAATATAGGGAACGAATCCCTATGAGTATGACTTATAGAATATTTTGATTGGAAGTACCGGCTGAAGCGTTGGGCCTAATAATAGTTCAAACTCAACTATGGATAATAGTCTCCATACTATATCAGATAATACATTCTATACAATGCGAAGTGCATGAGGAAATTGAACCTGTGCAGTAAAAAGATCACTAGGATTGTTTGCCAATAAGAAAAAACTAGTAAATTTTTACAAGTTGGTGCTCACTACAGGGGTAGTTGAGTAAAGAATCTATTAATAGTGTCATATAAAGAAGAAATGCGCAAGTTGTGGAATGATATCCACAGTGAATCAGAATGCCTTAAACTCAGTGGACCATCGGGAGTTTGCAGCCTTGGAAGAGCGAGTCACCAAGGTGGAGGAAGGAGTAGAAAACATAGCCAACTTTGGGAACAAGTTACTTGGCAAAGTAAACTCATTAAAGAAGTAAGAAGGAGACTTTGTTTGAGAGGTCCTATTCCTGAAAATGGAGCAAGAAGAGGATTGTGTTTATTTGAGAAAGTTTGGTGCGGATATCAAGAATTTGATAAAAGAAGTAGAGGACTTGAAAGCCCACAGATGTGCATGTGAGCCCAATATGGCCAGTGATGCCAAAGAGAGAAGTCCTTGCATGATACTTGGGAAGAAAAATACCTGGGAAATATGCCGCCCGCCTTTAATGCCATTTCATAGATGACGCCTGAAGTCACTCCACAAGTTAGCTGAGTAGCCAAACCAAGAGAATCATCCCGAAATGACTCAGAGGAATACAGAGCAACACTGAAATTGCCAACATTCCATCAGGATAACGCCCCAGCAGTTTTTTTGACTGTTTGATATGACTATGAACTGATAAAGGGATCATCAAAAGGCGTAGACAGTCATGAACTGCTTGGACACTGTTTGCCAGAACCTAGTGTTACCCCACTTGGAGGGGGACAGCTGGTCGTATGCTGAGGCTAAAGTGGCTATAATGAAGGAGTTTGGGAGTCCAATCCCAATGTCAAAACGCAAGCAATAATTTATGAGAATTCAATTTCATAAAGACGTTTCTCTTGCTAGCTTTGCGGATCAATTTTACCAGGAGTCGCAGATCCTGGCCGGAGCAAAAGTGTTAGATGACTTTGATGCTAGAATCGCTTTGCAAGCGGCCCTTCAGCCCTATTGTAATTTGCATCGAATGTCATCTACTTTATTTGCAATGGAGATAACTACCTCACAAATGGTAGACAACCTGAAGATTTTGGAGCGACGTTTGATGTCCCAAATAGAAGCTTCAAGTCTAATCTGGTATAAAATCCGAATCCCATGAAGGGAAGCAAAGGAGCAAAAGAGGCTACCAACTGAACCATGCCAGGAAATAAGCCCAAAGAATTCAGATGATTAAACAAGAAAGAGAAGGTCTGCTTTAAGTGTAGCGGGAAAGGACATTTCGCCGAACACTGCAAGGAGCTGAAGGATCAAATTAACGTGGTTCAGGCCAGGGAGACAGCAGCCATCAAAGATTTGGGAAAAGGGCCCTCTGCCTAGACAAGGAACAGTCTAGTGTGGCGGAGAAACCTGTTCCTCCTGATATCAGAAATGAAGAGGCCCAGGATTCCTTCGATGAGTTACACCAGTATTTAATAAATTTGCTGATTCTGAAATATACAAATTTTGATTGAGAGTTTATCATTCAAACTGATGCTTTGTTGATGGCGATCAGCGCCATACTGAGCCAAGTAGATAAACTTGGGGATGAGCATCTGGTGGCAATGTGAGCTGGACATTCTCAGCCGCTGAGAGGAACTACACCATGACTGAGCGAGAATGCCTTGTGGTCTTTTACGCCTGTAAGCAGTTTTGGGTGTATGTCCACAGAACGCACTTTAAGGTGGTGACGGACCACTCTTTGCTGCGTTGGCTGCATAATCTAAGAGAACCAGAAGGACGACTGGCCTGATGAGCGCTTAAGCTTCAGGATTATGATTACAAGATTGTCCACTGAGTGGGGGCTTCTCACTAGAATAAAGATGGCTTATCGCGGTTACCAATGGTCTAGATGGTATACCCGCAGGTGGATGAGCTATTATAGAAGATAGTCAATGGAGAAATTGGGAACGAGCCCTGAGAAATCCAAGGTGCACTTCAGAAAGTGATGGAAAACACTGAGACTATGGATGGACAAGTATTCATGATAATCAATGGGAAGCGGCTATTATTACTGAAACTGTTGGAAAGAGCAGCAATAGTACAAGCAGCTCACAAGGTTGTTGGGCATGGAGGCCTGAGAAGAGCAACTGACCATATTTGACAGTATTATTACTGGGAATCAATTAACTACGATGTCATGGATCGTCTGGCTTGTTGCATGGAGTGCCAGCTGCATAAACCGCACAAGAATACAACTGGATACTGACTGGTACAACCTGGATTTTCCTGGTACATGATATCTATTGACGTGATGGGACCACTGGCGATGAGCACAGGAGGAGTCAAGTACATCATAGTAGCCATTGACCATCTGATGAGATGGGTCAAAACGAAAGCCCTAACCAGAGTTGATGCTAACAGTACTGCGAAATTCATCCTGGATCAAGTAGTATACCAGTATGGATGTCCGCAATTCCTACTGAGTGACAATGGGACCAACTTCATGTCTCATGTGATTCCAAGTCTAAACGAAATAATGGGGATCTGAGGAGTCATGTCAGTACCATACCGGCCAGAGATGAATGGACTGGTAAAACGGGTCAATGGGATGCTGGCCATGACGCTGAGGAAGCTAGTTACAGGGAGAAGTTCCGCGTGGGGAACATATCTGAGTTTGGTGATGTTCGCCTACAACACTAGTCATCACATGGCGATGGGAAATATGCCATTTAAATTACTATATGGGAGGAAGGCCGCGTTGCCGTCAATATTATATTTGGTAGTAGAACCTACGTCAGGGATGAGTATGGAGCAGAACTTGAACCAACTGATGAGTATCCTGATTGATATGCAATTGCAAACATTTGATACCACCTTGAAGAAAAGGATACAAGCAAAATCTATGGATGACAAGAATCTACCGCCATTAAAAGAATATCAAATAGGAGAAAGAGTCACCTATTGCAATACGCATGGTTTTGGATGAAGAAACAAATTGGATGCATTGTGGTCAGGTCCATTTTAAGTAATCGCCAAGACGGCGACCGATGCTTACTCTATCAAGAATCTCTTGGATGGAAGAGATGTAAATTGAGCCCACACTAAGTATCTAAAGTGTCAGATCAAGGAAAAATAAAAGATTTCCTGAAGGACTGATAAACCATTAAGCTGGTCATGTCCTGATGATTAGGTCAAGTCCAAAAAAAGGACCTCTGAATCATAGAAAACTGGTAGGTTTAAATACCCAGGACCCAGTTTGGGGGAAAAGATGGATCTCTGAACCGAAACAAGGTCAAGTCCCATAGGAAAAAAGAAGAATAAAGATAAAAAATTGATAAAAGATATTGAAAAAAAATTAAAAAAAGCTATTAGATTTTATATAATTTTATTTTTATTGATCATCATCAGTATGGGGAGGATTCTGCCTATGTCGCCTCTTGGGGGAGGGAGGATGGATTGCATTAGGAAGAAACAGCTCGTCAAAATTGATATGTGATTAGACACTTCTGAGGGTAAGACCTACACGAAACCACATTCATTGAGCAGATGCTGAGCCCTGAGAAAACGTGACTAGGGGAAGGGAAATTGAAATGTCAGAAGATGCCAATTGAAAAACCAGGAGTGGGGAGGAAAACAGAAATAAAGAAAGAGGCAATCAGCGAATAACCCTGAGTAATCCTGATAAGGCACCAGAGCTGGAAGATTTGTCTTGAGCACCTGCTGATAGGCTTCATTGAGGACACCGGACATGTGAGCTGGCGGCGAAGAAGGAACAATCAATGGGGGTTGTCAAATCATGCCCCCAATTAACGCCATTAGCAGAAGATAGCAATGGGAAGCTCCAGAGAAGAGATGGTTTTGCAGAGAGCAGATTACATCCTGCAAATGGCGACTACGGGCTTCACAGAAGCTAAAGCTGAATGACCAGATGGAAGCCAGGCGAGTCTGGAAGCTTCGTTGACCAACTTTGAAGAACTTGGACAGCAAAGTGAAGAGCATAAGTGGCAGTATCCCAATCCAGAAGGTTGTTTAGATCAGAGGGATTCAGCGCTAATGTCAAAGCCTCAGTGACTTGGGCCCAGAGTTCAGTGTAGGGGAGCTCCAAGTTATGCTGTTCCCAATAGAGAGCTCAGAAACCAGTACAGCGGGTTTGTAGAATTGACTGAGTCAGAAGAGGAATTCAGGAAGCAAGTCTTACACAGCAATAATGAACAATCCAGAGCGACTGGCATGATCTCCAGGAGCATTGACAATGATGTTCAGAGCATCAGCAAAAGGAGCTGAATCCAGGAGGGTTTTGAAGTCAAACTCAGGAATTGACTGCAAGGGAAGAGTCAGCCGAGAGTTGTTCAAAATGATGGCAAGCCTGGTTTTGGAGGGATTGGTTACCATTTCCAGTAATTCGATGGAAGGACTAGCCGCTTGCGCCAGACTAGGCATATGAGTCCTGGAAGGACCATAGAAGAGGTTCCTTCGAGCATCCTGACTCATCTTCTGGAAGAGGCGGAGGTCTGGATCAGACAGACTGTTGAGGAGCTGCTGGTAGCGAGATTCTGAATTTGACATATGAACTGGACTATAGGGGAGATGTCAGACTTATATATAAGTTGACATTATGTACTCTATAATCCATTAAGCTCCAATTTCAGGGAAATGAATCTCAAAAGTTAATGAGATAAGCTTTCTGTTGGAAGAATTAAGAATGACTTACAGTCAAGAGGTTATGGGCAAAATAACGAGGGCGAATAGAAATAAGTATTCTTAATCAAGCTTTAAAATGAACATCGAAGGCAAGAGTCTCCTGTCTAGGATGAGGAGAGAATCAGGAAATCAAGGATGCCGGACCAAGAATCCTGAATATGACAGAGGGTCATATACCCTGATGGGGGGAAAACTGGATCCCAGGACTAATATCATCATGAGTAAATCGATCAGCCTGGCATGACAGAAGGTCGTGGGGACTGCACTCTGAGTAGGCGGTAGCAAGGAGGAAGAGGAAGAACACCGTATGCTGAAGGTCGTCCTAAGCAGCGTTGAGTATTGAAAAGTTTACTCCGCTTAAACCAATGAAGTATTTTACCAGGTGTTTGAAGCAGTGTTCTCATGCCCCAGTCCTTTTCTTGCTGAAAACCTAGGCAAGAGGGGGATGTGTTGGGATTTTTGCCCATATTCCCAGCCTGCTAGATTACCTGGTGTCATTAGGGGAAAATTCCTTAAGGCGAAGTGAATCAGAAATCAGTTGGCTTGAGTTTTGGAGGAAATACGTTTGGGGGATTTTGGGATGTTCACCTGGTCATATCTGTTGGGGATCGATATGGATGAATACTTAATATCTCATTGGGTGGAGTGGCCAACGAAATAGGGGCATCTGATAGTGATTAACTATCAGGTGTACCAATTGGGATTGGTCAGGTTTCATCACCAACTGATTGAGAAATGAATAGTGAGTTGCGAGGCGAGTGATGCCGCCTACAACTAGTGAATCAATTAATTGGTGAAGTGACCTGCCATAATGGGTAATAAGTCCCATTACCTAAGCAGGTCGCTAGCCAATAATGGTTGGTTCACTTGGATCAAGAGGAAAACGTTAGGGACACGTTTTCTGGCTCTTTCTGTTTGAGGTCTTGAGGATGTCCAATGACGGAATTCTAGCCAGGATGGGGAAGACCATCACTACCAAGATGAGGAAGGGTGATTCAATGGCATCAGCTGCCATTTCATTGAAGAGGTGTCAACTGAGGGTTAGACAGCCGAATTCCCTATTATATAATTTCCTATGATTCACTATAATTAAAAATCACATTAAAAACCATCATTTAGTAAAACATTACTAGCTAAAGTAATATTATTGATTCAGTGTATAGTTAGACTATAAGCTTACATTGTGACGTTCCATCTCAAGGATATTATTGCAGAAGGCAATAATTGGAAGACTCTCAGAGAGAAGAGTAGAGATCCGAGTGGGGATCTAGAGACAAAGGGAACCATAATCAGGGATAGCTGCCAACTGTGTGTTGGGCCAAAAGAGACTGTCACTGGGGTATATGGATGAAGATCAGGTGGACAGGAATATAGGGAATGAATCCCTATGAGTACAACTTATAGAGTATTTAATCAGAAGTACTGGCTGAAGCGTTGGGCCTAATAATAGTTCAAACTCAACTATGGATAATAGTCTCCATACTATTATCAGATCATACATTCTATACAATGTGAAGTGCATGAGGAAATTGAACCTGTGCAGTAAAAAGGTTACTGGGTTGATGCCCATTAATCAATCCTTGAGTAAATTTTTACACCTGCCTTAGGGCAAATTTCATAATCTGCTCCTCATAATTGGCATGATAGCACTTGCACATGGACCACCCAAATGGGTTTACCTAGTGCTATTGAGAGGACAGCTGACATCCTGATTTGGGAGTCATTTTCATCAGCTGCGTGATGAAAACATGACTGATTGGTCAAAAATAATTTCCCACTTATGGCATATTTGTATGTCAGTATGCATAATTGGCACAATAGCACTTGCACATGGACCACCTAAATAGGAGTACCTATTGCTATAAAGAGAAGCTTACTGACATCCTGATTAAAGGTACATCTTTTCCATAAATCACCCTGAAATTTCCTAGAATATGTATTTTGTCAGCAGTATGATAAAACTCATTTTGAGATGATCTTAGGACCATTTTGCATGCTCATTGTTGCGATTTTCATCCCTAGTGCTCCCAAATATGAGAGTATTTTGCCACCAATAAACCTAGCAATAGGTATCAGTTGTATCAGTTCAAGGGCTAAACTGAGGTGGTAACATATCTGTTGAGTTTGCGTGCTTGAATGTGGCCAGGAGATGCCCTAGAGGTATAAATACAGGATTCAGTTTAATGCGCAGGTTCTTTCCAATATGAGACAAACAAGTTGGGCAGCACCAGCCATGTCACTGACCACATGACTGATAGTCCTGCAGAGAACCACCCTCTCACCCGCGCGCCAATCATAAGTTTCCTACTCATTCATGGACTAAAGTTCTGGTGATGCTGCAAGCGATCAGTAAGACCTGTCCTCAAGATAGTGTCACAAATGAGACCAAAGCCTGGCCTAGCTCACTTGCAGAGCTCATGGTTTGGGTTATTCTTGATCAAATTTCTTATATATAAATAAACTTATTTTAAAAACCAAGTGAAACTATTTTATTATTTTTTCTGATTGAGAAAATGAAACTGTATTTGCAGTTGCAATTTTATTATTTTTAAGCATTTTTGTGAGTTTAACATATTTAAACCCTAAATTAAGCTCTCGAGCAACATCCACACTTTTGCACATGCAAGTCCTGAGTTGCACATAATAAAACTCAGAGGATTTGAGACACTGGGCGTTCAATACGCCGGATCAATACTTGTTCTTGAATCCCAGAATCCTTAACTATGACTTCCATTACTAGTGGTTCTCATGATTCATCTGACTTCTGAAATCTAACCTCCAAAACATGACCAAATTAAACTGATATTTATGAGGTTGATGTGCGGATCTGGCTGGCCCTGATTCATCACATCGCCCCCTTGTGAATCCAAAAACTCCTGGATCTTCTTGGGGCAGTGTGTACACTCCTCTGTTGTTTTCCAGGTTGCTTCCTTTATTGGGTATCCCTTCCATTTCACCAGAAATTGCTAGTGATCTCTGACCCAACACTCTTTCAGAATCTGCTCAACCTCATATTCCTGGTTGTTCTCCTCTCATGGGTTCAGTGGCTCAGGTCGCTCTGATCCTTGCCCTCGGAATCCTCAAAGCTGGGACCCATGGATAACTGGATGGGCTTTCAGCCCTTCTGGGATGTCCAATTCAAATGCCACCTTGTTAACAACCCGGATCACCCTATATGGACCTAAGAACTTCAGTCTGAGTTTCTGGCTCTTCACTGGTACTTCATAATTCTTCGCCACCACCAATACCCAATCCCCTGGAGCAAATGATGGGTCTGGCGCTCTTTTATTAATCTGCATATCATTTTTACCATGCTGTGGCATGCTCCAGGTTGGTTCACAACTTCCTTCTGATCTCGTCCATTCTTCAGGATAATCCATCCGCCCCTGGCATACTCCCCTGTTTGATCCCCCATCCAACGCCAGATTGGATCCATGATTAGCAAAGAATGGTGACATTCCAGTCAACAATTGGTGGTGGTTATTGTAAGCAAACTGAGCAAGTCTAATCCATGTAACCCAATCTTCCTGCCAGTCTGAGACATAACATTGGAGGTATTGCTCCAGTATTTGGTTTACCCTCTTTGTTTGCCCATCTGACTGGGAATTGTATGCTAAGGCCCTACATGGGCGAATTTCTAAATTACTGAGCAGGCTAGACCAGAATTTTGATACAAATTGGGGACCGCGATCTGAAATGATCTCTGCTGGTAGGCCATGATGGGCAAATATCTCATTGATGAAAACCCTTGCAGTGTCCCTGGCTGAGAATTTTGAGGTACATGGGAAAACTCAGCAATTTTGTTAACTGATCAATGACAACCATTATCACATCCTTCCCCTGGATCTTAGGTAACCCTGTGATGAAATCCACGCTGACTGACCCCCACAGCTGATTTGGAATCTGGAGTGGGACTAACTTACCCGCAGGCTGCTTTTGCAAGGGCTTTGAGCGCATGCAAACCAAACACTCCACCACCTATCTTTTATATCTTTTTGTAGTCTGGCCCAGGAATACTTCTGTTGTACCAAGTCAATCATCTTCACGACCCCTGGATGTCCCTCCAGCGGGTGGTCATGTGATGCCTGCAGCACTTCCCACTGCAGTGATGGGTTGGCTCCCATATTCATGAGTCATGACATATTATTCCATTTTTTCTTCCGTATGTGCGATGCAGGATGTGCCGCTGGCCCTCCATTGTTTCCGCCCATATCTGTCACCCAAATGAAGACCTCCTTTGCTTCCTTCAGATCTCCCTCTCCAGTTCATCCTCCTCACTCACCATCATGGCAAATTGGTCTTCCCAGAACATGGTTGCTGTGTTGTACTTCTCCAACTCAGCCTTCTTTTATGCCAGCCCCGCATCCCAGCTCAACCAATCTGCTATGGTGTTAATGGCTCCCAGATGGTATTCCACTCAGAAATCATAATGAGTCAGCTCCACGTGCTAATGGGCTTGGCGCTGATTCATTTTCCTGGGCTCTTGGTAATATTCCAGTTCCCAATGGTCTGTGCATACTATGAAGGGGTTTCAGGCGTGCAACAAGTGGTTCTGCTACTCCTGCAATGCCGCAACCACTGCCAGTAGCTCCTTGTCATATATCTGGTAATTCGTTTCCACAGGGATCTTTTTCTGACTGAAATAACACATTGGGTGCTACAACCCATCTTCCCCTTCTGTAGGAGTACTGCTCCCAATGCAAAATTTGAGGCGTCCGTTTCCACCACATAAGGTTTTCCCAGGTCTGGATGGGCAAGGACCGGCGCTGAAATGAGCCTCTCTTTCAGCAAGTTGAATGCCCACTTCTCTTCTTCCCCCCATACAAAAGGTACCTTCTGCGTCAGTTGCATAAGTGGCAAGGCTAACTCTGATAGATTCTTGATGAACCATTTGAGGAAATTTACCGTCCCCAGAAAGCTTCTCACCCCTTTCTGATTGGTTGGAGCCTTCCATGCGCGCACTGCCTGGATCTTATCGGGGCATACACCCAGGCCTTTCCCAAATATCACATTCCCTAGGAACCTGACTGACTCCCAGTTAAACTCACATTTTTAAGGTTTCAGCAGTAATCCTGCCTCAGCCAATTCCTTCAGGACCTCCTGCACATCTTGTACATGAGCCTCCTTGGAACGTGAGAACACCAGGATGTCATCCATATAAGTGATACAACACTGGCTGATCAACTGATAGAGTACTCGGTCAATCATATGTTGAAATAGTGCCAGGGCATTGCACAGCCCAAATGGCATAACTCGGTATTGGAACATCCCAAGGTGGCACTTAAATGCCGTGTATCTTTGGTGCTCTGGGCTCAGAGGGACCTGGTTGAATGCATCTCCCTATCGAGCTTGGTGAAAATGTTGCATCCTGTGACCATTAGCAAGATATTCTCCATCAGTGGCATTTGGTAAGGATCCAGTTATGTGACCTCATTTAACCTCCTGTAATCCATGAATGGCCATAACTCTCTGCTTGTTTTGGGCACTAGCAACACCAGAGTTACCACAGTGAATTTTGATGGCTCAATCAAACCTTCACTCAACATCAAACTCATGTGGTCCTCCAGTGCAGCCTTGGCTTGTTCATTCAACGGATAGACTGGATAACCACGAGGAAGTTTATAGCCTTCCTTAAACTGGAAAGAGAATGTGAATGACCCAGTGGGGGAAACGGCGATTCTTTTTTTGGACCAAAGACCCCCACAAAATCTTGGTATTCCACAGGTAAGACCTCTTCCTGCATGGCCCTCAGGGTTTGAGGTGCATCTAACTTCTGGTTTCCCACTAACAGTCTCCACTTCATTGGTGAACCACTCCTTGGGTACAAGGTATCGGTACTGGTAGATACATCGATCTGGGGTCTGAACTAATGCCACCAGCGCATCCCTAACACTACTGGGTGGGTCAGGTTCTCAATCACACAAAACTGCATCCAAAACCTGAATAGGGCCTGCTGTACTTTCAATAGAGGGAATACGCGCCATGTTTGTGCCCTTCATGAGGCATCAGCAAAAGCCACCTTTGGTCATTTCTTCACCTGCAGCTTCAAACGCTCTGCCAATGCCAGTTCAATGTAATTCTCTTCCGCCCCAGTATCTATCAGGGTCATTGCCCTTTCCATCCCATGTCTGTATGCAGCTCTATGAGATAAACAGTCGAGAATAAAGTGAATAAGGTGATTTATTTTTGGATGAGTCTTTCACTTGCAAATTGGCTGATGTAAATTTTGACATATTCCCTTGGCACCCTCCCCCTTGAACATTTCCCGCGTTTCTTGGGGATGGGTGTCACCCCCTTGACTGGAACGGCAACTTATGAGGACTGTCCCTTCCAGGTGATATTAATTCTTCGTGCCAGTCCTGTGCCAGTGTTAATTGTTTTTAACTTGAACTGCTAAAGCCACTTCCTCCCCCAGCGTTGCTTGGACCTTTGCTGCTGCCAAAGCTGCTAGCAAATCTGGCTGAAACCCTTGGTGGAACATTCTTGAGGACGGGAATCCGTAACCTGTGCTGCCTTTGCCAGCGGATGGAAGACCCGCTCATACTCTTCTACAGAGCTATGACCCTGGCTGGCTGTTAATAATTCCGACCAAGCCTAATCTTTTGCTTTGTCCAGACATGCCGCCCAGTTAATCATCTCCACACACTTCTCCATGGAATTTGGCAAACTATCCTGCTCTGTAAGGAGAGTGTCTATAACTATCCTGTTCCCAGCGTGGTAGTTCTCAGTGCACAAGGCCAACGCCAGGGAATCAGTCATTAGTTCAAAAATTACTAGAGCCCAGCAGAGGGTGCTGAAGCAATAATAACTTAATAAGAGAAGTGCAATCATGATAATAAACAACCCACCAAAAGTGACGCGGTGCACAAAGGGACAAGGGGTAAACGTCCCAGGTTGGAGGAAACCTGGATGACCAAACGGTGCACTAGTTGACGTTTTAATTTCATTTAAAATTGATTGGTTAACGTAGTGTGAGACCTCCTCGAAGAGGTCTGCACACAGGATTGCTAGAGAAAACATAATAAAAAATGGGAAAACGGGATAGGTTTATTAGGAAAATTGACCTACAAGGAATGTTGGTCATGGAAAACAGATTTAAACTTTGTTGGGGAAATTTGGGGTTTGCTGAAGTGGGCCCAAGCACCGATTCACCAATAGGCAAACACTACTATCCACATTGGTAGAATACACTGAAACTGACTTCACTCAAGTCTTTGATTGAAGTTGGATCTGACCCAAACGCATAGTTTCATAAATGGAACAGGTTTCAAATTCCCATTCCTCAATAAAATGATAGTACTGTCGTTAATAATCAAATAAACCTTTTGTTTTAACGCCTGGGCTGACAAAAGGGGCTGGGCGTTAGGCACTTCACTAATACCAACCTGGGCATATTTGGCTTGTACCCAGCGTTGGTCTGATGTGTGCCTGAGGTCAGGGAGGGCCTATAGCTTCACCTTCTGGGCCTCCTGTCGCCTAGCCTTATCCCTAGGAGTGGTCCCCACTATCATGTCATTAACCATAACATTACCATCTCCTCCTGACAGGGCTCAACTCTCCCTCCAGGGGCTTGCGCAAGGGAAAAGATCTTTGGCTGGGGCCAACTTCATGGTGGCAACGGTCGGTTTGGGTTGAGACCCATCAGCCTAGGGGAAAAGCTTGTGGAAGGCTTCAATCAGATCTTGGGCATGCACACAGTCGCGCACTGAAACCCAACTGTTCTCTGCAGCATCAAAACCCTTCTATGATACCAGGTACTCAAGTCTTCTTTTAACACAGCGGGAGGCTACTATTTCTTCCACCTCCCACTCTGGCGCCCCATACACGAGATAGGCCTCAGGAGTCTCTGGTGGGGACCCTCAAACAACGTCAATTTGTTCTCATGGAATACAGAGAAGATCTGAAATGAAGTGGGAAGATCTAGCTGGTATGAGGCATGGACCACCTTTCTAACAACTTTGCAAGAGCCAATACTCTTTGGTCCCAGCTTCTTGCATGGCTTCTTGATAGGGATGTTACGAGTATCAAGCATCACAAAATCCCCTTCCTTATACGTTGGACCCATTTGGCGCTTACCATCAGCGTTCTCCTCATAAACTTGCATTGAAGCCTCCAAACTTGTGGTCCCCCTGGTGGACCTTCTTGATAGCCTTGGCAAAGTCCACCACCGCTTCAACCTTAGAACCACAGCTGGGATCCATGTTAAAGGTGGGGTTAAAGCCATGGTTGGAGAAAAAAGAAAACAACTGATAGAAGAATGCAAAGTGTTTTTGTAACTAAATTGGGCCATAGGAAGGTGAGAAACCCAATCTGAATGATCTGCGGTGGTGTAACACCGCAGAAACTGTTCTAAGCACTGGTTCACTCGTTCAGTATGCCCATTTGATTGGGAATGATAAGCAGTCGAACAGCAGGGGCGAATCCGAAGAGTCTTACACAACTTTTCTTAAAAGACGGAGGTAAACTGGGGTCCCCAGTCACTGATTATTTCTTGGGGAACCCCATGGAGCGCAAACACATGAGTGACTAAGAGCCTAGCCATCTCAGCCGCGGTTATTGTCGTTCTGCAAGGAATAAAGTGGGTGAACATCGTAAAACGGTCCACCACCACCATGATGGCATCATAACCATCAGAGGCAGTTAACTCCACAATGAAATCCATTGATAAGGAAGTCCAGGGCCCTTCAGCCTTTTGGACTGGTACCAACAATCCCGCTCAAGGTTGAGGATTTGGTTTCATTTGGTTGCAGATCAAACAATCTTTACAATACCGTCACACCTGAGTAGGCAAGCCCTTCCAATTGTACGTGCATCTAATTAACTCCAACGTCTTTGCTTTACCATGATGACCAACGGTGAGTCCATCATGATGGTCCCGGATGATTTCCAGGCGCAGTGGTCCAGCAGGAACCCATAGGCGCCCCTGTAAACACAACATCTCATCCTTCACGTGATTGCCCCTTAATAGATCCTCTTGATTCAAAGCGCTCTTTGCATGTACCATAGTATATTTGGCTGATAGCAGCTGAGAAAAGACTACCTTTCTGAACATAATATATTCCTCCGCATTTTCTAGAGGTGTAAGAGCTGGCCCATTGGCCGGGGGAGAGGGAAGTTGAGACACAATTTTATTTGGCGGAATCATCACCTGTGTGTTATAAACTTCTACCTCCTTTGAATCAGGAGCTAAAGCAGGGTTCCAGTCTAAAGCATCCGCCAAACCATTATCCTTGCCCTTGGTGAACTCATAAGAAAAGTCAAATTGGGCAAGGGTCTCATGCCAAAGGGTCTGCCGTGGGGTTAGGACATGAGGGGCGCGGTAGTACAGCAAGGCACGGTGATTACATACATGGAATGGCTGGGTGGAGCCATGAAAGTGGTGACGCCAATAAGTCAGCGCCTCCACCACTGCTAGTAACTACTTGTCATAAACGGCGTAATTCAACTCTGGCGAAGACATTTTTCTAGAAAAATACCCCGCCGGATGCTCTATCCTATCTTTGCCTACTTGTAACAAAGTGGCCGCTATGGCGAAGTTGGAGGCATCAGTAAACACAATGAACTCCTTTGAAGGGTCGACATGGCAAAGAACAGACGTTGACAACAGGGTGCACTTCACTTCTTGGAAAGCATACTCCAAAAAGGGGGACCACTGAAGCACCTTGGCACCGCTAGCCTTGTATAAGGGTGCTGCCACCTCAGAAAGATTGGGTGTGAACTTCTTGAGGAACATAAACGTCCCCAAAAAGCTCCTCAATTCCTTGACTGAGGTGGGGGTGGGCCACTCACGAATAGCCTTCTCCTTGTCTGGAGTTATCATGTGCTCTTGGTCAAACACGACGTTAACCAGAAAAGTGACCTGGGTCTTAAAGAATTCACATTTGCTAATCTTCAGCGTAAGGCTGGCTCCCTTTAACCTCTCCACACTTTTCAAAGATGTACTGCATGGGACTCTGGTTTGGGGGAAAACACCAGAATATTATCCATGTAGGAAACCGCACATTCCCCTAAAAATTCCCCCAACACTGCATCAAAGCGGCGTTGAAAGATAGCAGGGGAATTCTTATGCCCAAAGGGCATGACCCAAAACTGGAAAATCCCTTTTCTGGTATGGAATGCGATTAACCACTCTTGTCCCTTTTTAATCCAAATCCGATTGAACGCATTGAGGCAATCCAGCTTGGAGAAGACCTTCGCCTTCACCACATAGCGCGCAATCTGTGAATCCAAAGGTATGGGATGGAGGTCTGGTACAGTAACGTTGTTGAGGTTCCCATAGTCTATGCATGGGCGTAGAGTACCATCAGCCTTCTCAACAAAGAGAAGTGGGGAGCAAACAGGAGAGGTCCGCTGAAAAATCGCGCCTTTGGATAACTGCTCCTTCACCCACACATCTAACGCCTCTTTCTCCCGGACAGTCAGTGGATAAATAGGGGAAGAAATCCGCACCAGGTCCACAGTGAGTTTGAAGTCACAGTCATACTCGGAATGATCAGGAAGTGCATCAGCAGAAGCTTCATCAAAGGAACATTCCAAACCCTCCAAACAAGAAGGTAAGGAAACCACCACGGTGGGCTTCAGCATAGAGGCAAGACTAAGGGTGTGAATGTGGGGTTAGTGGGGCAAGTTTCCCTGAGCATCAGCCTTAGACAAAGAAACAACTAGTGTGCAACCATTCTTTACCGTTAAGGATAAAGTATTCTCTTTCAAGTTGATTCTAACGTCAAACTTCCGCCACACTTACACCCAAAACGATAGGGTACAAGAGGTTTTTGATAGCTTGGAAGTGATTGGACAAGTGGTACTTGCTAACCTGATAGTCCACTGTCCCAACGACCTTCATAGTGGGAATACCTTGGGACGCCCCTCCCTAACCATACCACCAGGCAAGTAACTCAGCCTAAGGTATTCAGATAAGCTCTGGTCCATAAAGTTTTCCGTGGCGCCAGTATCCACCAGAATAGTGGTGATGACTTCCCTGAAGGGGATGCAAGGGTAGAGATCAAAAAAAGTATACAGAATGGGCTTTATTCAAAGCAGAAAACGACAACACCTCATCAGAAAATTCTTACTCTTTGGCTCAAGCAAGCCATCAGGGTATGTTTTGGAATCATAGAATGGTAGGGATAGTTGTCCACTCTTACTACTGAGGCCACATACCCCACCATGCCTTCTGCAGGTGCATATACTTGATTATATCTGAAATGAAGTTCATTTTCCACCTCCTGAGTGCCATGGATCATGGTAGGGGTCAAACGAAGGTTCTCAGGGGATATGATAACCTGGAATAAGGGACTCATCCAGGCCATAAAAGCTAAGAGATATCTCAGAGGTTTGGATAAGATTATCATCATAAAACGCATTTTAGACGCGAATGACCCTATTCCCCCTAACTGCAATGGAATGCCCAACGTTATCCAAGGCCAATATCCCAGGCCCATCTGCACTGATTCCGCCAGCAGTGTCTGAATGCGCTGTCGAAGTAAAACTCATTTATCTAAATTGAAATTGATAATTTTGGCGGAAATTCAGAGAATCATGACTTTTGGACCTTGAAGCATCCGTATCCACCAAGTACAAGCATGAAGGTTGAGTACTTTCCAGTTGGAGGCAACCATAATAATGCTGAGTTGCTCCAACCTTTGGGAAAAGTAGTAAATAGCGGTGCAGCTGACCATAGCTAAAGCCCACAGCTGGCGCCCACCATTTACACTTTGGGAAAGTCCCACATGGAAAAAGTTCATGCACATAGAATTGAGTGGTAGGTCAACTAATGTAAGGAGAGTGTCTTTAACTCTCCTGTTCCCAGCATGGTAGTGCTCGGTGCACAAGGCCAACGCCAGGGAATCAGCCATTAGTTCAAAAATTACTAGAGCCCAGCAGAGGGTGCTGAAGCAATAATAACTTAATAAGAGAAGTGCAATCATGATAATAAACAACCCACCAAAAGTGACGCGGTGCACAAAGGGACAAGGGGTAAACGTCCCAGGTTGGAGGAAACCTGGATGACCCAACGGTGCACTAGTTGACATTTTAATTTCATTTAAAATTGATTGGTTAACGTAGTGTGAGACCTCCATGAAGAGGTCTGCACACAGGATTGCTAGAGAAAACATAATAAAAAATGGGAAAACGGGAAAGATTTATTAGGAAAGTCGACCAACAAGGTATGTTGGTCATGGAAAACAGACTTAAACTTTGTTGGGGAAATTTGGGGTTTGCTGAAGTGGGCCCAAGCACCAATTCACCAATAGGCAAACACTACCATCCACATTGGTAGAATACACCAAAACTGACTTCACTTGAGTAATCGATTAAAGTTGGATCTGACCTGAATGCATAGTTTCATAAATGAAACAGGTTTCATTACCCCGTTCCTCAATCAACCAAATAGTTCCATCATTATTAATTGAATAAACTGTTCATTTTAATTCCTGGGCCGATGAAAGGGGCTGGGCGTTCTGCACTTCACTAATACCAACCTGGGCATATTTGGCTTGCACCCAGTATTGGTCTAGTGTGTGCCTGCTGTCAGGGAGGGCCTGAAGCTTCACCTTCTGGGCCTCCTGTCGCCCAGCCTTATCATTAGGGTTGGTCCCCACTATCATCTCATTTTATCATGCCATGCTCCTCAATGAGTTCCTGGAACCATCCTGCCAATTCTGGAGGTAATGCATCCACCACCTGGGCTAGTTGGAGCACGAAAGAGGATTCCCCCATTGTATGCACCAACCGTGCCTGGAAATGGATCCACGTTATTACCTGGTGAAATTTATCTAATACCTCCATGGATAATGCCACACGTCCAGTAGGTGGTTTTGGCTTTGCTTAGACAACTATGGTTTTCTGGGTTGTTGCCCCCCATAATTGTCCCACTTCACGTAGTAAAAATGCCAACGAAAATCCCACCATAACCACAGTCAAGAGATTTCAGTTCCATTTCTCTCCATTAGTACCCACCGCTTCTTCCTGGAGCCCCTACAATATAGAAAGGAAGGTATTTGAGTTTTGTTTTATGTAACGCACAGGTTCTTGTCAATACATGACAAACACGTTTGGCAGCACCAGCCATGTCACTGACCACATGAATGATAGTCCCACAGAGACTCACCCTCTCACCCACGCGTCATTTACTGAGTTTCCTACACATTCACAGACTAGAGTTCTGGCAATGCTGCAAGCGAGCAGTAAGGTCTGTCCCCAAAATAGTGCCATGAATGAGGCCAAAGCCTGGCCTAGCTCACTTGCAGAGCTCATGGTTCAGGTTATTCTTGATCAAATTTTTTATATATAAATAAACTTATATTAAAAAGCAAGTGAACTTATTTTATTATGTTTTCTGATTGAGAAAATGAAACTGTATTTGCAGTTGCAATTTTCTTATTCTTAAGCATTTTTGTGAGTTTAACATATTAAACCCTAAATTAAGCTCTCTAGCAACATCCACACTTTTGCACATGCAAGTCTCAAGTCCCACATAACAAAAACTTGGAGGATTTGAGACACCAGTCATACAATATGCTGGATTAATCCTCATTCTTAAAACCCTGAATCCTTATCTACGACTTCCATTAATAGTGGTTCTCATGATTTGTCTGACTTCTAAAATCCAACCTCCAAATTTGTGCAAAATTTAAACCAATATTTATGAGGTCAATGTGCAGATCTGGCTGGCCCCAATCTGTCACACCTGGCCTAATGAATAACTATCAAATAATCTAGTTTTAATAAAGTTTTATTTTATTTAATCTTCTATCTGGCAAGGGGATGGGAAGCGAGTTGGTAGGGCGTACGGCTACCAATCTGAAGGTTGCAGGTTTGATTCCCGCCCTTCGCACATCAATTGGGGGTGCCAGCTGAAGGAAGCTATTGGCGGTTAGTAGGTATAATAACACGAAAACCTTACCCATGATGTAACCAAAAATCTGAGTCCTGATCTGGAGGTGAAAAAAACTTTTTATGACAGAGTTGACCCTGCTCAGGTTTCATGTTGATACTTTCTTTCTCTATTTTGGTAATGTCTGTCCCCTGGTAAGCTTGCCTTGAATAAATAATTTTCTATCTGGTGGTACTTTTCCTTCCACTCAGATTCACTTTTGAGCGATTTTACTTAAGAAAAGTAAGTAAACAGCTATTAATTGAACACCAGCTGCTCCCGTTCAGTCCCTGATGATGTTGGATTTGCCACCAGCTGCTCCAGTGTGGGGCAGCAGCGAAACCCTGCCCAGAGTTTTCTGTATGGCAGGAAAATGTGCTTGGACTGGTTCATCCAGTCCCACTAAGTCCTTGAGTTGTTTTAATCCGCCAAAGTATCTCGCCATCCACCTGGCACATACCCAGGCTGTGCCTCACAGCCCACTTGTTCTCCCCTGCTCCCAGCTCCATTTTGGCCTTTGGGTCAATTATGGGAGATTGTTCCCATACAAGGAACAAGCAATTATTTACTTTGCCAAGGCGGTGATGCTGCCAGCCAAATTTATAGACTTCCGCCCCTTTAAGGGCATTTTGACCTAGGCTTAACCTGTGAAGCCAATGCCGCCACTGCGGCTACAGTGCCCCTGGTCTTCAAAGGCACCCCTATACCAACAACACGCACCCAGCTCCCCACCAACACCACCATGGTAGTCCATTTCGCGGGGTTGCCCACCCATCTCCCCCCTGCAGTACTCCATCAGGAGTTGATGGAAGGTTTGGCCACATATGGCTCCAACCCCATCCTTCAGTTTGTGGTCCCCAATGGGGCCGCTTGCCTAACTAGGCCTCGGGCATTCACCACAATCAGCCCAAATTTAAAAAATTATGTTGTTGCTCCCCCATGATATCATACCCTCTGCCCCCAACCACCCATTCTGGGCCCATGTTGAGGGCATGAGGACAATTTGTCCTTCTTGCTTTGAGTAAGATCACTCAAAGTGTAAATGCCCCTCCCTTGCGGCTTCCTCTGACCCAGTGCTGTCATCATCTGGCCCCAATTTAGCCCCGCACCCCACTGCCTTTCCAGCATGGGGTACAATCCTACCCCCTCCCCCAAAGCCTGCTACCGCTTTGGTGCCTGCTGCAGCCAACCAGCCCCTTCCTCAGGCAAGTGCCACTTGCACCACATCCAATTAGTAAACAGCTTGGACTAATGTGGGTTCCCACGTTATCCTGCAATCACCAGCCACACCACTTCAATTTGCTGACCCTGATTTTGAATTTTACATGAACCCATGGTCCTCATTGGCTGAAACTGATGAGATGGGTAATTTAATTGAAGCTTCGCAGTCCACTTATGATGAATTTATCAAAGTATGGAATCCCAAACCAGTCGCTCAACATTCTTATGCCCCCAACCAGACGCCTTGGATTTCCACTTGGACCACCAGCTCTCTGTCACGGCAGCTGCCCACCCTGATGTAGCCACAATCTGTGAGATGGCTGAGTCATCAGTAGTGGCACTAACCATGGAACTCCCACCTCCCATCATCAAGCCATCCACATCTGTGCCAAACAAACAGGCCATTCTTTTTGCCTACAGGCGCGCTAAGGATGCCATCCAGAGAGTGGTTTCTGCCTCACAGGCCAACCCAAGAGTCACCCGCGCCTCCAAGGCTTCACTGTCCCAGCTCCCTGCCCTCCACATTAAGGCGGAGGCCACCATTTCCAGGTACATCAGCGACTTACTGTCCTCCCATAATTTCCTCAACCAGCCAATCATTAGAGTCCTCGCTCTTATGTTGCTGATCACCCCACCCTTTGCTCTCCTCATTGTCCCATGTCCTCACCAAAGAGGAGCATGGGACTGAGGACAAGCCCCCGATCCCCCTCCCCTTCTGCCATGGTAGGTTGAGCGCCTTGGCGCTGTCCCACCTGGTAGGTTGGTGTCTCAATCATTATGTTTCGCCCATTCATTTTGAGCAGACATTATCATTCAGTTTGAGTAATTAGTTCGTTCAGTTTTTTGCTCTTTAAGCTTTGGTAATGTCTGACCCCTGGTCAGCATGCCTCAAAATAAATTTAAAATTTAAAATTTTCTATCTGGCTTTTAACATAAGTCCCTTTGGGAGA
This sequence comes from Massospora cicadina, assembly GCA_022478985.1. Lineage (NCBI taxonomy): Eukaryota > Fungi > Entomophthoromycota > Entomophthoromycetes > Entomophthorales > Entomophthoraceae > Massospora > Massospora cicadina. The sequence continues at coordinate 96,672 of JAKSZP010009195.1, forward strand.
GTGTCAGCAAGCTGGATCCTCAGAATACCCAGCTTTCAATAAAGCATGCCTTGGAAGAAGTTCCTGATTATGTTGAGAAAATTAAGCATAAAATTAGCCAGAAGTGTCAGGGCTATTTTAATACACCTAGTGAGTTTCTGGACAGTCTAAATACTATAAGCCACTGGTAAAATTGAGGATTGATTAGAGAAACTTCGTCCCAATTAAGTGTGCAAGAATCTGATTATCAAGTGAGAAATCCTCAGAATATCACAACTGGTGCTCACTCAAAATTGGTGACACTCTCCAAAATGAATTTACAAAACCAATTCCTGGAAGATTTGGCCAGACAAGAAAGTGACAACAAGATGGAAACTAGTGACAAGGAAATCTTGGATTATTTCAATACCAGCTGCCAAGACTCTGAAGTGGGTATCTCCTAATCTATGGATCTTATCACAGTGGGGGAACTTATTAATATACAACAAACCCAATTGATCTTACATCTGAAAGCATTTAAGCTATGCTGGAACCCTATATCAGGCTTATAGGATTGGTACTTCATAAACCAATCCCTCCTTGGGCCTGTTCTACTACCTTAAGGATCAGGCGCTCAAGATGGAGATATACATGAAGTACCACGATGCAACCATGGCATCTCTTGCCAAACGTCTCACAATAAGTCAAGCAACTAAAGAATTCCTGGTTAACTTTGTTCAACCCTCAAAATAAGCATACCCAGCAAATCATTTCTAGAAAAAAAACTGGAAATAACAGAATTCTACCATGTGCAAGGGGAGTAATAATCCTCTCAAAATGTGCTACTGAACAAACTGAATTCTAGATTTGCTGAAGTCTGAAAAGCAATTGTGGATAATATGGGACTTGCCAATGAAGCTCATGGGAGATTAAACACCCTTGAGGAGCTTCTAAATGAAGGAGTCCCAAAGATAGCCACAGAAGTCCTTACTCACCGTGGGTTATCACATGAACGGTTACAAAGCATGAATAACCACTGTCAAAGACTGGAAACACATTCAGATTTTCTATTATCTCAGTCAGAATGACTTAACATACTTGCCAATATGGGCTAAAGAAATCACCTGGAGTTAGATGCAATGGTCGATGACTTTGAGAATTATGTTTATGGTGAGCTGGATACTGTAAAAACATCAAAGACCTTGCAGCAAAACCAGCTGTCCCAAATGAGAATGAAGAGGATGCCCAGATCAAATAGGAAACTTCAAAAATTTGGACTGTGGTATTAAGCTTGCAGGCTAGAGATACTGAATTTACTCAAAAAAAGGGAACTTAAAAAGCAGTTGGTAACTACAAATTCTAGAATAGACAATATGGCTGAAGATAATAAAAGCAATCAAGCTTTATTAGAGAAGTATGACAACCTTAAAAAGGATTCAGATCCCTCAAACAGCAAAGCTGTTAGTGCTCACCCAGCCAAGAAAAAAAGAAATAGGAAAAAGCTCTGCTTATTTGTCCAAAAAACAATTTGGAAAAACAACTAAGGGCTGAATTCAAGCATCAGAATCCAGTAATTCAGAGCATTATCATGAAATTGAATCATCAAGAATTGAAATTGATGCAGAAGCCTATATTTCAAAAATCCATTATATGCCTAGAGTTCTGGCATCAATTCCAATTCCAGATACTCCCCAACGGGAAAGAGGGCTGATTATGAATAAGGATACACCAAGACGTTAAATAAGAAGCTGTTCCCACAGTTTTGACAACCCTAACTGGCCCAAAACCATCTCTAAAAAGGCTCAATAAGCTGGCCAATCAAAAATAATAATAATATTAATGTTATAATAAAATAAAATAAAAACATATAAAAAATATCAGCATTGCAATATAAATAAAAAAATAGTAAAAGAAAAATAAATAATCATATTAATAATATTAATAAAATAATAATAAAAGAAAAAAAGTATATAAATAAAATAATAAAATATATATATAACACCTAATTGATAGTTTAGTTCACACTTGGAGATGAGGAGAGGATCCAACTCCAGAATCATCAGCTGTTTGGGCCAAAATCAACAAATGACGATCATCAATGAAGGCTAATTGGGAGCATAGGGCTCATGTTTGAGTCAAGTGGGGAGATATATTAGATTCTGCAGTTGACTCAAAAATAAACTTTTTGACAACCAACAGATTGGGCCAATTCCCCACCTAATGCTTGAGCTAATACTCTAATTAAAACCTATTACAATAACATGTCTAGGGCCAATTATTGCAACGTGGATTTAATTATTTTATTTAAAATTGGCCTGAATACATACGCACATTTAGGCCAACCATCTCTGCAACTACTTGGCTCAGGGCAATAACTCAATGTCAAATTAATCCAATTATTCTATTGGAAGCTCAGGCCAAACACACTCGCACAGTTGGGCTAATTATCACTGCACTAAACCTCAGCAACTAGTCTCAACTAATCAGGATCAATATTAAATAATAAGCATGACAAATCATCTGGGATTGACCTGAAGGTAACTTCTACAAATCAAATGAATGAATAGACGAGAAGAACATAATTCTTTCCTGTCTCAGGGCAAATTTCATATGTCAATCCTTGTAATCGGCGTGATAGCACTTGTACATGGACTGCCCAAATGGGAGTACCTAGTGCTATTGAGAGGACAATTGACATCCCAATTAGGGAGTCATTTTTTTCAGCTGTGTGATAAAAACTTGAGAGACTGGTCAAAAATGCTTTCCCACCTATGACAAATTTTGTATGTTGGTAAGCGTAATTGGCATGATAGCACTTACACATGGACTTCCCAAATGGGAGTACTAGGTGCTTTCAAGAGAGGCCTGCCAATGTCTCAATTAAGGGTATTTCATTTACTTAATTTGACCATGAAAGTTCCCAGAATTTGTATTTCGTCAGCATTATGAGAAAACACATTTTGAGATGATCCTAGGACCATTTTGCATGCTCAATATTGCAAATTTCTGTCCCTGAAATCCTCCAAAATACAAGAGTATTTTGCCACCAATAAACCTAGAAATAGGTCTCAGTCATATCAGTTCAAGAGCCAAACTGAGGTGAAAAATAATATGTGAGATTGTGTGCTTGAATGTGGCCAGGAGATGCCCTAGAGGTATAAATATTGGCGCTTGGCTTAATGAATAATTATCAAATAATCTAGTCTTAAATAAAGAATTATTTTTTTATTTTCTAACTGTTTTTTAACTTTCTTCCCTTTGGGAGAGTGTCAGCAAGCTGGATCCTTGGAATACCAGCTTGCAATTAAACCTTCCTTGGAAGAAATTCCCAATTACATTGAGAAATTAAGCCCAAAATTGGAGAAAGTTTGGGGCTATTTTAATACGCCTAGTGAGTTTCTGAACGGTCTAAATAACATAAGCCACTGGAAAAATTGAGGAGAAGTTAAAGGAACTTCCTTCTCATTAAGCGTGCAGTAATCTGATTATCAAGAGAGTGATCCTCAGAATATCACAAACAGATCAGCCAAATGTTGCTAAGATTAAACAGCTACTCACTCATGAGCCAACTGACTTTATATTATCCTTATTTTTTGGAGACACAAACAAGACTAACTATGGCAGGACTATGAGCAATTCCACGGCATGAAGTGCACTCAAGTTTTGTCCTTTATGAGTAGCATCAAGCGTTTAGGGCAATATATTATGGGATAGCTGCAGCCCACTATAAAAAATTCCTAAATGACAATTGTTTTCAACATGCTCTAATTAAGAAGGTCTTCCAATGGAACCAACAGAATATGAATGTAATGCGCTCCTTGCACAATCAGCTTAAATCAAGTAGATATGGGGTACAACAAGACATTGAATATAATCACAAGCTCAGTCATCAAGTCTCACAACGTCTAAATGAGCTTATCAATAAGTTAAAATGTAATTTTATTGAAATCAGTCATCATACTATGAATAAATGAGGTGCCACAGCTTCATGGCGTAAATGAGGTAAATCAGTTCCATATGGAATCTTGAAATGCAGTAAATGCTGTCAAATCAGAAGTTTATTAATCCAAATCAGTGGGGGAGCTCAGTCAATATACCCAACAAGAAATGAAGGTTACTGCCCAACATATTTGAAGCATGGCTGAAGCGACACTAACCTTTAGGAGGAACTATGAAATCTACAAAGCTCACAGATGGCCATGCGCCACGAGATCAATGCCCTCAAGGCTTCTTGTGTTTTTTGACTAAAATTTAGGAGACATTTTGTGGGCTAACAATGGGCTCTACCATATCACATGAGAGTTGCAGGATGCCAAAATAGATCAAAAAAGCTAAAAATATTAATCTTCAGACTTTTTATTGCGCTATGAAGTGAGGTTGCCACTCTTAAAAAAAATTCAAAATATTTGAATAACGGGATCTAGAAGAATAACTGACTTGGGAGTAATGCATGGAGACTTATCTAATCATTAGTTGCCAATGTTTTCTGAGTTTACCACCAAGAATAAAGTATAATAAATGAAGAAGCCCCCTCTGAAGTGGAGTCAGCTTAAGCTGAAATTACTCAGCCCCAATGATTCATGCCAGCTGCGCTATTGTCATTGCCCTCTTTGACCGGCCCTTCTAGCCAGCCTTGGGGCATTGTTAGGGAACCCAGCAACCCAGAACCTCAATTTGAGCCTTCTTATGCTGCGTTCAGACCAAAAACCTCCACTATTTCCTTCCATACTTTTCAACAATCCAATCCCATCAACACGACCAAGTTCACTTGATATGAAAATGCGCAGTTGTTTATTAGGATATTTAGAATGACGATGCATGGAGCTAAAGACTTATTAAAGGCCATGAATATGGTCAATTGTTTAGATGATCAAAGTAAAGACATGATTATGCCTTATCTTCCAGATGACTGATGTAGTTACGCTGAAGTTGAGATTGAAGTACTATGTGAATTTAGTAGCCTTGAAAGAAATGCTACCTGAAAGGCTGATTAAAAGTCAATTAAGTTCCAGAAAAATGAGACTATTTCTGAGCTCACCAATCATTTCTACCATAAGGCCCAGGTCTTACTGGGAGACAATATTATGGTCAGCTTTGACGTGAAAATTGTCTTGCAAAATGCTACCAAAAACTACCCCAACCTCTACCATCTACTGCTTCCTACATTGGTTAAGGAGTTGGATACTCCTTCCATGAATGAATCTGTTGGAGATACAACTAAGATGACCAAATTTACTCCATATCGAGATTTGATATCTTGGTCTAATGAAATTAAAAAATCCATGACGGGTATTTCCAATTTTCAATTTGACCAAAGAAAGACCCTTTGAAGTTATCAACCTCCTATGATGGGTGAGTCTAACCAATCTGAAGAAGCTCAGCAATCTGAGACAACCAAGCAATTTTGAAATGACCAATCATTTTGAAGGGCTAAACTCTTGCTAAGAAGGTCGATCACATCTAACAAGAGCTCTATTAGATCCAATCATCACAAGTCCTTTAATAATAATGATAATCAATAATATCAGTCTCTGGTAGGAAAGATCTTACCTCAGGTGAATCACGGAAGTCCTCGTGAAGAACCACAAAATTTTCCCCTATAAATATCTCTGATTTTTAATTAATAAAGTATCTCAATTCTAGTTTCATGTAGCCTAATTTTGATCTATTTCATACAAGGTTCTGTATTTCCAATTGGAACCAACTATAGCAATGGAACTAATAACTATGTTGCAATTGTGACAATCTTCACTAGAGCCACGGAACTAATAATTTCGTAGCCTTTTTAGCGCCTGCTTATCTTAATTTTTCATGAAATTAATACTGGTGCTCCCTGCCAGGTCTGCTTCTGAGGCTACCAGGTGAAAAAATACTTTCACAACGATGAATACATCAAGCTAAGAGAGCCCCTCTTCAGCTGAATCATTGAGTATTTCCCAATGGGTACACTCTAACTGGCAAAATTTGCCTTCCACTAATATCAATAATCTACAATTTCAAGCTTCAATGGACTTGGCCATCGAGGGATCTGACCAATCTAATTATAAGATTCAAGCCGCAAATGTTGAAGAAACCGTTAAAAGCTTGATTAGAGGGGCTATTCAGCCTGGTGCTCACCCTAATCATGACTGAGCGTCTAAAGTTGCTGACAACATGATGAACTTATATAACTGAGCGGTGTTACAGCCTACCAAAGTTGATTTGGCTATAACTGAGCAGTATCTCTGGCATTACATACATCCTGCTATTCATCATTTACTTCAGATTTTGGGGTTGCATCATCTCAAAATCCAGCACCAGTTGAATCTAGCACAACAATTTCACTCTAAACTATCTTCATTTTATGAAATGACATCCAACTTTGGAAGGGATAATTGAGAGGCCATTCTCAATAATAGAAGAGAAATCAATGAGATTCATAACCAGTTAGTGAGAATCGATAATGGAGTTGTGGGATACATCAGACAAGAAGTATCTCATCAAGTTAGCAATGCAACTAACCCTATTCACCACCAGATTACCTCCCTGGAGGATGAGATTAAGAAACAACTGGATCATTTGTGGGCTGAACATGAGAAGAGCTTGGGGGAGCTTAATGGGTTAACCCAACATCTTGTCCAAGTGGTGGGTAATATCAGAGAAGGTGAACCTGGCCCTGTTGGTCCTCCTGGACCACCTGGACCACCTAGCTCCCCATCGGTAACCCTAGGGCCTCCTGGGGAACGTGGTCCCCCTGGCCCCATGGGTCACCAAGACCCACAGGGACCATCAGGTAGAGATGGATCGCAAGGACCCCTGGGACCTCCAGGTCCCCTTGGCTCTTCGCTTCCAACAAATTCTGAACCTTTGATGCTCCTATTATCTTGAGTACAAACCTTATAAACACAAATCTGAGCCATAGCTCAAGGGTGTTTTTTATCCTTGGAAGGTCTTCCAACCGATCCAGACTATTCCTTAATCAACTTACTGGATGGTGTTGAGAATGCACATTGTCTATGCAATGCAAATTAAACTACTCAAGAAACCCGGTTTGCTTCATTGACAGCATCCATTGAGCGGTTGGCTGCCAGATGTGAAGTACTCAAGACCAAGCAAATGGAGATGATTACTGCAATTTCCAACTTAAACCGAGCTCCTACTAATGACCATCTTAACCAATGGGTTTAAAATTTACAAGATGATTTGAACCACTTGAGACAACAAGTTGACCAAGTTCCCCCTCATGTCCATTTCACAGAGTCTGAACCCTCCGAGGCTGGACCAGTCATGGTATTGGGGCGTACACGTCTTGAACACTGAAGCCACCCTTTTCAACCTACCTTCATGGATAAGTTTGAACTGGGTGAAGGTAGCATCCATTCTTTTCTTTTCATTTATTAATGCGCAATGGATGGAGCTACTGATCAACAGAAGGTCCGCCATATCACCTCTTGCCTAAGCCAGTTTGCTCAAGAGATCATGGTTCCTCATCTTAAAGTTTGCACCATGTGTGCTCAAGTGAAAAGACGCCCTCATAAAGGAATTTTTGGGAGCGATCAAATCCTTTCCAACCAAAAGCAAGCCTTTATGAGTATTAAAATTAAATGAGGAGAGACTATCCAGGAATTCGCTAAATGATTCTACCATGAGGCCCAGACACTTGCTACTTGTAACTGGATTACCATTGATGATGCTATACTGGCTGTAATGAGTGCGTTCAGTTCTCATACTCAGTTACTACTACACTTGAAATCACTTAAAAGAAATTTCAGCTCCATTATCGACATCAAAGAAGCGCTTATGGAGATTCCCGCTAGTGTGCCAGGCCAACCAGTACGAAGACTGGTGGCCCTTTGCTGTTTCGCCTTCATTGGTGTGCCAACCCCTACAAGTCCTGTGTCCAAAACACCAACTAATCACCAACGGCTTCGCCTTTAGCCCCAGGCATCCTTGGAGTATGCTTCAGCAAGACCTGCCCCCTTCCTGGGTGGCTCAGGCACTTCCATGCTGCCCCACCCTCATGACCCTTCACCAACACATCTGGGCATGCCCTGGAGAGTTCATCTCCTTTCTTGGGCGGCTATGGCACCTCCCACGCTGTACCCCACTGGGGTTGGTGGCTATGCAGCTCATCCACTGGTAGCCAGCTGGCCAGGTTCCCACTGGTTCCTCATAAGGAGGAGGCATGGGAGCTGGCAGTGTTGGCCACTCCAGGCATGATCACCCATGCCTATTGGGGATCCTAGTCCTATCTACTCATACTCTAGCTGCTCTAAGCCACTATCAAATAAAAGTAATAATGGTGCAAGAGAGATGTTTATTAAGAGGGAATGAATGACTATTTATACTACTTTCAGGGCTACTGCGCCCAAGTGCTCTTTGATCAATCAACTACTGGAAAACCCATTGGCCTCTTGATTCTAAACTCTATCAGATCATAAACTTTATTCATTCATACTCATAGCAATTTCCTCCAGATCTGCTCATCTGATCACTGAATATTAAATTAGGTCAATCCATCCTCAGCATAAGTCGCTGGTTAATTGTATATAAATTTTTATATAAATAGGACTTTGAGCATCCTTGACATGAGTCGCCGGTGCTCCAAATTAGTTGCAATTCCTAAATGATTGATAACAATTATGTTGACTTTCTGCTGGAAAATCCCACAATCATTTCTTAGGCATTTAGTGCAGGGATACGATTTCGCTGACTCAAATTACAGTTAGCTAAATCATCGTTAGATGCTGGTAAACAAATACATTGGCTTTCCACCAGAAATTACCACATTCATCACAATTTGATAGTCAGCGCCAAACTGGGAATCTGCTGAACCTAAACTCAATTAATATTTTTATAACATCAAATAGTATTGAACTAGGCGATTAGCTGGCAAACTCACCCAACTAACTGAAACCCCTAATTCAAATACTATTGGGAAGGATTCATCTGGTTAAAATCCTGACAGGGTGGTACATCCGACCTCCTCTAGTAACCTCATTCTCACACGTATGCAATGTCACCTAAACCTAAATCCAAACTGAAGAAGGAGCTGTGTACTTATTATGGTCTTGTGGGTCATGTGGTGTCTCAATGTTGGAAAAAGCAAGCGGAGGAATCAAAAAAAGAGGATTCAGAATAGGGCACAAGGCTCCCTGTGCTAACCTACCTCAGGTGCCCTAGTCAAAAACTTTTGATTCTTCTTTAGATTCTTATGTGGTATCCACTCCCAATGATCTTGATATCCCTGATGAATTATCCAACAGAGACTCTATCTCTGCTTATGCTTCCTCTTTTTCTTCTAATTACATTCAAATGACTAATTCCTCAGTATTCTCAATCCCAAACTTTAGCACTGATGTAACCCAGGTGGAAGTCATTGTGCATAAGGTGGAAGTTTGGCTATCATTGATATGGGATCACCCAATAATGTAATCTCGTCCAGACTTATGAAGAAAATCAAATTGGCTCCGGGCCTGAACCATTCCCAAGACTATGGAACTGCTGGACCTTCCTACACTAAATCTATAGGAGCCTATTCCTCTCTTCCAATGTGTTTTGAAAAGTTGGTTGTGTCAGCCCCTGAAGTGGTATTGGATAACAACTGCTATTCTCTGCTCTTAGGAACTAAGTTTCTCAACAATTTTGATGTGATAATCAGTTTTAAAGACAAATATCTTTCTTTAATTGGGTACTGAGTACCTTTAATCTTACATGATGTTCCCACTAGCAAAGGCAAACTCAAACGACGTGTTTGCTTACTGGAAATGCCTCACTTCTATCTCACATCTCTAACACTGAATCCTGGGTCCAAGGACTATACTTCCACCTCCATCAGCTTGTGCCTCTGAGGGCATGCGATTATATTCTAACTCTCCGATTACTATTCCCCCCAAAGCTCAAATCATTGTTGATATGGGCGTACAAGTATTTGTACCCCCTGATCATTTATTAGAGATCTTCAGTAACCAAAATCCCTCCCATTTGGAGGCCTTACCCTGCCCAGGTATCCTTGATCCTGCCTATGATGGGACGTTTTCAATTCTACTGGCTAATCTCACTTCCCGACCTATGTGATTTAATCACAATAATCCCATCGCTTATGTGCAGCCTAACACCTGTGAATGACATTATCCATCTCAGGATGTGGAGATTTACGCAAATTTGGGCTGGAAGATTTCCCTATCATTGCTATAATTGACGTCAAATTTGGGGATTCACTTACTTCATATCAACAGCTTGAAGCTGAGGCCCTGATTGAAGATATTCGTATATCTTTGCCCAAGGTCCAGGGGATTTTAGCCTAATGAAAGAGGTACAGCATCAGGTGAAAACCGGGGATACTCCCCCTATTTAAGCTCAACCATATTGCAAATCCAAAGTTGAGGAGGCTCAGGTCCAGTGGAACTGAAATAACTCCAGGCTGGGCTACTAACGACTTCTAAGAGTCCCTGGCTTCCCCTCTACTACTCATCTGAAAAAAGGATGGGGGTCACCAAGTGGTTATGGAGTATCATTGACTCAATGCTGCTACTCAAAAGGATTTTTATCCTTTACCTCACATAGATGATTCATTGAGATTATTGTCAGGATCACAATATTTTTCTGCCATGGACCTTGCGAGTGGTTATTGGCAAATTGATCTTGCCCCAGAAGATTGTCAAAAATGTGCTCTAATTTCTAGTGAGGGACTATTTGAGCCAACTCATATGCCGCAGAGGCTTTGCAATGCCCTCGCTACTTTTCAATGAGCCATGGATGGCTTGTTTGGGGATTTGAAACTTTCTTGTGTTTTAGTTTATCTAGATGATGTTACTAATTTTTCACGCACTTTTAATGAGCATTTGGCTCATTTGAAGGAAGTTTTTGGCCAACTGCGTCATGCCTCACTTAAGCTTAAACCATCGAAGTGTGCTTTTTTTAAAACTGAGATAGGATTTTTTGTAACATAAAGTTAATTTTGAAGGTATTTTACCCTTATCTAATAAGATACAAGCTATTTTGGACATGCCTGTTCCCAAAAGCTTGCGCAATATCCAAGTTTTTTTAGGTATGGTTGGTTATTATTGACAATTCATCCCCCTATTTTGCAGAGATTACGGAACCTTTAGTTTACCTTCTGCATAAAGAAGTTCATTTTGTATGGGAAGAATCACAGCAACAATCCTTTGATCTGTTGCGCCAAGCCTTAATGAGTGCCCCCATCTTAGCCCATCCTGACTTTTCCAAACCTTTTATACTATTTACTGATGCCAGTGATATTGCTATTGGGGCCATTCTGGCTCAACATGATACCAATATGGTTGATCACCCCATCACGTACTATAGTAAACTCATTTCTAAGGCCAAACGCAATTATAGTGTTACTGAAAGAGAATGCCTCACTGTGTTGTCCACCATTAAGCATTTTCGCCCTTATTTATATGGCAAGCATTTCACTATTGTAACGGATCACGCTTCCCTGAAGTGGTTGCAACAAATGAAGGATCCTGATGGGCTTTAAAGCTCCAAAATTATGACTTCACTATTCAACATTGTGCTGGAGCTATACATCAAAACGCTGATGGCCTTTCTTGATTGCCTATCTTAACATTATTTTCTGCAGAGGAAGATCGCATTTATGACCTGATTGGTAGACCTGAGCTCTGGTTTCGTGAATCTAAGGATGTTATATCAAAGCTACAATCCTTAACTGAAGACACTCAGGTTAAAGAAGGTTCATTATATAAAAAGTTGGGATCTAAGTGGTTACCCTTTATCTGGCCCTCTGCGAGGACTGATACTATTATGGAGGCCCATCAAGCTGTAGGTCATGGAGCTGTCGCTAAGACACTATAGTGGTTAAAAAATCATTATTACTGGGATAACATGCTGGAATCTATACATGATATGTTGGAACCTTGTCTTAAGTGCCAACAACAACGTGGTGGAAATACAGCATTCCAACACCAAATTGTGGGACCTTCTGAACCCATTTCCACTATGAGTATTAATGTGGTGGGTCCTTTCCCTACAGCCACCTATGGACATCGATATATTCTGTTAGCTATTGACCATTTTACTAAATGGATTGAAGCTATTTCAGTTTCTACAGTTACTGCCAAGGCGACGGTATCCTTTCTTTTCAAGCAAGTTTTCACCAGGCATGGTAGCCCGAAAGTCCTGGTATTGGATAATGGAACTAACTTCATTTCTCAGGTGGTAGCTGAGCTTACCAAACTAATGGGTACTTATCAGTCCTTTATGACCCTTATGATCCTTCTACTAATAGTGCAGTTAAATGGGCAAATGGTACCCTTGTGGCCATTCTTTGAAAGATGGCCTCCAATGATCCTAGTAGGTGGAACTTTTACTTACCTAGTGCGATGTTAGCTTATAGAGTTAGCTATCATCATATTATTGGAATGTCTCCTTTTAAAGCTTTATATGGTCAGGAATCTATCCTTCCCTCAAGTGTACAACCTATACTTGAAGAGGCTACCCCGCAAACTACCAATTTAGCTATGAGGATATTAGCTGATGAAATCATCCAATTACAAGCATTAGCTTCAAGTTCCCTTGCTGCTACCACCTTGAAGTAAGGTAAAAGAACCAATGTTAGTAGACCTACGTTACAAGAATATCAAGTTGGAGATCTTGTACTTTTCTACCACCATAGGCCAGAAAGAAGGATTCACAAATTGGACACATTATGGGCAGGTCCTTATTGTATTATTTATTTTCAGGGAGTGGAATACTCCATTGCCACTAATGATACTGGTACTGTTATCAATACAGTGCATAGTAGGTTTCTTCGCAAAATATGTGCCCCCTAGGCAAGATCTTGTGGGGGGCATTGGAGATACAACTAAGATGACCAAAAATACTCCAGATCGAGATTTGATATCTTGGTCTAATGAAATTGAAAGATCCACAATGGGTATTTCTGATTCTCAATTTGACCAAAGAAAGACCCTTTGGAGTTAATGACCTCCTATGATGGGTGAGTCTAATCAATCTGAAGAAGCTCAGCAATATGAGACAACCAAGCAATCTGAGAAATGACCAATCATTTTGAAGGGCTAAACTCTTGCTAAGAAGGTCGATCACATCTAACAAGAGCTCTATTAGATCCATTCATTACAAGTCCTTTAATAATAATGATAATCAATAATATCAGTCCTCTGGTAGGAAAGATCTTACCTCAGGTGAATCATGGAAATCCTCGTGAAGAACCACAAAATTTTCCCCTATAAGTATCTCTGGTTTTTAATTAATAAAGGATCTCAATTCTAGTCTCATGTAGCCTAATTTTGATCTATTTCATACAGGATTCTGTGTTTATGTAACAAACTGGGCTCCCAAGGCCCAGCCCGCCACCGGCCCTAACATCTACCCCCATATATGGCCATACCAACTCTGAATGGTCCTGTCCAAATAGATGACCTTGCCAGGCATACCAGGCTGAGGTGCGGTGCACCAGTCTCTGACACCTTGGGCCCCCGCGCTGAGGTGCGTCCATATGGCCTCTGTCACCTTGGGGTTACCCAGCCAAGGTGCGGCCAACCTGCCTCTGACCCTCGGGCCACTATGGCTCCTTCCCCTCTCACCAGGGCAAGGCCACTCTTAAGAGGATCCTGGCGCATCCACCCCTTCCTCTCCTCCTCATTTCACTGCCATCCGCACCCCCAATCCTTATTTTAAATAAATAAAATAAAATAAAATGGATCAAAAAAATAGCAGCCTTTATTTGGGTAGACTTGAAGTCGAAATAAAATTTCAATACTGAGATCCATTGGGGCTGACCTCAGATTGAAATACTACCAAAAAAGGCTTAATGAATTGGAGGTAATGAGGGGCGCAAAAGCCTCTAGAATTGATGGCATCCAGGCAACTTGACGTAGATTGGAGGGGAACCTCAGAATGACAACCAATCAAATAAATTATTTATTTTAAATTTTATTCTGTTATTGACCCAAATAGGAAAATCCTAATCAGAATAATGGAAATGCAACTAATGACACACATGAATCTCATAATCCCCACCTTATGAGATTCATGTAATGTTCATCAATTGTTACATTACACCCCTGTAAAAACCCAGCGGATCCTGACCTGAATTGGCAGAGCAGGCATGCAGCGACCAACGACCTAGCCAACAAAGGACCTTTTTTCACGAGCAACTTGGGGGAATTGACCAGAAGTCCCGAGCCCCCAGATCAAAACAACGGGTTCTCTGGAGGTCTCCTGGCGGGCACAAGAGGCCATCAACCGCCAGCAGTCTGACCCACCCCCAAGCTCCCCATCCCCTCATGGAAAGGCCCCACAAAACCCACAAAAAGGATTGATGGACCACGCCGATGCTTGGGACATCAACTGTGGCCCATCTTGCGGGCTGGCTGGTAACCACAGCCCACTGAAGAAAAGGTGAGTATTGAAATAATGTAACAAAATGGGCTCCCAAGGCCCAGCCCGCCACTGGCCCTAACATCCACCCCCATATATGTCCATACTGAATCCAAATGGTCCTGTCCAAATGGATGGCCTTGCCAGGCATACCAGGCCAAGGTGCAATGCACCAGCCTCTGTCGCCTTGGGCCCCAGGCTGAGGTACATCCCTACGGCCTCTATCACCTTAGGGTTACCCAGCCGAGGTGTGGCCAACTGGCCTCTGACGCCTCAGGCCACTCTGGCTCCTTCCCCTCTCACCAGGGCAAGGCCACTCTCAAGAGGATCCCAGCGCGTCCACCCCTTCCTCTCCTCCTCATCACACTGCCATCTGCATCCCCAATCCTTTTTTAAATAAATAAAATTAAATAAAATGGATCAAGCAAATAGCAGCCTTTATTTGGGTAGACTTGAAGTCAAAATAAAATTTCAATACTGAGGTCCATTGGGGCTGACCTCAGATTGAAATACTACCAAAAAAGGCTTAATGAATTGGAGGTAATGAGGGGCGCAAAAGCCTCCAGAATTGATGGCATCCAGGCAACTTGATGGAGAATTGGAGGGGAACCTCAGAATGACAACCAATCAAATAAATTATTTATTTTTAAATTTTATTCTGTTATTGACCTGCATAGGAAAATCCAATCAGAATAATGGAAATGCAACTATTGAAACATACAAATCTCATAATCCCCACCTTATGAGATTCATGTAATTTTTTTTTTAGTACTAGATGGTCCCAACCCAATATGAGATTCATGTAATGTTTGTCAATTGTTACAAATTCCAATTGGAACCAACTATAGCAACAGAACTAATAACTTCGTTGCAATTGTGTCAATCTTTGCTAGAGACACAGAACTAATAATTTCATAGCCTTCGTAGCACCTGCTTATCATAATTTCTCATAAAATTCAATAGAATCCTTAAGCGATGTTAAATTACCTTAGACCACTGAACATTGAAATGCATGACACTTGACCCAACTCCGTTAAGATAACGTTAAGAGCCCTATTGTAGTCAGCTATAATTGGCGTGGTATTATGGCTCTACAGCAAACCTCTCTAAGGTCACTGGATGGATTATGAGTTTAAAGAACACAATGCTGCTAGCTTCCCTAAAAGACACCCTAATATCAACTATGTCACTTCCCCTAGGGATGAGGATGACCAGGAAAAAGATGGTCACCCTTAGAGATGGGATAAGCTATTGTCAAACAAACATATATCAACCTCAGATGCAGTACTGAACCTAACTAATGCTTGCTATAACCTGAAGTCAGTGAACTGAACTTTAGAATAAGGGACATACAATTCTCCTAACCATATGCTATTCAGCTTGCTGAACAGAACTAGTATGGAGAACCAGACAAATCGAATGGGTTACTTCCTTTGGAAGGAAGCAAAGTAGCTCTGCCTCTCAAATCCTTAAATATCTATTTACTCATATGTAGAGGAGAAGATAAAAACTATGATCAATCAAATTGATAATCCTGATGTCCTCACATTAAATGAAAACTATAATTACTTTTACTATTGCACTTATACTGGCATACTTAAAAATAAGATCTGAGTTTGTGCAATAGTTGACAGTGAAGTGCCAGTTAATGTAATTTTGAGCCACTTTGTGAAGAAGTTAATAATTTCACCTGATTAAACTCATAACCAGAAATATGGGACTGCAGGCCTTGAAAGCGCTATTTGCAAAGGATCCTATAGTCTTTGATCATGAGAATTGGATTGTTTCAAGTTAGCAACCCTGTAATAGTATTAACCAGTCAGAAATACAATTCTTCTGATTGGAGCAGGTTTATTCAAATCTTTATGGGACAGTCACCAGCTATGAAGAAAGTATCTTTAAAATCACAATCAAACCTTGCCCCTCCATTAAACTCAGGATGAGCAGGTTCCACTTACTAATCAAAACAACTTTATCAATGTGACTTATACTGATTAAATAATTCCTATTATATATATGCGGATTGGTTATTGTAGTTTAGCCCCATTCTTCATTATCTCTGTAAGTCAGGGCATTACCTTACGCGCTTCATTCACTTATGAGCTGCTTCCAGGGGAGCAGCAAGTTGTAAATATGGGTCTTACTCTGAACCTGCCATGTGGGTATTGGGATAATTTAATCCTCATGGTAAAAATCTCAAATTGAACCTCATGCAGCACTTGCGTCAATTGTCCCAGGAAATCAGGAGATCTGTGTGCTCCTTGCCAACCTGAAGGCTCAAAAAATTACTGTGACCAAAGGACAGAAGATTGCTTATGTACAATCTAATGCCCTAGGATGAGGTACTGCATATTGAGAGTACTGGAAACCTTACAGAGTTTTACCTACCTGAGGCCGCTCCTAGCACGTGCTATTATAGCTCAGGATCATTTGGAAGGCCTGACTGAAGAGCAAAAGGACTAAGCCTTAACCTTAATGCAAAAATATGCATATGTATTTGCTACTGAGGATTATAAATTGGGGTGTACCAAAGGTATACTGCATCACATCAATACTGGTGATGCCTGGCCATACGTTCTTTCCCCTCCAATAGAGTCAAGCCAGTGAACAAGTTGTTTATAAAGAGTTTGACGAATTACTATGATAATGGATGATCATGAACTCCAGCAGCCCCTGGGACAGCCCAGTAATTTTTGTTAATAAAAAATAAGGCTCAAACTAAGTAGTTATTGTTTATCATTACTTAGATAAATTTACTAAAAAGACATTAATCCTCAACTGCATATAATAACGATCTTGATTGGCTAGGAGGGTAAGTACTTCACCGCCATGGATCTTATCAGCGGCTATTGGCAGATTGATCTACCCAAGGCTGAGGAGGAAAAGTGTGCCATTATCACTTCTTAAGGGCTGTATCAACCCACCCGTATGCCCCAAGGGTTATATAATGTGGCAGCCACCTTTCAAAGAGCCATGAACATTCTAGAAGATTTAAACATGAGCTATATACTAGTTACCTTTCTGATATCAATTTCTTTTCACGCATTTTTAATCAGCATCAATCCCATTTGTAAGAAGTTTTCAAGAGAATAACCAAGGCTAAACTTAAAATCAAACCCAGCAAATGTCAGGTTTTAAGACTCATATGGAGTACCTGGGTTACATTGTCAATATTCAAGGGATACGGCTGTAGCCTAAGAAGCTCAAGGCTACTAACCAAATGTAAAGTCAGGTGAACAAGAGTGACGTAAAAGTATTTTTAGGTAAGGTGGGATACTACCACCAGTTCAAAGAGTTACTCATCTGGCTGAGCCTCTGTTTCACCTACCCTAAAGTGGAGTGACTTTTCTCTGGTCCCCAAATATGAAATTTCTTTTAAAAAGTTAAAGGAATGCTAACTTAAGTTCCCATGCTACATTATCCAGATTTTTTTCAGCTTTTTATTATTCAATCTGATGATTTAATATTAGCCATCAGGGCTGTGCTCTCTAAGAAGGATGACCTAAAAGAGAAGCACCCAGTATCTTTCTGTAGTTGTACCCTTAATAAGCAGGAAAGAAACTATATGGTAATAGAATGTGAATGTTTAGCCATTATTTAAATTTGTAAACAATTTCATGTTTATATTCACGGCACTAAATTTCATGTGGTTACTGATCACGCCTCTTTGTGGTGGATGTATAACCTCAAAGAGCCTGAAGATTAGCTGCCAAGGTGCGTTGAAGCTCCAGGCTTATGACAATGAGGTTATATATCAATTAGGGTTCTATCATCAAAATGATAACGGATTAAACAGATACCCATTGTCTTCGCGCTGATCTCATATGCTGACCAGTTATTCATGAAAATGAAAGAACATAATATGACCACAATAACTTCTTCTTAATCATACTTTGGACTGATTAATAAAGAATACTATAGTTCAGGATGGGGTACTCTATAAAATTGATATTGACGGCAGAAGGCAACTATACCCCATGCCTTCCAGATGACTTTCATTCATTATGCAAGCTCATTGCATTATTGGGCATGAAGGATTAGTTAAGGTGTTAAAGCAGATCCAACAGAGCTACTCTTGAGAGTCAATGAGGTTGAAATCCAGGACATCTTTTCAAAGTGTCATGAGTGTAACTCACAACAACTTTGTAAGTACCCACTGATTACCAGCTGATTAAGCTCAACTGGGCATGGCACACCATCATAATTGACGTTATCAGTACACTACCAATCGGCAATTTCAACCATTAGCATATTATTGTGGCCATTGACCGCTTACCCAAGTAAAATCTATGCCCTTAAATGATATTGGAGCAGCTACCACAACCAAGTTTGTCATGTAGAATATCATTCACAGGCATGGGTGTCTCCAGATTCTCCTGATGGACAAAGTTACCAACTGTACCTCAAAAATGTTTTTGGAACTGAATTGGTTATGGGGATTAGGGGTTTTTTGCTCCATACCATCCAGAGACCAATGTAACTGTTGAGAGGGTTAATGGAACTATATATCAGTATCTTCAAAAGTTTACCGTCCCTTTTATCCTTCTCAATGTACCCTCTACATCAATTCTGCTGTTTTACCTACAACATCAGATATCATAGTGCTACTGGATTTTCCCTTTCCAATTACTGTATGGTTGACATATTGCCTTACCGCCCATATTATACTCCATTGTCAAGGATGAAGATGTAGTCAGGACTGAAGAATAATTTAATTGAATAGTCAAGGCACTAATCAAGATTCAGACTGAGGCTTATGGGTCTGCCTTAATTAGAAAAGTAATCAGAAAGCACAGGATGTTATTTATTGAACAACCTTGAACAAAGTCAGTGCGCTGACCTTGGCTCTCTTAACTTTAAAGACTAACTTGCTGATCAGGGGATTTACACCATGCAGATTAGGCACCAAACAACCTTCAATAACATCACAACAGTTCTCACTAAACAAACTCTCCTCAGATGCTACTCTTGATGTATTACCGCTTGGTTAACTTGTTTGCATTCTTAGAAATTTTTTGAAAGTCTTTAACATTGTTGATGTACGTTGCCTTTGTGACTCAACGGGAGCCTTTCCAACCTCTTTCTTGGCATTATCAGAATAAAGGTATTCTCAACAGAGTGTCTTCTTTAATACAGGTAATCCCAGACTGGCTACTGGCGATAACTTCAGATTGGTCAATCCCAGACTGGATATTGGTGATTACTAACTTGATAAAACACAAGTTAAAGCAAAAAGGATAAACTTACAATTATGTAGAAGGTAATTTATTAGAATGAAAGATGAAGTCTTATATACTTCAGGTGAAATATAAGATATATTTGATTGTGTTATTGTAAAGTATAGGGAAATTTAGGATTAGAACTAGGAATATTTTCAAAATCCTTTAGTCAGATGGTGTCTGACTGCTGTTTTAACTTCTTGACTCATTTGTGTTAATTCCTGTATGCACAAGCTCCTTCTCATGGCAGCTACCCCTGAACCTGGATGTTCAGGGGTCTTTGTGCTAGGCCCACTTCTGGGTTCTGAGACATAATCACTCCTGCTGAAATGAGTTAGTTACCAAATCTGGTAATGTTTTACTTGACATCAGGTTTGTTTGATAACTCTCAAAAATATATGTCTCACATCATGGCTTTGTGTTGCTTCAGAAATTGGATAAATGCCCAATTTGGTAGTATACACATTTAAACTTCTGATGCTTTCATCAGCATAATTCAGTTTGCTCATTGAGGGTCATCAGCAGAATTCAACCTATTTTGGCCCTTAAAGGTATAAAAGAAGGTCAAATTTCATATGATTTATGGCAGCATCATTGACCTCATTTAATAAATCTTCCAAATTAGCGGGGTGAAAATTATTTTGCATAACATCACTGTTGGAGGGAAAATTATTTTCTTCATCTGTGCCTATAAAAGGGCCTCTTTAAACCTCATCC
Organism: Massospora cicadina; assembly: GCA_022478985.1. Taxonomy (NCBI): domain Eukaryota; kingdom Fungi; phylum Entomophthoromycota; class Entomophthoromycetes; order Entomophthorales; family Entomophthoraceae; genus Massospora; species Massospora cicadina. The sequence continues at coordinate 116,930 of JAKSZP010009195.1, forward strand.
ATGATGACCTAATCACCAGTCCCACCACTGGTGTGGGTGTTGTTTATAATAATTCCACTGTTCAAGGACTGACCAGAAGCACCACTCATGGGTTTGTTAGTGAAACATAAGTTCAACATGGGCAATCAGGTGGCATACTTCAACTTCTACAGATTATGACAAACTCACAAAATGTCAACACTCTGGAAAGGGCCATATATAATTTTGGAGCACTCATCTGATGTCTATATTATTAAATGTTTTATCAATGGAAAAATTGTTAATAGAATTCATGCAGAGTTTATAGAAATTACTACAGCAGGTAATTTCTTGCCAGTTGCCTTAGAGAATAAGTCAAGTTAAGTGGGGAAGTGTTGTCAGAGTCAACTCAACTTTGAATAATTGACTATTAAATGTTGATGGTCAGAACAAAAATGAACAAGATTGGACCTTGTCTAAGCAGCTCTAACAATTCCCCTACTCTTCAGGTTCCCTATTTATTTAGAATTGTCATGTGGCGATTTCTACTCTCTAAATTGACCTTTCCCCATAAATGGGCACAATTGTACTTATTAAGCGCATTGTGCTCATTGTACTCCCTGACAGCTATGATTCTAGCCTGGAGACATTGGTGTTCCATGGCTAGAAAATCCCTTATAGATACCCTTTCCTTCTACCCTAATAAAGTATTATCATTTGCTAAATTTATCTTAGTTTATTGGAAGTTGTTCTTACAGTAGAGATTACTATTTCAAGTGCTAAAGGGATATTGATATTGTATAGCACTCTGTACAATATTCTGTGGAAAGTACCTTATTGCTGAATTGCTGTTTTACTTTTGTGAAGGATTGATGGAGTTCCTGGATGGAATTATTTCTGTGCCCATTGAGTGCTTGTCTTGTGCTCTAACAATTATAAATACTAGTAGCAAAGATAATATATGCCTACAGAGTTTTAGCTTTATAAATTATATAATCACATTCTAAAATACATCATGAGAAATAATCATAAGGTATATTATATTCATAATAGGGATGATATAATAATAAAAGAGTATATAAAAAAGTCAAAATAAAAACACTTCTTGAATACATTGTATAAGGTTGGGAACATATCTAGCTCTATCATATAACTTGCCTGATCAAGGAATAAACTTTGAAAGTTTCTATTTATCTGAAAACTTTTTTAGCTATATTTAAAAGCAAAAGAGCCACAAACTTTTCTCTGAAAGGTTTTGCATAATCAAATCGTATTGTAAAGCACAAGGGGCAAACAACGAGACACTTTAATTGGTAGGGGGTTATATCAAATAATAAAGTATTTATTCTAGTAAATTTACTTATTACTTCCATAGTATAGCGGAATATATATAAATTCGAATTTTTATGAAAGTTTGCATATAAAACATAAAGTCAATTAATATATAATAATATATCTAACTTTCTTGTAGAAAGATTTATAGCGCACAATGCCAAAAAACTATAATTAAGTATAAAAACAACTATTTGCATACTTACTTTATGTTACAAAAATAAATATAATATTCCAGATGACACTCTGTTTAAAAGCAATTACCTTCTGGTATACATCCACTTCTTTGAGTATAATACATTTACTCAATGCAACTACTTTTCTAAATTAAGGCAATTTGAATGATCAAATTTAATCTTAAAACGTTGTCAGATTTTAGGAGTTGGATTCATGATTTGTAGAGCGAATTTTGGGAATTGAGCAAGTTGACTAAAATCCACTTTAATATTGCGCATATTGACGCCCTACTTATTTCCTTAGCGCTCTAATGGCCAATACTAAAGCCGGGAAAACAAAGCCAGGCTCATCCAAGCGAGTAAAACGGACTACACTAGCATCAACACAACGGCCTTCTAGCCCAGCCCAGCGTAAGTCTTTCTACTATTTCGCACATCCTACGAATGGCTTCAGGGTTTTGCTATTTCAAACCTGTTTGGTATCCATTGCCTTCTAATTATGTGAATATCTAAAGCCGACACAGCTACTCCTCAAAGTGGTAAAAAGAGATTTCGTCCAGGAACTGTGGCTCTTCGGGAGATAAGGAAATACCAAAAATCTTTTGACCTTCTCATACCTAAACTTCCCTTTTCAAGACTTGTAAGTGCTTGTTGTCTTTACCCCCATTTACTAGCTGTAGAATTTATTGACACTTTTTATCTTTAAGTATACGAACTATTTTAATAGATTTTTGTTTTAGGAAAAGTACATTAAGCTTTCATACTGGTTAAAAAATACTCTAAGCCTTACAATATATTATGCTTGCTGATTGAACCGCGATTATCTTGCTGTTTTTATCTTATCATTCTCCGTTGTAGGTGAGAGAGGTGTGTGAACAAATTGCTACCGGCTCTTATGCTAGCCCTGTCACTGCAATTTCCTCTTTTAAATGGCAATCACAGGCATTGCTTTGCCTTCAAGAGGCCTCTGAAGCTTTTCTTGTTGGGCTACTAGAAGACGCGTAAGTTTTTTAATATTTTCTTAGCATTTGATAGAACTTTTTTTGCCATTTTCCTGTGATGCTTTTTGCCTTTTCAGTTTGAAGGTTGAATTGTATTTTCAATTACCATTGATTTTTATATATGCCCTGGTACTTTTATTTTTAGCTTACAGGCAATTCCTTTATTATATTTGGCTGGTTAGCTTAGCCGGACTCAAGTATAAATATCTTTTGAGTGGTTACTTTTTTGTGAAAACTAGTCTTGTTCATCACTTCTTAAGACTAAACTAACTGTTTAGAACATTTTTGTGGTTTTTCATTTAGTTGTCTTATTTGACATTTGTAAACTGGTCAATTTTTCACATCAATTATATAGCCTTTACATTTTTCAACTGAGTGATCAGATCCGCTAATTGAGCCTAGTTCTCTTTTAATAAGTTTATAAAGTTTTTTTGCCGAATTTAGGAATTTGTGCGCTCTGCACGCAAAACGTGTCACGTTGATGCAGCGGGATATTGCACTCGCTCGAAGGATTCGGGGACACTGGGGTGGGCTTATTTAGACGTTCCTTTAACTGTTTTTAACGATATTGAAATGCTCAACTGTCAACTTTTAAAACTTGATCTTGAAGGTTTGGCACGTTTTTGTCCGAAAAGAAGGTTAAAAGTGAGTTTCTCTTAAACTAAAATATAAAAGCTGTATAAAATTTAACCATTGACTAAATTTGGCAGCTTTGAAATTATTAACAAAGCTATTGTGCTTTAAAGTTTCCGCTTTTATTTTTAAACAATGCTACAGTATTTTCAGTCATGTTCATAGTCTTTATTCTTGGTAGTATTACTATCTTTTGTTTACTTTAAATTATCAGTGCCTAAGTTCTAATATACTTTTTTTGTAAATTGTTATAGTCTTTGACAAGCCAGCTCAAAGCTGCATTTTATGCCTAAATTTTCTTTTGTCCAGTTGACGAATTTGTAAAGTAACTATGTGCGAGAAGTATTTAGACTATATTATTGTACTTTTAAAAATTAAGCCCCGCTTTTTGCTACATTTTAAAATAGTAGAGGATTTAATTTGGCTTTACATTTTTAGTCTAAGAAAATGTTACTTTTTGTCAAATTATTATTTTAATGTAAAACCCGGGAGTTAAGTTTAATTGGGGATGGTCTATAAAAATGCTGACAAATCAGTCAACTATGAGGGGCTGGCTTTTCAACAAAGGTTGTCAATTGTTATTCCCTTGTCTACTGCTGTGGTTCCCAAACTTATTTAGCCAATGTACCACCTCTCATTGCATTATTTTGCCGACGGACCCCCAAGTGAAATAACTACCCAAATGCATAATAGCAAAATTACAAATTTAATTTTAATGCCTTGGTTGGTGAATGGTGACAAAAATAAAATATAAATAAAGTATTTTGATATTTAAAGTAAAATTTATAAAAACATTTATGAAAACAACTGCCCAAAGAGGTACATAAGGACCCCCAAATTAATTTTTATTTGCCACGGGCCCCTTTTCAGTTCCATGGACCCCTGTGGGTCGGTACAGACCACTTTGGGAATGACTGGTCTATTGCATGATGACAGAGTTTATGGATAGTTCACTTGGGTGAAATTTCATAAAATCTAATAAGTTAATATTTTTGTTACTATAGTACTGTGGCTAACTGCCCTATATTTTCCTTAAGCAATATAGTATTATTTACAATAAAATATTTTAGAATATATCATGTAATTGAAGGGTTTTATTATGACAAACTACCTGAGAATCTAATATCTTCTCTTTTTTCTTCTTGCCAAACTTAATATTTTTATAGGGTTACTTCTGATACTTCCTGCTTTACCCATTTCCCCTCTTCTTATATCTCCACTAAACTAGTAGCACATAGGTAGATTATCTTGGGTACAATTTCACAAGAGGTTTTTATTATAACACAGTTATGTCACTATAAAATTTGCCATTTTGCCTTATGTTTGCACCTCTTTTCCTATGCTTTGAAATACTTAGCATTACCTTATATCAAGTCACCTTATTAATCAGCACTTTACTCCAATTATATCATTATTAACTACTATAGCATTGCTGCTTAGTAATTGTATTATAAATATATACCAGTAATATAATTAAGTCCAATAATTAGATATTAGTACCAAGCAAACTTAAAATAAATGAGATAATACTACTATTGTAGTTACAAGTCAACTTATTTTTTCAAGGTCTATCCATGTGGTTTCAACTTAATACATTATGGATTACAAGAGCTCACTGGCCACATATCTTATACTTTTCAGACAATTGATTATATCATTAATTATTTGATTATATCTAATATCAAATTTAATTCTTAAACTTTAAACCCAAATAATTTAGTTTATTTAGAAAATTTAACCCCTTAATGCATTCAATAATTTAGTTAGCTAATATTCCAACACTTCTTTCTCCCTTAACTAAATTATAGGTAAAGTTTCTTTTTTATAATATAAAAAATCTTTGTTCCTACATTTATCTAAATATAAGTGCTTTATTTAAGCCATACCAGCTAAAGAATAATGCATATCTAGAAGGTTCAGTAAGCTGATAAGCTGGGCCGTGGTATAAGCTAGTCATTAATACATCAACTGCAAGTGTATTGGCAATATTATTGCCTGAAGTGCAAGACTCAGCACTGATCCTGTTGTGAAAGAATTAGAACTTATAAATGTTATTTTTGGTACAGGGGTTACAGTTATGCCTAAACGCTAGCCTTCTTTATAGACAATTAGGAAACCTGCCCTTGATTGATATTTCTATAAGTTTTCAAGCTTCTGTAGCCCAGAAAAACTTAAAAAGCTTTTGCATCTTTGTCATTTTGCCTTAGATGGAGATATGATTGCCAAATTCATTTTTGTAATTTACAAGTTCATCTACTAAGAAGGCTTCTTTCCTTGCTTTGCTTAGGCAGTGCTGCCATATCAGCCTTAAATATTGAAATAGTATCAGACCTTGTTAAAGCCTACATTTCTTACACTCTTGCCTCTGGTCCTAATATTGTTCCCGTGAACCCTTTAGGGCTAGTCAGGTTGTTGAGCTTTGCCCTAGTTTGGGTAAAGCCTTAACTCTAGGTTTTCAAATTATTTTATTATTTAAATCACATTTGATTTATATCTATTCTTAATAATTTCTTTAAAAATGCTTTATCAGACTATTGGGATGTGGGTGAATAACTCCAACTGTCCCTGAATTTGTTAATGTATCACAAAGATCTCGTCATAAGGATAAATATATAAATCATTTAAATATAAAATCATGAGAAAACTCACTAATAATACCACATTAATTTATGCTATATAATAGTGAAAACCAAGGTAATTTTATAGGAAAGAGGAAGCGATCTGGTTTATGTTGTGGGAGTAATAAGTAGAGAGAATTGAGTGCCATTACTTTGGGGAAAATTACTAATACCTTACAAGCCAAGATCTTTATCTAGTTTGCTATTCAGTTTTTTTGGCATCAAAATAATTTGTTTCTTTAATTCAGAGATGACCCCCAACAATGCTATTAGCCAACTTTTAGCTTGTGTTGAATCTCGCCATTAGAGGTAATCAAACTTTCAGTTTGGGCTGAAATCCTAACATGGTCTAAAGCCCCAATTTATTATTAAGGCTAGATTTCAAATCACAAAGCAATTTTCATTTTTAACGCTAAATTCGCACCCAAATGTATTTGGGATAAACTGCCTCTTTAGCGCTCCACTGACCAATGTGATTAAATCAAGCTCATAATTCACATATTATTATAGAAATGTATAAATACAAGATTTTGTTCAATAATAGCCTCACCCAGTTGCTACACAACACTTTAATTATGTGCCCTTGCCTATTAGCTTTCCAATATCAGATTATGATCCAATATCTTAATCAACTTCCAGCTCTTAACCTAAAATCCTCTCAATTAGTTTAATAGTGATTTTCTCCTGGTCATTTATACAGTAACGCTAATTTCCTAATATGCATCTATCACATATCTTATATTTTCTAGAAGGAAGTTCTATTGAGACTGCTGAGCCTTTTTTTAGTTAATCCCTATAAAACAGTCAAAATTGACTATTTTCTTAGTGATAAATTATTCTGTCAAGAGGATATAATTTTTTTGACTTAGTGATAAATAATTTCATAAGTTATTGTTTACACTATCAAGACTAATGATCTTGGAGCCACTAAAGTCCTTCCCAAAATCGTATTACTAGAAAATCTGAGAAAGTATATTCAATTTTCAGTAGTTATCACTAAGCTCTGGTGAACCCCATTATTGATTTTAAAAAATCATGTTCAATTAGGCTTGACCAGTCAGTTTTCTAAGTTTCACAATAGTGTTTTTATTGCAACCTTTATAAAAGCTTAACCCAATATCAGCCAGAATAATATCTTGCAGTAATGGTCTTTCTAGATGCTTATATCCATAATCCTCCTGAAATATACATTTTAAAGGTAAATATAATATGTCTGCATTGTTGGATGAGGCCCATTTGCAGAGTCTTTTCACTTGTTGCAATCTTTCTGCCATGTATCCTTAGCTTAAGAGCCTGTTAGTATACTGACTCTTCTTTTACGTGGCCTTCTCTCCAGATTTTGCCCTTTCTCAACTTTTTCATAAGTATTTCAGTGAAAAGTACATAAAATCTAATAGCCTTTCATTAGTCAAGTTGATCAGTACACCTGGTTCCAAGAAGTTAATAGTTTGGCTCACCTATGATAAGGCTGGACATCAGGATCTATCTATAACTTGCATGCAGCCTCTTCATGATAACATCAAGGTCCATCTCCTAGTACAGCCATAGATAAAAAACTACATTACCTTCTGCATCCAGGAAAGGGTTCATTTAACTGAAAAGGCTGAGGAGGATGAAGCTGACATGTGATAAATTTTAGTATTACTGCTCACTAGAACTAAAGTATTTTATGTATATTTATATTAATATATATTATTTTCGCCTTATGTAAACTCCTTTTTTAGTACTCATGATATGGGTAAAGAGATTTTGTATGAACACAATTACAACCTATTTGTCTTGGTCCTTGAAAGTGTAAATATTATATTGAAATTCCAATATGAGATATGGACCACTACAAAGCGCAGATAGCTTAGTGAACAGCCTGAATTATGCAAATCACAGTAAAACCAGTTTGCATTTATGTAATTCAGTAAGGCAGCTCAGCTCTGGTCATCTGTCTACTTTTGACTCAAATTATAACTAAATTTAGCTTGACCTACTTTTGTAATGGATCAGGAGGCACCTGATCTGGCATTGACTCGGATTGGGTGGAAGTCAATTTGAATGTGGCCCTGGTTCAATGGGCATCGAATTTAGCAAGAGTGGAGCTGGGCAAAATCGCCATCCCAAATCCAAATCACCTCCGCAAAATGATGATGGGCTTACATGAGGCGTGGATGGTGATCTGGTGGGATGGCAATTCTTTGCTAATGATGTGGTGGTCAGGGTTTGGAGGAGTTTAACAAAATGGTAAGCTTATTTGATGTTTGCAACGGATTATTTAAGGGAAGATGGTGCAGCCCTGAAGGGCAGTTGTGTCTTCTACAAGGAATTAAAGAATAAAGGATTTTGCTAAGCTCAAAATTTATTAAATTTATTTTAGTAAATAAGTCAGATCAGATCCAAGTCATGAGCTCTGCCAGTGAGCTCAGTGTGGTGTTGGCGTCATTCTCGGCCCTTTCCTGGTCCCAGACCCTACTACTGATGTGCAACGTCATGAGAACAGTGGTCCGAGAATATGTGGCGATGACAAGACATGGCAGTCAGGTTCAGGGATGGGCCTCTGCCAGCCTGTACCTAGTATGGTCAGTAACTTAGCTCTTAATGCCCAATTTGTTTGTTGCATATTGGTGCAAACCCGCCCATTACAACTTTATACTGCATATAAATTAAGATCTTTACCATACAATTGACATATGCATTAAGGCTAACCACATCAAATGATGAATCACTAAATATGCAAGATATGAAAGACTAGGCGTTCTGCCATATAGCATTTTTAATGGGTTTATGTCCTGTGCTACTATGATGTCTAATGTTATACACAAATGAAATATAACTAATGTGTAAGTTTTGGGGAGCGCCTCCTCCGTTTGGATAAAGGGGTGTTCCCTTTCCCATCAAAGAAAGGGTCCAAGAAGGACAACTGTCCCTCTCATCTCACAGGGCAATCTCGCCCATGTGGTGGATAAGCGTTGGGTAACAGCTCTCCCTTTGAGGATCCCGCTCCCTGTTCCAATATTAACTTCATCCAAATTAATACAGCAAATCAAGGAGATTTGTGCTGAGCTTTTGGGACTCAGCATTCTCTTTGGATGAAAGGTATAAATTGAGTTGAGGGCAACGAGCCTTCATCATTGTTGTGATCTTCTCTGGATTAAGTAAAAGCCTTGTCCAGGGGGAAGGTCAATATAGTTATATGAAGGGCACAATTTTCAAATGGCCCAATAATTTTGAGAATGGAGTTTGATTCAACCGGAATACCAAATTTGGGGCTTTGCCTAAATTATGCCAAATTTGGGGAATATTTACATTTCTAATTTGTTATCTAATCTCTATTCACACTTTTATATATTCCCACCTATACCAGAATCGGGACTTTCCTACTAGTCCCATGACTCTACCCTGAAGATCCCTCTTGATCCTACTTTCATTTTCAAGCAATATAAATAGTACTTTATTACTTTAAATAAAATACCTTTTTGCCTATCACTAATACAATTCTTGTTTATAGTGTTTTTATTTAAGAGCAAAATGAGTCATGAGGTTACCCATGAAAGTGAACTTCAAAGCACCCCCTTCAGATAGACATGCCGACAATGATTCCTCCCTGGAGGCCTGACAAAATGGTGCTCCCTGCCAGGTGCTTCTGAGTCACCTCATGAACTTATATGTTCAGAAAAAGGGTAACGATTTAAAAGCTGCATGTCGCTTCCAAAAACTCTCAAACCTAAGGTCTGATGAGATGGAAGAAATCTACTTTCTCAAGTTTGACTGTGTCAATGGCTATCAGGGCTTACTCAACAATTCAGTACTTGCTTAAAAAGTTTTTTATAACCTAAAAAAGAAAACCAAGGGAAGGAAGATCTCGAGCAGCTTTATGGGCTTCAACAGAAATCAACTTAATCTGATTGAAGACCATGCCAAGAGGGCGGCTACTCGAGTATTGAACAGAGCTTTCTCTAAATCCTCAACCTCCCTAAAGTCAAACATTATTGTGAGCTAGCTATAAATGTAGTTATAGGAATGCTCCAAAAATATCATACCAAGTTGGACCAATACCAGGTCAAAGAACCAAAAAGGTCCCCCTCAAATAAAGTTTAAGAATATAACAACCTTAAAGTCAAAGGAGGAACCTCACAGAAAACTAGAACAGTCTAGTCAAAAATGAGCTCAAAGTTTTCCAAACCCAAACCAGAATCTAATGGAGCAGAAAGGTGTTTGACCAAAGAGGAAAAAATCAATACTTTATTCTGAGAATCCAGATGAATACCAAGCTCTTGTTAATTTTTTAATAAAAGTCTTGACTTATATTGTGAGGGTTTGTATGACGATGATGACCTATGCTATGCACGAGATCCTTCCTATTGTCTTCAGAAATCAAATGAATTCTATTCCCCAAGTCATTCTGAAGGAAAACTAATTGCATCAAATTCTACTTCCAATCAAAATTTACAAATCACAACTTTATTTCCTAACATTCTTTTATAGGTGCCCACAAAATGGTCCAACTGATGAGGCTAATGAAACTCTAATCTCTATGAGTCCACTTGACCCACCTAATCCACTAATAGAGATTGACGATGTGTACTCAAATGATAACCTTTATTTAGGCGACCAGTACCCAATTCTCCAAAATGATGTTATTTTCCACTCTGATTTAGCAAACATAAATTTGGATGAGCATCATCTGAGCAATTTGAAAAATCAAGTCAGGCCAACAAGCCAAGAATTAGCTTCTGAATTTGATGAAGGCAGCAAGCTGCAGGAATTTTTGGGAAGCCCCAAAAGCAATCAGTGAGATGATGTGATTCAAACACGAGGCAAAATACCCAGGACTTACCTGCACACCATTGGGAATAAGCTCAATGACTCCTTTCTGACAACGCTACCACTTTCCAGTTTTAAAGGCTCCCCTCCAAAAATTGGACCAGATATTACTAAAATAAAGTATCAAGATTACCTGGTTCAGCTCTCAGATGGGGATAGCGCTGATCCCTACAAAAGCGCAACTCCTGAAAAATGAAGCTCAATAACTCCTTTCTGACAATCCTACCGCTTTCTGACTTTGATGGCGCATTTCCCAAGATTGGGCCTCAAACTACTAAAAATAAAAATCTAGAATGCCCAGTTTGACTCTCAGATTGGGATAGCGCCAATCACAATGAAGACAATAGTCAAGAAAAAGCAAAGCTTGATGGCTCCTTTTCAGCAACGCTACCACTTCCCAATTTTTTTTTAGTACTAGATGGTCCCTACCCAAGGGGGATTCATCGATGTTACCACTTCCCAATTTTGATGGCGCCCCTCCCAAGATTGGGCCAAATATAATAAATAACTTAGATTACCCAGTTTGACTCTCCGATTGGGATAGCAATAATCCCAACAAAGATGAAAATCCTGAAGATGAAAAGCCTGAGAAACTGGCCAACGTCACCTCCGCTACTGATGCCAACCTTCTGGCCCACTCTGCATTTCCCTTTCAAACTTTGTTGCAAAGTTTGATTTCAGTTGTGAGTGAGATTTGCTCGCCCCTGATCCCAAGATGGTAACTTGGCATCGCTCAAAGAGGCCCCCTATTGGAACCTTCAGGGGGCCACACTCTACCATTTCCTGGTCATCTTCCAAGCTCGCAGGTTGCTTGCCTGCGCTACCCACTGTTTATAACCTTTTCTCTGAGCCTTACCTGAATCTTCTGGCAGATAAGGTGATTGCAAGATGCCAGGTTTGAATGGCAAATGAAATGAACCAAAATCTTGAACAGGCCAAGACCCACATGGCCAAGATGGCGCAGGAGATGCGTGAATGGATAGCACAGATGGAGGCGGAGTTGAAGGCCTCCAAGTTGGAAATCAGGCATGAGGCTCCATACACCACCGAACTTGAGTCCTCCATCTACCTTAACCTTCAGGTCACAATTTACTCCCCTAGGACAAGGCTTGGGGAGAGCGTTGTTGGGATTCTCCCTGGATTGAGTAAAAGCCTTGTCCAGGGGGAAGGTCAATATAGTCATATGAAGGGCACAATTTTCAAATGGCCCAATAATTTTGAGAATGGAGTTTGATTCAACCGGATTACCAAATTTGGGGCTTTGCCTAAATTATGCCAAATTTAGGGAATATTTACATTTTTCTAATTTGTTACCTAATCTCTATCCACACTTTTATATATTCCCACCTATTCCAGAATTGGGACTTTCCTACTGGTCCCATGACTCTACCATGAAGGTCCCTCTTGATCCTAATTTCATTTTCAAGCAATATAAATAGTGCTTGATTACTTTAAATAAAATATCTTTTTGACTATCACTAATACAATTCTTGTTTATAGAGTTTTTATATAAGAGCAAAACAAGTCATGAAAATTACCCATGTAAGTGAACTTCAAAGCACCCCTTCAGATAGATGTGCCACCAATGATTCCTCCATGGCGGCCTGACAATCATCAATATTCAGAGCTCTAAATTATTGAAACAAGGCCCAATGGGGGTGTACCTTCAATGAATAAAGCATCATATGTCAAATCTTTGGCAAAGCTCGCCAATGGCATCAGGCCATTGGGAAATGTTAACATGAGTTTGAAACCCTCCCTTGCAGTATCTCAAGCCCCTCTAATAGTTCTAGTTTGGACCAACGGATCCCGTAGGGACTGGGTGCAGGTAGGTTGGGCGTACTGAACCTGTTCCTGACCTCATCAAACCAACCCTATGTGAGGTGGCATTGGGAGGTTCCCACTGCCTTTCAGGCGAGATGCTGTTGCTCTAGTCATCAAAACCAAAGAAAATCAGCAATTTTAGTATCCATGGATGAAAAACAGCAACTCAGCCTACCGCTGACAATTTTGAAGTTGGTTCTAAATAATTCATTTCCCCATTGCTTGAAGTTTATTGGGTTAGGCAAATCTTAAGGGCCCCAATCCTGAGCTTTTCTAAGCTATTCCCAAAAACTGATCATCTATTTAAGCAGTTGTAACACAAAGAGAATATTGATGGTTGATTTTTAATTTTTAGATCAATAAAAATCTGTTACCCAAAATTTGATTCTTTCCTTATGACGAAAATTAAACCTCTATTCCAATCTCACTTTTTCCAGCACCTAAACTTGTGGGCCCTGGGCCATATCAGCCTAGTTTGTTGCCACGTTGCTATTTACAATTTATGACCTTTTGGCGTTTGCTGATGAATTTTTTTCACTACACAATATAACGTCGCTCATGTAGCAGCGCCTCTGGCATTCAGCTTGCATTCAAGGTGTTTGGGCATCCAGACTGGCAGGCTTACCTAAATTTTATCTGTCGCCATCATGACATAATCAACCATCCAGTATTTTCCACCATTTCTGCCCTTCTCATTGAGATGGCCGCATCATTGGTCAGCTTTTACCAGTTGAAGAGAATTGTGAAGGAGGTTTACTATGGGTGCACTGCCTGGAGCCTTCAACATTTTACTAAATCCACCTTCAAAATGGGCTCTTCATGCTTGAAGCTGCTGACGTGGCTTCAGTTTCTGATTCCAGCTCGAAATCAGTATCTGTATTTATTGAAAAACTGATGCTGCCCCTGCGCCTATGTTAGTTTGTTCTAACACACCAGCTTATAAATCGTTGGTGGTACAGCATGGAAAGAAAATTACTCAACTCCAATGTCACGCCAATTCTGCTTCTATAGCAAAACTTGTTATCTCCTCTAATCTAGTTGCAATCGCTTCCTTATCAACAACCATGACCGCATCTGCCAATAAACAGAATTCCGCCTAGTTCTTATTACTATGAAAATTAGTATTGGGGCACACCAGGTGTCTTTCAAGGCCTTGGTCAACATGGGAGCAGCGGTTAACTTCATGAGTATGGAGTTGGCCCAGAAGCTTGATATAGACTTGGATGTGGGGCCATCAGTGTTGGTTGCATCATTGGCTGCCCAACCCTCATTCAGAGTACAGCGCCCCATGCCTTTCTTAGTCCACCAGTTTAGTATTTTGTGATCACTTCTCTGAGATGCCCAACATTGTGTTCCCAGCGATTTTGGGTGTGGGTTGGTGGCGTCAACAGCATGTGAGGATCCACCTGGAGAAAAACATGCTTTCCTTCTCCAACAATCAGGTAGAGGGCGAGTTTCCATTGTTGAATACCCTCACTAAAGCTTGTGGACGTGGTTCTATTATAACCTTGTTTCCCCTGTTGGGCTTCCGCCAGATTTTTCCGCCGAGTTGATGTGCTACCAGAGCATCTTTGACTCTGACAAGGCTAACCGCCTTCCCCCTCATACGGAATTTGATATGTATTTTCAGACAAGAGTGCAAGTGGTTAAAATAAATTGTCCACTGTACCCACATACAGTGGAGGATGATGTTGCCCTCAATGCATAGTTGGACAACATGCTCAAGAAGGGTTGGTTGTTCCAGGAGACATCTCCTTTTGCCTCCCCCATTGTCTTTGCCAAAAAGGCATATAGGTTACTTTGTCCCTGTGTGGATAATGGGCACCTCAATAAGTTAATATCCACGACCCCTACCCACTTTCATTGGAGCAAACCATAGGCCAGGCGATTTCCAAGTTGTGGGTGTTCTCAAAACTTGATATTAAAAGTGCCTTTAATCAAGTTTGGGTAAAGGAAGGTCAGGAATGGCTTACCGCTATCTGGATAAAATGAAGCATATTTCAATTTTGGGCAATGCCCTTTGGGCTGAAGAATGCACCTGCAACATTCCATAGAATGATCAATAGTGTGCTAAGGTATCTTAGACTATCCTGAGCAGTCGCTTATATTGATGATATCCTGGTACATTTCCCCTCCTCTGAACAGTGTGCAAAGTATTTGGAGGCGGTGGTGGCTGTCCTTATAAAGCTGGCTTGTTTGGCAAGCCATCAAAATGAAAATTTAATCAGAAAGAAGTTACTTCTTGGGTAATCTCATATTGAAAAATGGTTATGACATCCCACCCAGCCAATTGGACGCCATCTGTGAGTGGCCAACTCCAACAACCCAGAAGCAATTAAGAAGCTTTTTGGGCACCATTATCTTCTTGAAGAAATTCTCCCCTGCACTCTCAAATTTGGTTGCATCATTGCATCCACTTACTGGAAAAAACGTACCTTTCCGTTGAACGCCCAAGTGCTAGAAGGCATTTGATTCTATTAAAGAGGTGTTCTTGTCACCACCATTCTCAAGCATGAAGATCCGTCCAAACCCTATCTTGTAGCACGCAATGCTTCACCCGCAGCGGTAGGGGCTGTCTTGATACAGGAGCATGATGGATTTGAACACCTGGTCACTTACTATTCCTGCAAGTTTTCTTAAACTGAGCAATCCTGGGCCATCTACAACAAGGAGTTGGCATCTGTGGCGTGGGCCTTGACCCACTGGCGATATCTCTTACAGGGTGCTCAGCATGAGTTGACTGTGTGAACTGACCACCAAGCGCTAATATATTTTTGCAAGCCACAGAACTTGGCGCAACGTCAGGCCCAAACCTACCAGGACTTGTGCAGCTTCAACTTTAATATGAGTTTGTGAAGGGAGCCCTGAACGTTCTTCCCATTTTTCTAAGTTGCAATCCTGCGCTCTTCCCAGCTGATTCAGATGAGGCATATCAAATCACGGTCTTTCCCCCACTCAAATCTTTTCCATCGTACCTCCCATGGTTTCAGCTGTTGAATTACCTCCAGATGCACCTTTGGTGTCATGGGTCTTAGCTGCGCAGTTGGCATGTGTAGAAGGGCTGGACCTGATGGGTGCGATTGTCCCTCCCTGCTTCAAAGAAAACCTTATATTTTTTGGCTGAGGGGATCATCCAGTTTAAGTCGTGGCTGTGGGTCCCTCCTCTCCTCAGAGATTAAGTCATTCAAGCACATCATGATCTCCCAGCAGTTGGTCACTTGGGGAACATGAAGTGCATTAATTTGGTTAAACGCGCCTATAATTGGCCTGGCTTGTCAAAAGATATTCCAGCCTGGATCAGGGATTGTGTGACTTGCGCATGGGCCAAATCAGACCGGTCAGGTAGGAATGGACTTCTGCACTCCTTGCAGCAGGCAGAGGGTCCATGGACATCGGTGTCTATGGACTTTATTGTTGATTTACCCAGCTCCAAGGGGTTTTCAGCAGTTATGGTGATTGTCAACCGCTTTAAAAAGTTCTACCTGTTTATCCCCTGCTCCTCCTCTATTTCTTCCAAAGAGACTGCCCACCTATTCATGCATCATGCGTCCTCATTTTTTGGTCTCCTGCAGGAATTTGTCAGTGACTGCGGGCCCCAATTTAAGGAACGGTTTTGGAATGAGCTCTTGGCAATTTTGAAAGATACACCCTGATGCTCCACCGCGTACCATCCACAGTTGGATGGTCAAACTGAACGAGTCAATCAGATTCTGGAGCAGTACCTGCAGTGCTACGCTTCAGCTGCTCAGGATACCAGGGCGGACGACTTTTCCCTCACCCAGTTTGTGTACAATAATGGAACACATGAATCCACGGGCTTCTCCACATATGAAGCAACCTTGGGTTATAACCCTTCTTTTTTGGTTGGTTCACGCCTTTGTCCTGAGGTACCAGCTGCTGACCATGCCCAGCATATTCATGATACCCAGTCCCTGGTTTAGGAGCATTTTACTAAAGCCATAAGCGATTACAAGCGGTTTGCAGATCAGAAACGGCTCCTAGCTCATGAGACAACAGTGAGTCATATGTCATACTTGACGTGCCACTTGCGGATGCAGGTCCCCACACAGAAGTTTGCAAGTAAACGCTTGGGTCCCCATTTGGTGGAAGAAGACTTAGGAAATGGCGCCTTCCATTTGAAGCTGCCACTTCACTGGAAGCAATATCTGCTGTTCCATGTCTCTCATCTGTCCCCAATCAAGGAAACAATTCCAGAAGACTCTGAGCCCATTGTAATTGAGGGTGTGGAGGAAGCTGTGCTTGAGGATATCCTGGCCTCCTGACAATCCCACAGATCCATCCAGTATTTAGTTGCATGGAAAGGATTTCTGGCCTATGAGAATAGCTGGGTTGGCGTGCAGGACTGCGCTAACTGCTCAGAGCTCGTTGAGCTTCCCATGCCTCCCACCCAGATGCTTCCCTTCCCCACAAGTTTGCTATGACAATGACGATTAAGTTGCCCAAGGCCCATAGAAATGTAGCCATCGCTCAATTCCCCAGTGGTGGTGCCCCCTTTGGCAAAAAAGAAGGATAATGTAAGTCTTAGATAGCACCTCCTCCATTTGGATTGAAGGGTGTTCCCTTTCCCACTAAAAAAGGGCCCAAGAAGGGAAGCTATTCCTCTTGTCTCACAGGGCAACCTCGCACATGTGTTGGATGAGCGTTGGGTAACACCTCTCCCTTTGAGGATCCCGCCCCCTGTTCCAGTATTAAATTCAGATGAATTAATACAACAAAGTAAGGGGATTTGTGCTGAGCTTTTGGGGATTTGAAATTCGCTTAGGATGAAAGGTCCAAATAAAGTTATTGCAAAGAGCCTTTATCATCAATATCCAGAGCCCTAAATCATTGGAAACAAGGCTCAAAGGGCGTGTACCTTCAATGAATAAAGCATCTAATGTCAGATCTTCAGCAAGACTTGCCAATGACATTGAGCCATTGGAAAATGCTGACATGAGTTCAAAACCTTCCCTTGCAGTATCACAACCCCCTTTAATAATTCTAGTTTGACCAATGGACCCTGTGTGGACTGGGTGTGGGTGAGTTGGGCGTCCTGAACCTGTTCCTGACCTCATGGAACTGCCCCTATGTGGGGTGTCTTTGGGAGGTTCCCACTGCCTTTCAGGCAAGATGCTGTTTCTCTAGTTATCAAAACCAAAGAAAATCAGCAATTTGGGCGTCCATGGATAAACTGGCAGCAACTCAGACCACCGCTGACATCTTTAAAGTTGCTTCTAAATAAAATTTTCCCCCTCGCTCAAAGTTTATTGGGCTAGGCAATCTCAAGGGCCCCAATCCTGAGCTTGTCTAAGCTATTCCCAAAATCATTCATCTATTTGAGCAGTCATAACACACTGAAAAACTGTCAATTGATTTTAATTTTTAGATTTTATAAAAATCTGTACCCAAAATTCGATTCTTTCCTTATGATAAAATTTAAACCCCCCATTCCAATATCACTTTTCTCAGCACCTAAACCTTCAGGCCCTGGGGTAATGTCAGCCTAGTTTGTTGCTGGGTTGCTGTTTACAATTTATGACCTTTTGGCGTTCGCTGGTAAATTTCTTTACTACACAAATTTAACGTCACTCAGGTAGCAGCGCCTCTGGCATTTAAACTTGCCTTCTGGGTGTTTGGGCATCCAGATTGGCAGGCTTGTCTAAAATTTATCTGCCGCCATTATGACATAATGAAATTAACACACTGCAGGAGTGCAGCACTAGCACTAGTTTTAGAGAATGTCAACAAGAGTGATTTTGATATGCTTTACCACTCTATTAGTATTAGTATGAATAGCACAAATAATAATAAATAATATAGCCATCAGCTTGTTTAGCTGCTGCACCATCTGAGATGTGAAGTTTTTCCAATTATCTTGCAGAATCTTCTAAGGACACACATACTTGTAGACAGCATGATTTATGAAAAAACTAGCTTTTGTAAAATCTTTCACCCTTTATATATTAATTAATTCCACCCCTTGGTAAGGTGTCAATGGCAGGAATAATATACTTTTTGCCTAAGCTACACATAGAAAAATGGCCCAATTATATTAGTTAATAAGTATATCAAGTCCAGTCTGGTTTAAGTATGTTATACTGGACCTTCAGATGTATTAGCTTTGTTATTTACTAGCATATCATCTTTTGTGATGTCCTGAATTCAAACCTTAATATGTTTCAATAAGATTTTAATCTTAATAATTAAAGTGTATTGGTCAGTCCACTATGTCCCACAGTTTTGTAACCTGGATAACTATGTCCTTTGTTTTGATATTTTAAAAAAAGGTCTAAATTAGCGATTGGAATAATTTTATAAAATACTCCTTTTTGAAGTTCCATACCCTGCAATGCCTTCTTAAGGGTCTCTTATACCCCAGATGGCTCACCCTTGTTATTTAAAGACTTTTTGTGGGTTTGGCCACCAAGTTGGTCAAAGAAGCATCAATAAGGATTTGAAACAGTCTGTCTGCATTATGATAATTTGCTCCAGTTTAGTTATAATTCTTCAATCATATACCTGTAACTTTGATGTCCAGTGAGCTATTTGATCTATGGTTCTTTCAGGGTGCAAGTCAACTTAATGAACGTTGGCCTGTAAAAATTTTACCCTTTGTGCCTTAAAATAAGCTTGGAATTGTTTAAAAGAATATATCGTTACTAAACATTACCATTCTTCCATAGCACAATTAAGTCTGCGCCTATCCAGCGCTTGGCATCAATTAGCAATGAGATGATCTTCATTATCATCTCTGACCTGCAATAATAAACCACTAACTGCATCAAATAGGGCGTCAATATGCATCACTAAATGGGTTTGAAAGATTAAGGCACCACAGGAAAAGCGCTTTGAGCAGCTTTATTTTTAGTTTTGTGTGCCTGTTGACATTCAGGTGACCAGTAAAACTAACATTACCATGAAGGAGGTGGTCAAAGGACTATATATATGTGCGAACCCCTCAATGAACTCTTAATAATATCTTACAATCCTAAAAACTTGAACCACACACATAAACTCTGGTGCCTGCATCTTATTTATCACTTCAACCTTCTGAGCTGAGGCCGCCTAGCCTAGAGATTAATAACTAATCTAAGGTACTCCATATGTTTATAGAAGGTTTGACATTTTTGTGAACTATTTTTATAAATTGGAATTGTTGGGATTTGAGATGATGAGTGAATTAAAATCCCCACTCATAAATCAAGCCTCAATAGAGCAGACTCTTGAGCCAGCGCAAATTAAAACAATTTCTTGAAGGAAATGATGAGAGTTTCAATAAGGAAGCAACACATGCACCAGAATCAATGGAGATGCCTTTAAGAATTTCATCCTCTTTTTCCAAAACCTTGAGTGGTGCAAACCCAATGTTGTGATCATGAGGATGTCACAGAACAATGAGGGAGCTAACCAGGTGGTAGATCAAGAAGACTTTGAATGATCTTGATTGTACAGGGTCATAAAGGTCCTTTCAACCCCACTTCCCCAAACATCCTATATGATATCAACACTTTTTAACTCAATAAAGTAATTTTTTGCCCCGTCTTTTAGTTTTATTGACCTCTCTGCTAGTTTACAGCTTTGAGTCTATTTTAAACTTCAGTTACAGTCAAGAGAACTATTATTCTGAGATATGTAGTGCTCACTACAGGGGCTCTGAGATGTCCAAGCAAAAATTCTATCACAAACAATGGAGAACAATAGCAATCAAGAAAACCAGTTTGCTGATCAGTCAAATAGCATAAATTAATGGGTTAACATCTCTTAATAATAAGACCCTCCTATGCAGTCTGAAAGAAAGTTTTTTGGGCCAATTACAGTTTACTCTACCATCCATTGACAATAACTAGTATCAAGTTCAATATGAGAACCTCATCAAGATCATCCAACAATTATTAAATGGCATCTACTCTGTGGGAGACTGCTCCAGTCACTCTTGTAATTCTTTGGTACCTTCCATGATGCGCAATATATACCTCAGCTCTACTTCCAGTGGGAGAGTTGACCTTGGGTACCAAATGCTATCTCTAAAGTTTCGTTCATCCTGCCATACATCATCTCCTGCAGATGGTCAGCTTACATCACCATGAAGTCTCTAAACAACTAAGACTTACTTAAACTCTACACTCAAGTAATGATAATTTCTATAACGCAGCCTCAAACTTCATTCATGACAATTTGGAAGCAATTGTCTGTAAACCATCAGTTAATCACTAAGGTTCATAACCAACTTGTGGTACTGGATAGCGGAATTTTGGGTTACCTTGAGGACCAGGTTTATCAAAACGTGCAGCTCCGTGAGGCCGCCTGGAACCAGCGCCTCCACCAGGCGAAGACATTGTGTGGACCCCCCAGCAGCAAAACCTGGAATATGCCTTCTGCAATATTGCCTCTGGATGTGAAGGTCCCAAAGGGACTTAAGGTCCCTGTGGGCCTGAAGGACCTTCCATTCCCGTGATACCTACCCCTGGAAACCCTGAAAATTCCTAGAAAAATACGTTTCAACAGCCCTCGCTTCCTTACAGGATCAAATATGAAATTTGGGTCAGGGATGCAAACTCTGAGTGGATGGATTCCCTATTGACCCTGGGGTCTTGATCGAGGCCTTTTCAGATGAGATGGATAATTTCAGCACCTGCAACAAGATTACTGATAATTGCATCACCCAGCTTGAGCAAACCTGTTGAGGTTTCAAAACACGCTTGAGTGGCTTTGAGAGCCAGCTGCATCTCCAACGCGCCGAGATTCAAGCATTGTAGGAGCAATTTTCTCATAAAGCCTCCATTACCTCTATGAAACAAATTTGGGACGACATCCAAGAGGATCATTAGGGTTTGAAATGAGGGTTCAACAAGTCCTCGCAACTATGCGGAAACTGAGATTTATGAACCTGCAATGTTCTTGGTTTCAATATTCTTTCCACTCCTATCATGACTAACTTTAAGCTTAGTTTCAAGGAGAAGTTCATCCCAGCCTGGAAAGTATTGTCTCCTTCCTATACACTTATGAGAGTTCCATGGAAGAGGCTACGGATTGACAGAAAATGAAACATATCCACTCCTGTCTGAATAGCACTACCAAGGATATTATGACTCCCCATCTAAAGGAATACCATACCTGGGAACAAGTATGTAACACCCTAATCCAGGAATTTAGAAGCAACCAAACCTTGGACAACCAAAAGCAGGCGTTATAGGGTATTCATCTGAACAAAAGAAAGCCCCATGAACTTCACTAACCAATTCTAAGTCCAAGAACAGCTCTTAGTATCCACTAACCACATTACTTTGGAAGACGTCATAATTGCAGTTATTCCACGTTGGGGTCTTATTCTGATGTGCAAATGCATATGATCACCCAGAAGAATGGTTATACTTGCATTTGGGAATTAGGGAAGTGCTAAATGAAATATCTGCATCTAACCTGCAAACTAAGTCCACCGCATCTGCTACCTTCAGCCGTCCTTAGGCCCACGTTGTCAAGAACCAGAAGAATCCCAGACCTTGATGCACCTACTGCAATGCATTCCGTCACAGTGTCAAGTCTTATTGGAAAAGGCATGATGAGATGGTGGGAAAAAGGGCCATCATCATTTAGGCAGAGGCGCTTCATGATGACATCCCTGTAACTCCTCAGAAACAATCTGTGAACTCTAGTGAGTCTGATCTTGTCATACCAGAAAAAGAAGTTTTGGTACCCATTAATAAAAAACCTGATACTGCTTACTCTTATTTTAATAAATCTTCTCTATTTCTCACTCTACCTCCGTGGGTTGAGAGTTTGGTTGCCCGCATCATTGTTCAAGTCCATAAAATTCTTGTCCACACCATTGTTTACAGTAATCAGTCATGAATGTCATTTCATCTAAACTAATGAAATGCATTAAAATGATTCTGTACTTGCCACATTACATGGAATATGGTACAGCTGGGCTGCAATGCACTTGTTATATTAAGCATATTATTTCTTGCCCATTTGCTTTTAGAGCTTTCCGTGACTACCCCCAATATTGCATTAAATAACCTGAGCTATGACCTCCTTAGAACTCAGTTCCTTCAAAACTAATATGCCTTAGTGTACTACGATGAGGGATTTTTACTCTTCTGAGACACTGGGCCCATTGGTTTTTGAGACCTCATGTGACGCCAAAATGGAGGCCAAAACTCAGGCTTTCTTTTTAGAGAGTGAAAGCCGAATTGACCAGCTTGAGTATCGTGTAAGGGGTTCACAAATACAAATACCCCCTCCTGCAGTATATGGCCACAATGGCATGCCAATCGATTTGGCTAAGGCGATCACTATACCACCAGAGTCCCAGGTTATCGTCAACACCTGGGTCTATATTAATATTCCCTCTGGAAAACTGCATAAAATTTGGGGCATGGATAACCTTCCCGTTAAGAAGGTCCTGACGTGTTCCAGAATAATTAGATTCCGCCTACACCGGATCCATAATGGTATTATTGGCTAACCTCACTGTCAAACCTAGGATAATGGGGCCTAATACTGCAGCCGCTTACATTTGCCTCCTTCCCGTAGAGGCCATCAATGCTGTTTGCAGCTCTGGAAGTTTCTGGGATTTTGGGTTATAAACACTCCCACAAGTAGCCTTGGTGACACCTCTATTGGGCAGGAGCTTACTAGTAAGCAACAAAACAAGGGTAAGAAATTACTAAAGGAATATTCAGATATCTTCTCTACCATTACCTACGATTCCAGGAAATAAATGGTGTTTTGCACCACGTGGAGACTGAGGATGCTCCCCATTCAGACCTGTCCCTACCAAAAAAGCAAGGTTGAAGAAGCTCAGGTGGCTATTGAGCTCAAGCAACTACTTGAAGCTAGGCTATTGGTGCCTTCGCGTATCCCTTGGGCCTCCCTCTCTTGTTGGTTCAGAAGAAGGATGGCAGCCATCATGTGGTGATGGACTATCACTAGATCAACTCAATTACAATGAAGGACAATTATCACTTTCCCTGGATCAATGACTCTCTCCTCTTGCTTTCAGGATTGCAATAATTTTTTCACTATGAATCTCGCTGGTGGATATAAGCAAGTAGAGCTCGCCCTGAAGATCAAGCCATATATCCACTTATAGCCATTGAGGGTCTATTTGAACCCACAAGGATGCCCAGGGCCTTTACAACGCGCTGGCCACCTTTCAACATGCCATAGATGAGATATTAAGAGACTTGAAACTACCCTGTGTCCTCATGTACCTCTACGTTACCACCATCTTTTTGCAAACATTCAATGGCCATATAGAACACCTCTGGGAAGTCTTTAACTGTCTTAGGAAGGCCTCAATAAAGCTTAAGCCTTTAAAGTGCTCTTTATTCCGATAAGAAATGGAGTTTCTTGGACGCAAGGTTTTAGAAGACGGCATCCATTCCATACTGGACAAAATTGATGCCATTAAGAAGATGTCGCGCACCCAGAGCCTTAGAAATATTCAAGTATTCCTGGGCATGGTGGGCTATTATTATCAGTTCATTCCTTGGTTCACAGACTTGGCCAAATCCCTAGTCTATCTCCTACAGAAAAATGTACCATTTGAGTGGCAGCCTGAACAGGAACAGGCGCTAATGAGTTTCATATTGATCTTTGTTATAAACCTACTTTATTCCAACCATGTTTTGATTGCCCCTTTTGGTATTCATGGATTCTAACGATGTCACTTTCAGGGCCATCTTAGCTCAGCACAATGAGGATCAGGCTGATCAAACGGTGGCTTACTTCAGAAAGACATTGACCAAGGCTGAACATAACTATAAAGTTACTGAGCATGAATGCCTGGTTTTTTGTTGGCAATCAAACTTTTATGGCCCTACCTATATGGAGCCATTTCACCATTATCACTGATCATTCCTCACTCTAATGGCTGCAGCATATGATAGACCAGGATGGCTTGTTAGTCAGGTAAGCTCTAAAGTTGCAGAAATACAATTTTACTATAGTCCATCGCGCTGGAGCAATTCATCAGAACGCTGATGATCTCTCTAAGATGCTGTTACTAGATTATCTAACCCCTGAGGAGGACTGACTGTATTCTCTAATCATCCAGATCAAATGATGGGAGTTGGAGACTCCTGAGATCCAAGCTGAGCTCCAAAAATGACCTGACACACCCAGATTAAGGAAGGAATGCTGTATAAGAAAGTCAATAGAAATGGCTTCCTTATATCTGCCCTTCTTCTTAAACTGACGTTATACTAGAATGCCATATGACTGTAGGACATGGGTCAGTGAAAAAGACCCATGAATGGCTGAAGAAACGATGCTACTGGGATCAAATGGTTGAGATTACATAAGAAGTTCTAGAGACCAGTATGACTTGCCGATCCTAAAATGGGTCAGTTCCTAATATCAGCACTCAGTCTTGGCCCCACCAGGTCCCTTTAATGTTGTTAGCATCGATGTAGTAAACCTCTACCTACCAGGTTGCATGACCATAAGTATATCCTCTTAGCCATAGATAATTTGACCAAATGGTCAAAGTATTTTCTGTCACATCTGCCACCACAAAAGCCATGACCCTGTTCATTATTCAATTTGTCTTCACCCAGCAAAGATGATACAAACTTTATTTTTCTGGACAAAGGACTAAATTTTACCCCACAGGTAGTTCAAGCACTAACTTTTCTTTTTGGAACTAACCAAAGCTTTACCTCCCCTTACAACCCTTTGACCAATTAGGCAGTGGAATATGCAATGGAACCCTCATCTCTATCCTTTGGAAGATGGCCGCCTCTGACCCTACTCGCTGGAACCACTATTTTCACCACTCCTTCCTTGCTTACTGAATAAGCTACCATCTAATCATCAAACTGTCCCCTTTGAAGCTCTATATGGCATGCTCTCCATTTACCAAGTAGCGTTCATCTCTTTCCTAATACCACCATACCTGAGAACTCTGATTTAACTATAATGGGCCTTAGCCAATAAAAATTGTCCAGCTTCAAGCACTAGCCACTCAAGGCATTGTCATCATTACAGAAAGGGAGACATCTTGATTTAATGTCAGTTGACCCTCCTTACCAATTTTCAATTAATTGACCTCATTATCTTTTATACCATTGACCTGGAGGTCAACAGAACAAGCTTGACGTTCTTTGGTCTGAACCATATAAGGTCATTTATAAGATGAACTAGAAAAGTACTCTATTGCTGATGTCATTCAGGGGACAGTGGTGAACTGAGTGCATGGCTGATTCCTTTGGCCATATATCACCATCTGATAAGATCTTGGGGGGGCGTTGTCAGGGTTTTAGACAATGAGAAAGTCAAAATCCCTACTCCAAAATTGAGCCTTGATAAGTTGACTCTTGAGCCAGTGTAAATAAAACCTGTACCTGAAGGCACTAATGAGAGTTTCAATCAAGAAGCATAATGTGCACCAGAATTGATGGAGTTGCCTTCAAGAATCTCATCCCCACTTCCCAAACCTAAAGAGGCGCGACCCCCACCATTGTGGTCACAAGGACAACGCAGAACAATGAGGGCGTTGTTTTGGTGGTCAATCCAGAAGACTGTGAAAGATCCTGATCATATAGGGCCACAAAGGTCCCCTCGGCACCACGTCCCCAAACACGTCTTTTACATATGAGAGCTTTTTAACTCAATAAAGTAGTCCTTTTTGTCCCATCTTTTTTTTTGGCTCTCTGTTAGTGTACAGCTTTGAGCCCATTTTAAAACTTTGGTTATAAAGAGATACCATTACACAAAGGGTCTTAAAGAAGGCTTGTGAACCCTTTTAAAGGTGCTCCAAGTATTAAATAGAAAAATATGAAAAAACAATGGCATCTTGGTAAATCACTATGAAAGATAACTTAAGTTACAACAGAATGGTCCATCACTTGTTGGCATGTCGCTGGAATATCACAGAGCCCTTGAAGCATACATTTTAGTTGCAAAGATCCCTGTGCTGCAATAATGGCAAGCTTCTACTGTTCCTCATTGGACAAGTAAATCTGATAAGATCTAGATATATTAGGTCCATCGCCATGAAACAGTTTATAATGCCAAAGCGGTCCATAAATTAATAATATTGACGGTATTTTGTAACCCTTGCGATGACGACAAGTGGCAGTAACAAATCACATCTTAATACTTCCATCTTCTTTAAAATCAGAATGAGGTAGCCAAGAAAGTTTTTAAGGTACAGTCTTTAAAAACTACGTTGTCTTTAAGTGCTTCACCTATTACTTTATTACTAGCCCTATAATGTCAAATAGGTCTAATATGGATGGGCACAATCCTCAGTGTCCACAAAGTTATGAACTCCTTATGTGAAGTCTAAATCAAAGTCGTCTTTTTGTAAAGATTATAAGTACTATTTAACCAATGATAAGGCTTCATCCTTATGCTATTCTGTTATCCATAAATAGATTCATATGGATAATTGCATATACTCCATTAACTTTGTAGGAGAGTCTGAATTCTGATAAGTTCAATATCAATAACTGATCTAAATTTTTTTTATTGTGGACAACATATTTAAAGGCAACTTGATATCTTTTAGCTACAAAGTTCTTGTTTATCAAATTAACAAATGGAACATTGATTTCCAATGCCCCAGAATAATTATCACAGGGCTATGTTTTCCTCCAGTCTAGGCTAATTACAAGGCTGTACTATCTCCCTATAAAAACCTTCTGGTAATTCCAAGGTAGCTCCTGTACCTATGACCTGCTGATGCCTCAAAGCAACAGTTGGTAAATTTAGTTGCCTTAAACGTTATTCCATGGTTTTTCAATGCCGTTAAGTGATTATTGATCAGGTATACTTCTGGATTTACCCTACTGGTACTATTTCAACAGCATAGATAAAGATATATAGTTTAATGGAGAGTGTTAAGCTTGTTTTTGATAGTAATAATTTATGAGTGTTTGTAAAATAAAACAATGGTAAAACCTTTGAGGTCATTGAAAACACCATATATTATAGAAGAGCTTGTGAGATTAAGACATCATAATATCTATTTGGAAGGACTATTGTAGGTGCTGAAATGGCTAGGGAATTAAATAGAGTGGCAACATGCTATAAGAACATCTAATTTCATAATGATGGGTCCAATTGTCCCATACTCTATTTGATGGACTATATCCAGAAAATTAATTTTCTTCACGTGTTTTGTCAAAAATTATATTCACAGATGTTTCTTAATCACTTTTGGCTCTAATTTTAATCCAGTTGATACCTATATCAGCACGTGTAAACTCAAAATAATAAAGGTTTGTCTAATTTTTTATGTAGTAATGCAAATAGCTGAGGAATTTCAAGGTATGCTTTAGGGTATCCATATATAGGTCATCATATGATGAGGGTATTGTTTGGTATGGTAATCTTAACATCCTATAAATTAAAAATGTCACTCTTTGACTGGGAGCTTTTTTTTAATACTAGATGGTTTTGACTGGGAGCTTCAACTAGTATTATCTTAACAATTTGTTAAACTTTAGTTTATCATACACATATATAATTGTCAAGATTTACACTATCATGGATGAAGCCTCAACTTGATACTAATTATTTAGTTATAGTTAATACCAATCAATTTTCAATATTTTTTTCAAGTATTATATATAATTAAGCTTATTTTATTAGGTTTGAATGCATTATTATTCAGCCTACAGGCGATTCTCATCAAGTACACTGGAATTATGAACTAACGAATCAATTAAAAATTCTAGTGATACACTGATGGATTAAGTTAGATTGCCGCATGACTTGGATTATTCTTGATTTTTCATTATCTATCTATATATTAATTTATATAGCCCTGATATTTTTTGCCTTGATCTATGATACTTCCCTTTTACTATAAATATCACAAAAACATTCATAATAAAGTATCATTTATTACAGTATAGCTTATTTACTTCTTGAAGTTCAAAGAAACACTTGTATTTGGATTTCAGTCTGAGTTCCAAAAACTAAATAATCAGCCACAGGAGCCTTTAACCAATTCCAACTAGTTAATCTCCAACAATAGGAATTTATAGGACTTCTGAACCTCTAATAAAAGTTAGTCTTATTCAATTATATATACATTATATTAAATTTTAGTGCAAATTCAAAACTGTCCAAAATTTCAAGTGAGATTAAAAAGGAATGAATTAAATTTATTATCATATTAATGTAAGTTCTGAAAGTCCTATTGGTGGTTTCTGTCAGGTTAAAGTCTGAAATTAGTGGCATTCCTGAGATTCCAGGTGTTATTCAACAGATCAAGAGGAGTTGTGCTGAATTTAGATCGATTAATTGCATATCAAACCATAATTCTAATAAGTTTTTCGGAATTATTAGCTTAAATTACCCTAATTGCGATGATATTGAGTCGTTTAATCACACCAAAACAAATTTACAATGAGACTGAGATGATTACCATTGCTTTCAAAATCATATGCAAGGTGCAATCCCATAAGCTTAAAAGAAGTATAGCTCCATTTAAAAAACAATTAAGCTTAGGTAAGTCCAGGAAGTTGGATGGTCATAAAACTAGGCCATTCATAGGGTTGATCTTTGTGGTCAATAAAATATTATTATATGGTAAATCCTTTAAGTACATGCTTTTAGTATAATAGTTCCATATACCGTATAGTAAACAAGCTATATGGTCTAACCATTTAAATCATAAAACCTTTACCAATTTTTACAGAGCCTAAAAGCAATTCTGAAAATACTTTAGCCATGGGTGCAGAAACACTTATACATGAACAAATTCCTCTTCCATTAATTACACGTCTAAACATAGCTGGTGTACTGGCCTTAACCAGAATGAAAGTGGTTGAAGCAATCCTTCCTTCTTTAGGGTTAAACCGTCCAATTGCCCTTGCTTGTCTTTAAATGGTGCGCACCACCCCTTTGTTATACTGGACCTTTAGCTCAGGATTAGCAAGTTCACGGCTTGATTAAAACTGTGATAAAGTAGTACCAGTCCCTGAAAAAAAGACCACCAAATTTTATAAAGTCTATCCTGCCACATTTTTATTACTAGAAGCTTTGTCATTTGCTTTATTGATGAAAAATTACCAGATATTAGAACAGATATTTTTTCTTATAAAAAAGATGATATGGCTTATAAAGAAGCAATGAGACCAAGTCAAATTCTAACAGTGAATTTGGGTAACCATCCGCTCATAAATTACCTTATGGTTCCATTGCCTGAGAAATTAACATTAGCTGATATAAAGGGAGGACTTACATTGTTGGGGGCGCATTTTTAAGCATATCCTGAGAACTAACCAGATTATGCATAGAAGTTTATGGCAGTGGGTTCTCAGCTCTCTGGAGATGCTTTTAGTTGGTTTATCAGAGCGTTTGAAGAAAATGATATTTGTGCATGAATTACAAAGAGTTTAAAAGCCAGTTGCAGGCTGCAGCAACTTCTGCTAGTACCAGATTACAGGCACGCATTGCCTTGATGAACCTTTGGTAGGAAGGTCGAACTGTTGAGAGATATACGCAAAAGTTTCTGGAGATCTTCCAGAAGACTGAACTAGACGATGAAATGGGAGCACTTTACTTCAGACAAGGGTTAGAAAATCATCTTTCAGATTTGATCAGACACCACCCCATCACCCTGCCTTTAAAAGAATTTCTTGAAATCAATGTAATTCTGGTCATAGGAAGAACTCCCAAGTGACAAGGGTCTTCTTACAAGAAGCAAATAACCAACATGAGCCATGAAGAATATCAACGTCATTACAAGGAAGGATTGTGTTATTCTTGCCATAATACTGGTCGTTTAACATTACTATGTCCAAAGAAAGGTAAAGCTTCATTAGTCACCTTTACAATAAAAATGAAACTTAATCTTACACTGTTTTTCTATAAGTTTGATTTAGGAGATACTATATTCCATACTGAGGCTTTAATGGATAGTGGGGCCTCCCAGAACTTTATATCAGAGGAAATGGTAAAAAGTTGGGAGTTCCAACTTGGACCAGGACACTGACCATAACCCTGGAAAATGTGGAGCAGTCCATTGCCTATGGTTGTGCAAGTCCCATAAGTCTATTAGTAGGTTCGCTGAAAATTGATATTGTATTCTAAATTCTAAAGAGTACACCACAGCCTGTAATCCTTGGCTTTCCATGGTTAGGACAGATGGAAATCTAACATGACTATGGCAGAAACACTGTTACAGTCAAAGTGAATGTAAAGAGAGAAGAATGGGCGTTGAGTAAAGGGATGTTTCCAGGGTTGTATGCTGCAGAATCTCCCAAGGCTCTATTGGAGGAGCGTAAAAAATTATTCCAGCATACCTTAAAGCATGGTCTGAAGTGTTTAGCGAAGAAGAGGCAAAGATTCTGACATCCCATAGCCTTTTTGATCATTCAATAGACTTATTAGAAGGGAAGCAGCCTACTCATGACCAATATATAGTTGCAACTGATGGGAACAGGTGGCATTACACAAGTACTTAGATACTATGTTGGGAAAAGGTTTCATTTGAGTGTCCCGGTCTCCATGTTCAATCAACTTTTATTTGTAAGCAAGAAAGTTGGAGGTTTGTGCCACTGCTTAAACTATCAAAAGTTGAATGATATCACCATTAAGAACCTATACCCTTTACCTGATGCTGACTACTTGAGAGATCAGTTTTCTGGGGCTACTATCTTTTCAAAGGTGGACCTGAGGGAAGCATTTAACCAGATCAGGATTAAGGAAGGCGATAAATGGAAAACAGCTCTCAAGACGCGGTTCGGGTTGTTTGAGTGTCTTGTCATGCCGTTTGGCCTTTGCAACGCACCAAGTACATTTACCAAATGATCAATACAGTTTTGTGTTGGTACATGGACCAGTTCTGCGTGGCTTACCTGGACAAAATTTTGGTTTATAGCAAGTCACAAGAGGAACATCTTTGACATCTGCAATTGATCTTTAAGAAGTTCCAGGATTATAACCTTCATGTCAAGCTTTCAAAGTGTGAGTCTGCTCAGGAAAAAGTTGAATTTCTTGGTTATATTGTGGGCAGGAATGGTTTTTACCATGGCACCTAGAAAAGTGGATGCTATCATATCTTGGCCTACACCAAATAGCTGGAAGTAAGCTCGCAGTTTCTTGGGTTTGAAAAATTTTGCAGGGACTTTATCAAAGGCTTTTCTTTTATTGCATTACCTTTGACCCAGCCCACATCAGAAGGTATTCTTTATAAATGGTCCCAAGTTGCGGAAAAATCTTTTTCTGAGTTAAAGTTGCCTTTGTTTCTGCACTAGTGTCGTCCATGACCACAATGATAAGCCCTTTGTGGTTGAGACTGACGCTTCTGGATATGGACTAAGGGGGTTTTATTACAGGAGGGGGATGATAGTAGGCTTTATCCCATAGCCTACTATTCCAAAAGGTTTATCCCTGATGAATGTAACTACCCAATCTATGACAAAGAGATGCTGCAATTGTTTGGACCCTTAAAAACTGGCGACAGTACTTGTGTGGGGAAAAGCACCACGTGAAGATCATGACTGACCATAAGAACTTGACATGCTTCTTTATTCCGTGCCTCTAAATCAGCGGTAAGCAAGATGGTCTCTTACCCTTGCTGATTATGACCTGGAAATTGGATACAAGCCTGTGAAGGCTAATGTGGTCCCAGATTCCCCAAGTCACCCTGACTTGATGGCTGCAGAAGGGGATATCACAGAATATAACACACAGGTTTTACTAAAAACACGGAACCCAGTGGATCAGCTCTCTCACATGTTTTTGGTGGGATGGGAGGGTGATGTTTTAAAGGCCCAGAAAGAATATGCATTTTGTCAAGGTATGAAGGCTGACCTGAGTCAGAATTTGAATAATGTATGGTACCTCAAGTAATACTCCCTAAAAGGACATTTAGTATGTTGGAAGAAATGTCTGTATATGCCTGAAGGGTCTCAACGATTTGAAATATTACGTGAATACCATGACTCAGGAATGGCTGGATATCCTGGATGATATAATATGATAACTCTCATCCATAGAGCTTACCGCTGGCCTGGGCTGGTTAGAGATGTCAGTAAGTACTTGGCTGGATATGAGATTTGTGGGCATACCAAGGCTAGGAGGGGCCATCCTGAAGGCCAGTTGGAACCGTTAAAGTTTCTCATAAGCCTTGGGAGTCAGTTACCCAAGATTTCATTGTTGAGCTATCCCAGTCTCAGGAGTATCATTCAGCCTTGGTGGTAGTTGACCGTTTCACAAAAATGTCTCACTTCATTTCTACGCCACCAAGATCACAGTCAAAGAGACGGTCCAGCCATTTATAAAAAAGGTCTTCTTATATCACGGAATACCCAAGGAGGTTATCTCTGACAGAGGCCCACAGTTCACTTCACGCTTTTGAAAGCAGGTTATGTCAGATCTTGGAATTAAGAGATGTCTGTCTACTACATATCATCCCCAAACAGATGGACAAACTGAGAAGGTTAATCAGGTGTGGGAGCAGCGATTGAGATGTTACGTGAATGCTGAACAGGATAATTGGATTGAGCTGTTGCCAATGGCCCAGTTTTGTTACAATAACATGGACCATGCCTCCATTAGAATGTCACCATTTAAGGCTAACTATGGCTATGACGTGAGTTTGGAACTACTGCCATCTACTGAAGTGACCAATCCACAGGAAGAGAATTTCTGAAGGATATTCATCAGAACCATGCATTATGTCTAGCAACTTTAACTCAAGAATGCAGATCTACAAGGATTTTGCAGATAAAAAAAGAGTGCCTTGGAAGACGTTGTAAGTTGGGAGTAAAGCTTATTTGGATGCTCATAACGTTCCTTTGGATGTATCATGCCGAAAATTAGCATATTGGTGTGTAGGACCATATAAAGTAAAAAAAGGTCATTTTAAATTTTCCTACCAAGTTTCTCTACCTGAAGAATGAAAAATCAATGATGTTTTTCATCGATCACTCTTGTACAAGAAGGATGGTAGTTCCTTACCTCCTAGAAAGTTAAAGGAGTTGTTCATCTCTGATTGATAGTCCATTTCCAGAGTATTAGGTAGAGGCTATCATTAGCAGATGTAAGCATTGTGGGACAATGCTTTTTGGTCAAGTGAGTTGGATATCCTTCAGAAGAGAGCACTTGGGAGCCTGAGGAGAACTTAGAAAATTCAGGCAATCTGTTAAAGAAATGGAAGAAGTAGGCCTCGCAGGTAGCTTCAGCCCTGGTGGGGGAGGATGTTATGGTAAAGCCTGACATTAGTGGCATTTCTGAGATTTCAGCTACTATTCAACAGATCAAGAGGATTTGTGCTGAATTTAGATTGATTAAATGCATATTAAACCATAATTGTAATGAGTTTTGTTCAATTAATCGCTTCAATTACCCTAATTGCGATGATATTGTGTCGTTTAATATCACCACAACAAATTTACAATGAGACTGGGACGATTTCCACTGCTTTCAAAATCATATGCAAGGCGCAATCCCATATTCTCAAAAGAAAGTATAGTGCTCCAGTTTAAAGTCAATAAAACTTATGTAAGTCCAGGAAGTTGGAGGGAATTATAACTAGGCAATTTTTATGGTTAATCCTTGCAGTCAATAAAATATTATCATATGCTAAATCCTCTAAGTACATATTTTTATTATAATAGTTCCATATACCGCATAGTAAACAAGATATACGGTCTAACCATTTATATCATAAAACCCTTACCAATTTTTACAGAGCTTAACTGCATTTCTGAAAATCCTTTAGCCATGGGTGCAAAAATCTATACCTGAACAAATTCCTCTTCCATTATTTCCACGTTCAAACATAGCTGGTGTATTGGCTTTAACAGTAATGGGAGTGGTTGAAGCAATTCTACTTTCTTAGGGTTAAGCCCAGTTGCGCTTTCCATTCTATAATGGTGCACACAGCCCCTTTGTTATAATGGACTTTTAGCTTAGGATTATCAAGTTCACGGCTTTCTATCACAAACTGGGATAAAGTAGTGCCAGTTCCTGACAGCATCAATACTTTTCTGAGAATGGACTCAGATGTTGAGTATAGGACTTTTTGAGAATAATATTGAAAAATTAACTCCACAAGAGAATCAATGCCTAGACACAAGAAGATAATTAATGAAATCACATCAATTTATTTAGAACAATCAATAGTCAGTAAGGCTAAACTTAATACTAGTAAATTCCTCAGACCAATTCAAGCCTAAAATACCTATAGATTGAGTCTGGCTTAATAGAAATGAGGGGATAATCAAAATATCAAGCAACCATTGCACTAGGTTGAACACGAGGCATTAAATTAAATTAAACTTGAAAAAGAGAAAGAATCAAGTATCTTCCTAAAAATCAACCTAAGTAGTACCAAGTCTCATACTACAAGTTGCAATTAACATACCTTTTTCCCTATCGAATATATGCTGCATGAGCATTGTACAATCTGGATTCATCACCTGACCAAGTGCCTCCCAACTGAATCCCCCTCCATTGATTTTCTTAATCCTTTTCCTTCAAAAGGCTTATATTCTTATATTTAAGATACAAAAACCCCTATTCTATACAAAAATAAAACTACGCTGTTATTTCTATATCTCTCTATTGAATTTGACTTCAATAAGTCCTTTCACAAAACTTACCATAGTTTGGATACTCTAGCTGATGGGACTTAAGCGTGATTTGCCCCAAAAATCAAAATACTTTTTGGGAGTCTTAGACTGATTCAATTATTGACTGTTGGGCTTTTTGAAAAGCACCATTAAGCCACAAAAATGTAAGCCCAACATTCTGATGCTCACTACAGTGGCTCAGCCAATGCTTAATGCCACATGCACCTATTTAAATACACCAAGGAAGGAAATCCAATTAAAAGTGTAACCTTCTGTGTGCACAATAGAAGTTTTAAAGAAGATGATCAAATGGAAAGTCTGTCTATCATATCACACTTGAAGAAGTACAAGAAATTTCATTGGAGATACTCAAATCTATTTTTAACCTGGATTTCTAATAAAGGAGTTTGAGACTTACTCCAAAGAGTCATTAACCCAAGACAAAAAGTCAAGCACAAAAGCGCATCCTCCATGGACATGACTCTCATTAACATAAATGAATCAAATGTTCTTAAATACATAATGTTTAAGTGCAAATCTATCCCGCTACATCATGCAATTCATACAACCTGCACTTTATCATATTTTGCACCTATTAGGAGTTCATAATGAGGAACTATATCATCATATTAATACCCAAGGGGCCTTACAACTGGCCTGCAAACAGGGATATAGTTTAGCATCTCAAATTATAGGGGACATCCACTGATTGGAGAGAATTGTTCCTATATCATACAACTTTATAACCAGATAGTGACCATTGATTCTGGTGTTATTAAGTATGTGGAAAAGCTATAAAGCTTCTCAGAAAAGAAATTATAGAGTCAAAAGAAAATACTAAAGGATTAGCTGACGCTTTTTCTCAAGAGTCTAAAAGACAAGACTTCTAAACCCATGGTAAAATGGCGGAACAAGCTTCTACTAACTTCATAATGAGAAGAAAGTACTAAGATGCATGGAGGCTCCCCCTTTTGGGTTGCACCACTAGTACTAAAAAAGAGTAAGAAAGTACTAAGCTCCTAAAGTCCTGGCTATAGTAAGCCTTATGACAAATTGATGAGCTAGAGACCCATCAAACTTCTAGAATTAAACAGTACTCATATTCTAACTTAAAAGTGTCCTGTGTTGAGAAGGTATGGCATCACGTGCAACAAAGGTATTTACTCATTACATTGTAAAGTGACTCAACAATTTGGAGAGCAATATAAGAGCAAATCACCTAGTAGAGAAGACATTAACCAATCTACCAATGTCTCAACAAAGCTGAGCAACACCGAAATACTCTCACAGAAGAGCTGTAAGCTAAGGCTGACAAGCCTCCTCAATCTGACTAAACAAATGAAGAAGGATCTAGAATAGCACATTTAAGTATTAAAATTGAGAAAAAACTCTTTCATACCTACCACGCATCCACTTATCAACAAATTTTTAATTTGAACATCTACATTAAGGACTTAGAGAATGATAAAGTTGTACTTAAAAAGAAGAATTAATATTCTTGATGTCACACCAAGATTTACTCTAGAGGAAACGGAGCAACATCATAATACTCTAAAGGTAAAATATCAACTCTCGCACTGTGTTGAACAGAGAATTAAATATATACCAAAATTACTGAAACAGATCTATAAAGATACAAGTCATCATAGTATTGTAAGTTATTATCTTCAAACCTACCTCAAAGGACAAGTTTACACCTGGCAAATTGAGTATCACATTTTTCCTATATGTTTATGAAGCCACAGAGGAAGGTGCAACTGACATTAAAAGGTTAAGAATAGCTTATATTTTTTAAGCCAAATGTCTCCTGAGTTGTAGTACCTAATATAGATAACTTGAGCAACTGGAGTAAAGTGAAGGAAGCACATCAAAGAATTTGGGTTTGGTAAAGCTTGAGTATGAAGAAACAGGCTTTCATGAGAATTTCACTACACCAAAATGAATCCCTGGCCAGATTCCTGAATCACTTTTTATTGAGGCTTAAACGCTGATGACCTTAAAGATGCTTACATTGTACAATTCCATAGCTGCTGATGTTGCTGGTTTACATACTAATTAAGACAAGCCATGTACATCATGTCTATCAAAAAAGCTTTAATTCTGTCTTAAATATTAAAGAAGCCCTACTCAACCTGGTTGATATATACATTCCAGAGACACCCCAAACGGTTTTCACAAAACCCAGAATATATAAATGTAGGAAGCAAGCTTAAGAAGGTGGAGAAGATAAAGTGTAAATACTGAAAGAAGAACATTACGATGAAGACATATGTTTTAGTGAGAACCCTGCCCTTGCAAAGCAGGAAAAATGGTGGTCAGCTTAGGGTCAGCTACCTCTAAAGCTAACTAAACCTAAGTACTTGAAAGCAAAACATTGCTGATTGTTTATCTCGCATGCATTATAAAAATTTAAGCGATGGCTCTTAAAGGGGTTATAAGGGCACATGTTATTATATTTTATATACACCTGCTGAGCTTGCCTGGGATGCTTAAATGTCAAGGATATTGATGACGACCAGGTTCTAAAGGACACGTACCTCATTTAAGTCATTGGATGCCCCAGAATAATTGATACGCCCAGCAATGCTGATTAATAATTGCTCTGTTGATACGACCCATCTTGAGCATGCAAAGTCTAATGAAATTAAGACAATATCCTGAGACTTACCAAAAGCTCAATGCAACGTTTGACTCTAAAGAGGTGTTAGCCCTTCTGGCAAAGTTTAGAGGAACCATTACCAAAGTAGAAGTAGTAAATCAGAAGGTCAGAGTAATGCCTACTTTGGATATGGGCCCCAATCAATGTCTCATCCCATCTCATCAAGAAGATCACTCTCTCACCTGGTTTTGAATACACACAGAAGTATAGCACTGCCAGTCCAAACAACACCAGGAAAACAGGTGCTTATTATTCCCTGCCAATTTGATTGGCAAATTAATTTTATCAGCAACCGCAGTTGCACTGGACAATATCCAGTATGATATACTTGAGGACACAGTTTATGATTTGATATAAAGGAGTCATCAATCTAAAAGAAGGTTGTTTATTTCACCTCAATATTGAAATTCCACTTGTACTGGATAATAAAGAATCCAGCAAAAGAATACTCTTGTTTAGCCAAGTGCCCTGTTTCCACTTTGCATTTTCAATATTCTAATTCTGGAATAGATACAAAAAATCTCACCAACTCATTAGATTCAGAAGAAGGCGTAACTTTTATGCTACCAAGAAGGTAAAAATTAAGCCAGGAGAATAAGAGTGGTTATTGGCTTTCTGCTAGATGTGCTCACTGGTCTGGCACATCGAGTCTTTCACTTGTGTGACAGCTCTCATTACTTTTACTGAGCATCAACTTGCTCAATTTGTTGAGGCGATGGACACCGCTGGCCTCATAAATGAAGAAAACCCCCGACTATACCTCCTTATGCCCCATGTCGCTGATGCTCCCACCCTAATGCTGTCTACCATGGTCTGCTAGCTAAAGCGGGCGCCAGACAAAAGTAACCCCAAAGCTTCCTCACCTTCTGATATGGCTTCCTAGGCTGTTAGCTGAGGTTCCATATTAGTAATTTTTTTATTTATGATAATCCCTTTGTTTGGCCCCTTTGCAAATAAAGATGTGTGGAGGCTCCCCCTTTTTGGTTGGGCACCACTAGTGCTAAAAATAGATGTGCTCAATGGTGCTAATGTGGTAAACCCAATATGGTGGCTGACTGCAGGAGGCTATGATCAGCTGAAAGGACAGGAACTACTTTAGACGCAAGGTTGGACGAGACTTTGTTCATTAGAATAAAATAAGAACTTAAGTAGATATAAAATGAATAATATTCTGTTGAAAAAGTACTTTATTAAAAATAATACAGTACTATTTATAGTACTGTAAAAATTTACTGGAGGGTTATTTTTGGCAAACAACCCAATAAACTTTTTACTGCACAGATTCATTTTCTTGTGCACTTTTTCCGCGTTGTATAGGATATTAGATTATCAGTTGATAATAGTATGACGACTATATCTGTAGTTAAGTGTGAATTCTAATATATTGTCCCAACACTCGGCTGAAATTCCTGCTTGAAATACTTGAGATGTCATGATCTAGGGATTCGTTCCCTCGTTCTGTCCAAACCAATCTTCTGTGAAATTCCCTGATGACAGTCTCTTAGGTCCAACACACAGTTGGCAATAATACCCAATTTTTTCTCCTTCTTCTTTATATCCCCACACAGATCTTTACTCTTTTCTCTAAGAGTCTCCCAATTATAGCACACAGCAATAATATACTTGAGAAGAATAGAACAATGGAAAGCTGATAATAGTTTAATACTTAAACTATATACAGGATGAAAACTATAGAACTATATAGCTCTGTTCTAAAATTCTGGTTTTTTATTAGGAGTGAATTATAGGGAATTTATAGTGAGGATTCAGTCAACTAACCCTCAGTTGACACCTCTTTGAAGAAATGGCAGCCGTTGCCATTGAATCACCCATCCTCATTTCAGAAGCGATGGTCTTCCTCATTTTGGCTAGTATCCTTTCATTTGACATCCACAAGACCTAAACAGAAAGAGTTGGAAAACGTGTCCCTAACGTTTTCCTCTTGATCCAAGTAAACCAACCATATTTGGCTAGCGACCTGCTTAGGTAATGGGACTTATTACCCATTAAGGCAGGTCACGCACCAACTGGTCAATTCTCTAGTTGCAGGTGGCATCACTCACCTCATAACTTGCTATTCATTCCCAATCAGTTGGTGACGAAACCTGACCGATCCCAATCAGTACACCTGATAGTTAATCACTATTAGATGCCCCTATTTTGTTGGCAACTCCCTCGATGAGATCTTGAGTATTCTTATGGATCAATCCCCAACAAATCTGACCAGAAGAATATCCCAAAATCCCCCAAATGTAGTTACTCCAAAATTTGGGCCAACTGATTTCCAATTCACCTCGCCTTAGAGAATTATCCCCTAGCAATTCCTGGTAATCTAGCAGGCTAGGAATATGGTCAAAAATCCCAACACATTCCCCTCTTGCCTAGATTTTCAGCAAGAAAAGGACTGAGGCATGTGAACACCATTTCAGACACTCAGTCAAATAGCTCATTGGCTCAAGTGAGTACAATTGTCAGCACTCACCGCTGCTCAGGATGACCTTTGACATGTGACTCTCTTCCTCTTCCTCCTTACTACCGCCTACTCAGAGCGTGGTCCCCACAATCTACTGTTGTGCTAGGATGATAGATTTATTTGTGACAATATTAGTCCCAGGATCCAGTTTTCCTCCCATCATGGCATATGACCTGCTGCCATATTCAGGATTCTTGGTCTGGCGTTGTCATGCAAACAGCAAGTAAGAATTAGACTGGCCTGTCAGCTCAGATGCCAGAGCACCCAAATGGCAAACCAGAATGCTAAAGGCACTGCTGATGATTCAATGGATATGGAACTGGAAAGGAATCCCACCAAGAACTGCCAATGAGCCAGAATCTCATATAGGCACACAATAAAATACCTGATGAGTATGGCCATTAACCCCAAGGGGTGCATAAGGGTCGGTGGAAAAGGCAGTTTAATTTTCAACATGAAAACAAATTTTTAGGAAAGGATCTTTAGTGGAAGAATTGAGAAAGAAAGATTGTTAACAATTTTCAAAGTGCGATGAGACTGATTGAATAGTGGTTGATTTAGAGAGGAAAGAAACTGGGATTGGGTCTCAAAGGTTCAACCTAACCAGCTATTGTTTGAGAATGGGGAACAGATAATTTAACTGGAATTGACATCAAAGAATTTGGCAGCAGGCTGAGTCTCTGTAAGTTCAACCTCAAACATCCAAACTGAGGCTTGGATACATTTCCAATGGTTGGCATGACAGCGTTTGACCCAACGATCAGCAGGAATCCCCTAAGGTCATCCCACATAGGGGCAGTACCATTTGGTTGGGAGCAGGTTTGGGACGCCTAACCT
This sequence comes from Massospora cicadina, assembly GCA_022478985.1. Classification (NCBI taxonomy): domain Eukaryota; kingdom Fungi; phylum Entomophthoromycota; class Entomophthoromycetes; order Entomophthorales; family Entomophthoraceae; genus Massospora; species Massospora cicadina. The sequence goes on from JAKSZP010009195.1 coordinate 157,797, forward strand.
GCCCATGCCCAGTTGCTGAGCTGTTTGTTCATTCAGAGATGTTGCATCAAGCGCAACACCCAATTTTCCAGAAGGGAGTTTGAACCCTTGTCAATGGTGTCCGATGTTGGTACTTGCCCGTTGAGGATGATCTCTGATAATTTTGAGAGTGGTTGATTTTTTTGATCATAGTGTTAGCTGAATTGAAACTGTTGGGCATTCCAGCTGATGAGGCAGTCTTCTTCCCTTTCTGACTACATGGAATCCAACTATTGGGCTGACTCCCACTCAATTTCAGTTCAATTGATTTCATTTCAGCGATCTTGGTGCAGAAACCCCTATTAACTGTACCAGTTCTGCTGAGGTGAGTGTGGGCACCGGGAGAGGAATTCAAAATGGAAGAGCTGTTACCCAGCGCTCATCTACCATGTGGGCAAGGTCGCCCTGTGTAACAAGGGGTACATCCTCCCTCAATGATACCTTCTTACTCAGGAATGGGAAAAGGACTGATCAATGACCATGGGACATTCCCCAGGACTTACATTGCCCTTTCCTTTTTCCAAAGGAAGAGCACCACCACCAGGAAACTGCATGAGGGCCACCTTTTTGTGCGTTTTGGGTAACTTGATTGACATTATCACCGCGGTTTTTTGGGGAGGGCAGGGAGCATTGGGATGGTATTTGTTAAATGCTTCGACCAGTTTCATACAGTTCGCACAATTACGCGCCTTGACCCAACTGTTCTCATAGGCTGGATAACCTTTTCCAAGCCACGAGATATTGAACGGACCATTGGGACTTGCAGGAAGCCAGAATATTCTCCACCTCAGCCTCTTCCGCATCCTTGATGATAGTCAGTTCAGGTTCTGCGGGAATTGTACCCTTGAAAGGCGACATCTGGGAAACGTGGAGGATGTGATGCTGTTTCCAGTGAGCCAGAAGTTTCAACCAGAACGCACCATTACCCAAGACCTCTTCCACCAAGTGGGGGTTGGAATGCTTAATTGCAAATTTATGAGAAGAAGCTTTAATTTGCAAATGGCGGGTATCAAGCATAACATAGGAGCCCACAGTTATATTGTGACCTGGGAGCCGCTTATGATCCATGCCGCTTGTAGTCATCAATAGCTTTGGTGAGGTGTTCCTGCACCAAGGATTGAGTTGACCTAATATGATCAGCATGATCCGCTGCAGCTTGGACCTCAGGCTGCAAGTAAGGTTCAACTGAAAATGAAGGATTGTAACCCAACGTCACTTCATAGGGTGAAAACCCCATAGACGCATGCATTCCATTGTTATAAGCGAATTGAGTGAGGGTAAGGTCATTGGCCCAAGTGTCCTGTGCAGCCAAAGCATAGCAACGCAGGTACTGTTTGAGGACTTAGTTGACTCGCTCAGTCTATCCATCGGACTGGGGATGGTACGCTGTGGAATGGCAAGGGAATATTTTTAGTATAGATAGGAGTTTGCTCCAAAACTGAGCCGTGAACTGTGAACCATGGTCACTGATAATCTCCTGTGGGAGACCAAAGATCTAGAACATGTGACATACAAAAAGGCGGGCAGTCTCCTCTGACATAATCGTAGTATTTCAAGAGTTAAAGAGGGAAAATTTAGTGAAATGGTCCACCACCACTATCACCGCTGTGAACCCATTAGGGCAGGGGAGGTTGATGATAAAGTCCACGGACACCAACATCCATGAACCCTCCGCCTACTTAAGAGGTGTAAAAGACTATTTCTAGCGGAGCAGTCCAACTTAGCCTGAGCACAAGTAACGCAGTCAGCGATCCAGACCGGAACTTCTTTTGTTAAACCCGCCCAATTGTAGGTTCATATGATCAAATCATGCATTTCTTATTACCAGGATGCCCAACTGTGGGGGGATTGTGATGTGCACAGAATACATCAGTTCTGAAGGAGGGGGGAACCCAAACGCGTGACCAAAAATGAATAAGACCCTCCTCCAATGAGTATAGGGAGTGTTTATGCTTCTGGTGAGATAACTGCTCGACCAGCTCCACGCCCTCAGGGCAGGCCATTTGACTGGCTAAGACCTGAGCAACTAATGGAGCAGTGGGGGCCAGAGCGACGGAAGAAACAACGGGGGGGACAATTGACAGGATTTGGGTGGCAGGAATCACTGTAACGAGATCCACTTCCTCCAGATCCGTGGAACAGTGGGCGGGGCTGCAGCTGAGAAAATTGGGAAGTACGTTGAGCGCACCTTTTATGAACTCATATTTGAAATTAAAACTGAACAAGTCCCAATAGGTCGGGCTTGCCAATGTGCCAATTTTTGGGGTTTTTATGAAAGTAAAAGATAGCCTGGTGGTCCGTGCACATTATTAAATCATGTTGAGCACCTTGTAACAGATACCTCCAATGAGTTAATGCCCATGCAATGGCTGCCAACTCTTTGTCATAAATGGCCCAGGACTGCTCCATAGAGGTGAACTTTCAGGAAAAATAGGCGACCAGGTGTTCCAAGCCATCATGCTCCTGGAGCAACACCGCTCCCACAGCTACTGACAAGGCGTCACATGCAATGATATACAGCTTGGTGGGATTGGCGTGTTTCAAAATGGGAGGGGACACAAACACCTCTTTAATCAATTTGAACGCTTGGTGGCATTTGGGCGTCCAGCGAAATGGTACATCATTCTCTGTAAGGGGGTAGAGTGGGGCAGCAAGCTGGGAAAGTCCTGGGGAGAACTTTTTAAGAAAATGATGGTTCCCAAGAAACACCATAGTTGTTTCTGGGTAGTCAGGGTTGGCCATTCCTGGATAGCATCCAACTTATTGAGAGGGAATGCGTAACCATCTTTAAGGAGGAGGTTACCTTCCTTGGGAACCTCATCCTTATAGAACTTGCACTTGAAAGGCTTGAAAAACAAGCCTGCCTTATGCAAGGTGGCCACAACTGCTTCCAAGTCAGTAGCATGTTTTTGGGAGTTGGGGAGTGAACCAAAATGTTGTCAATATATGCAACTGCGCAGGTAAACTGGAGGTCACCCAGTACATTGTTGATCATGCGTTGAAATGTAGCGGGAGCATTCTTCAGCCCAAAGGGCATTATGCGGAATTGGAAAATGCCTCGCTTTGTCCAGATTGCTGTTAACCATTATTGCCCTTCCATTACCCAAATCTGGTTAAATGCATTGACGAGATCCAGATTGGAAAAAACCTGAGATTTGGCGATTGCTTGGCTTATCATCTGTTCTAAAGGCAGGGGGTAGGGATCAGAAACTGTGAGTTTATTTAAGTGTCCATAGTCCACAGAGGGGCGGAGGGAACCATCAGCTTTTTTAGCAAAAGCGATGGGAGATGCAATTGGCAATGTCTCCTTGAACAAACACCCTTTTTCAACATATCATCCAACCAAATGTTGAGCGCAGCCTCCTCCTCTGATGTGTGGGGATACAACGGGCAGTTGATATTCACCAACTCCACCGTCATACATTATCTACAGTCAAATATAGTATGGGGAGGCAGACGATCTGCCTTTTCAGAATTGAAAATGCTTTGGTAGCACTATACTTTCTGGAAAATTGGATGGTATGCCGATTGGAGAGATGAGGGACGTGATAGAACTGCGACCTTGAGATTTCTTAAGAGTGTCAATTAGGGGGAATTCACCCTCCAGTTGATCATTAACGAACAGCAGCATGTTAGACTCCAGGTGGATCTTGACATGTTGCCGGCGCCACCATCCCACTCCTAAGATCACCAGAAACAACAAGTTTAGCATAGCAGAAAAGTGGTCGCAGAAACTGAACTGGTGTATTGAAAATGTGACTGGTCGGCAAACCAGGTATAAGGTTTGTGAGGCTGATGATGCAACAATCACCAAAGGACCTGCATCCAGGTAAAGTTCCAATTGCTGGGCCAGTTCGACACTCATAAAATTACCTGCAGCCCTGATGTCCACCAGGGCCTCAAAAAAGATGTGATGGGATCCCACACTAATCTTCATGGGTAATAAAAGTAAGTGGAGTTCTCTTTATTGGTAGTTGTGGATAAATCCAGTGATACTGAAGAAATGGTAGTGGGATCAGGGGAAACCTCCAGGCTCTTATGGTGGGTAAACTCGTTGCAAGTTGGGATGTCAGATCCTACTGACATGGGCAAAATAGATGCGGCAACTATGGGGTATGAATTCGAAGTTTTGAGTGGAACTGGACTATTGTGGACAAGGAAAATCTTCTTCACAACATGGTTCAGTTGAAAAGGAGGGGCCATTGCTGCGACAATATCTATGAGAAAGGCGGAAATGGTTAAAGATAATGGTTGGTCAATTATGTCAGGCAAACAGCAAGTAAGAAATAGACTGGCCTGCCAGCCCAAATGACAGAGCACCTGAATGGCAAACCAGAATGCCAACGGCACTGCTGATGATTTGATGGATATGGAACTGGAAAGGAATCCCACCAAGAACTGCCAATGAGCCAGAATCTCATATAGGCACATAATAAAATACCATATGAGCACGGCCATTAACTCTGAGGGGTGCATGAGGGTCAGTGGAAAAGGCAGTTTAATTTTTGACATGAAAACAAAATTTTAGGAAAGGATTTTTAATGGAAGAAATTGTAAAAGAAAAATTGACCAACAATTTTCTCAGTGCGATGCAACTGATTAAATAGTGGTCGATTTAGAGAGGAAACAAGCCATAATCAAGTCACACAAGTTTAACCTAACCAGAGAATTGTTTAGGAATGGGGAACTTATAATTTAACTGGAACTGACATCAAAGAATTCAGCGGTAGGCCGAGTTGCTGTCAGTTCAACCTCAAACATCTGAACCAAGGCTTGGATACATCTCTGACAGTTGGCATGATGGTGTTTGACCCAACGAGCAGCAGGAATCCCCTAAGGCCATCCCACATAGGGGCAGTCCCATTTGGTTGGGAGCAGGTTTGGGACGCCTAACCTGCCCATGCCCAGTTGCTGAGCTGTTTGTTCAGTCAGAGATGTTGCATTGGGCGCAATTCCCAATTTGCCAGCAGGGAGCTTTGAACCCTCATTAGTGGTGTCCAATGTTGTTACTTGCACATTGAGAATGTTTCTCGACAATTTTAAGGGGGTTGATTTTTTTGATCATAGCGTTAGCTGAATTAAAACTGTCAGGCATTCTGGCTGATATGGCAGTATTCTTCCCTTTCTGACTACATGGAATCTGACTATTGGGCTGACTCCCACTCAATTTTAGGTCGATCAATTTCATTTCAGTGATTTCAGCGCAGATTTCCCCATTTAACTGTACCAGTTCTACTGAGGTGAGTGTGGGCACTGGGAGAGGAATCCAAAGTAGAAGAGCTGTTACCCAGCGCTTGTCTACCATGTGGGCGAGGTCGCCCTGGGTGACAAGGGGTACAGCCATCCTCTTTGATACCTTCTTACTTGGGAATGGGAAAAGGACCCAATCAACAGCCAGGGGATGTTCCTCAGGACTCACAGCCATCCTTGATTTCCTGATTTTCTCCTCATCCTAGATAGGAGACTCTTGCCATTGATGTTCATTTTGTGGCCAATTAAAAATACTTATTTAGGTTCGCCCTTGTTATTTCTCTCATAACCTCTTGGCTCAGGTCATTCTTGATCCTTCTCTTGGAGAGCTTATCCCATTAATTTTGAGATTAATTTCTTCGAAATTAAAGTTTAATGGATTGTAGAGTGCATAATGTCAACTTCCATATATGTCTGACATCCCCCTTCTCATCCAGCTCATATGTCAAATTCTGAGTCACAATATCAGCAGCTTCTAAATAGTTTGTCTTATCAAGACCTCTGGCTCTTCCAGCAGATGAGTCAGGATGCACAACGGAACCTCTTCTATGGTCCTTCCAGGACTCATATGCCTAGTCTGGCGCCAGCGGCTAGTCCTTCCATCAAATTACCAGAAATGGTAACCAATCCCTCTGAAGTCAGGCTTTCAATCATATCAAACAACTCTCAGCTGATTCTTCCTCTGTCATTGATTCCAGAGTTGGATTTCAAAACTCCTGGATTTGACCCCTTTCACAGATGCACTGACCATCATTATGGATGCTCCAGAGATTATGCCATTCGCTATTGATCACTCTTTTTTTGCCAGGTCAGACTTGCTTCCTGAGTTCCTCTTCCAACATGGACAATACTACAAACCCGCTGTCTTGACTACAAAGATCACCATCAGTAACAGTATTCATTTCAAGCTACCCTATGCTGAATTACAGGCTCAAGTCACCGAGGCTTTGTTCCTAGCGCTGAATCCCTATGATCTTGAGAACATCCTAGATTGGGATACCGCCACTTATACTACTTGCTTTGCCAGCCAAATTCTTCGAAGTTGGTCCATGAAGCTTCCAGACTCTCCCAGGTTTCACTGTTCCTTCAGCTTTAGCTTCTGAGAAGCCCGTAGTCATCACTTCCAGGATGCCATTTGCTCCCTACATGATTATCTTGTCTCCAGCGCTTCCTATTTATATCTTCCGCTGATGGCATTATTAGGGGGTATGATTTGGCAACCTCCATATAGCATCCCTTATTCACTGCCAGCCCATAAGTCCAGTGTTCTTGATGAAGCCCGTCGTCAGGCGCTCAAGACTAATCTTCCAGCTCCAGTACCATATCATGATTACTCAGGATTATCTGCCAACTGCCTCTTCTATTACTGTTGCTTTCCTCCCTGCTCCGGGGTTTCACAATTAGCTTCTTCTGACATTTCAATTTCCCTTCCCCTAGTCACTTTCTCAAAGGACTCTGCATCCGCTCAAAGAATGTGGTTTCGTGTAGGTCTAGCCCTTGCTAGCGTCTGATCTCACATCAATTTTGATGGGGTGTTCATTACTAAGTGATCTTTCTTCTCTCCCCCAAGAGGTGACATAGGCAGAATCATCCCCATATTGAGGACAATTAAAATAAAATTATAAAACTATATCAGTTTTTTCTATGTGGTTTATAATCTTTTTTCCAATATTTTTATCAATCGTTTATTTTTTTCATGTGACTTGACCTTGTTTTGGTTCAACGATCCATCTTTTTATTTTTTCCCACAAACTGGGTCCTGGGTACTTAAACCTACCAATTTTCTATGGTTCAGAGGTCCTTCTTTCAGACTTAACCATCTATATTGGTTCAGCGGTCCTTTTTTCAGACTTGACCTAATCATCAGAACATGATAAACTTAATGGTTCTTTGGTCCTTTGTAAACTCTTTTATTTTTTTCATTGATCCATTGCTTTAGATACTTAGCATAGACTCAAAATACAACTCTTCCATCCAAGAGATTCTTGATGGGGTAGGCATCAGTCGCCATCTTGGTGATAACTTCAAACGGACCTGACCACAATGCATCTAGTTTGTTTCTTCATCCAAAACCATGCGTATTGCAATAGGCTACTCTTTCACCTATTTGATATTCTGCTAAGGCTGGTCAGTTCTTATCATCCATAAATTTCGCTCATATCCTTTCTTCAATGTAGTATCAAATACTTGCAATTGCATATCAATCAGGATATTTGTCAGTCAGTTCAAGTACTGTTTGGCGCTCATCCCCAACGTTGGCCAACCAATGAGTATAAAATTGGTGGCAACGCGGCCTTCCTCCTGTATAACAACTCAAATGGCATTGTTTTCCGTCGCTGTATGGTGACTGATATTGTAGCAAATGTCACCAAACTCGGGTAATTTCCCCATGTGGAAGTTCTTTCAGTGACCAGCTTCCTCAGCGTCGCAGCCAGCATTCCATTCACTCATTCTGCCATTCCGTTCATCTCTGGCTGGTAGGTTATGACACTACTCCTCTGATACCCATTATCTCATTCATAAAAGCAGGATCACATGAGATGTGAAGTTTGTCCCATTATTGCTAAGCAGGACCTGCGGACATACATGTTGACATACTACTTAATTTAGGATGAACCTCGCAGTACTGGTAGCATCTACTTTTGTCAGGGCCTTCGTCTCAAACCAACTCATCAGATGGTCGATGGCAACTATGATGTACTTGACTCCCCCTGTGCTCATCATCAACGGTCCCATTATGTCAATGGAAACCATATGCCAGAAAAATCCAGGGCGACCAGTTGGTATCCGGTTGTATTCTTATGTGGTTTGTGCAGCTGGCACTCTACACAACAAGCTAGATATTCTGCAAATCATAGTTGATCAACTCCCAGTAGTACTGGCAAAAATGATTGGTTGTTTTTCTCAGGCCTCCATGCCTGACAAACATATGAGCTTCTTGCATGATAGCTGCTATTTCTGACGGATTTGAGAATAATAGCCACTTTCCATCAATTATCTTAAACACTTGTCCATTCATGGTCTCAGTGTTTTCAATCACTTTCCAAAGTGCACGTTGGATTTCTTGGGGCTCATTTCCGATTTCTCCATCGACCATTCTCTGGAATAGCTAATCCACCTGCGGGTATACCTTCTGGACCATTGGTATCTCCAATAAGCCATCCACATTCTGGTGAGAAGCCCCAACTCAGTAAATAATTTCATAATAATAAGCCTGTAGCTTAAGTGCCCATTGGGCCATTCATATTTCTGGTTCTCTTAAATTATGGAGCCAATGCAACAAAGAGTGGTCTATCACCACTTCAAAGTGCGTTCTGTAGATATACACCCAAAACTGCTTACATGCATAAATGACCGCAAGGTATTCACACTCATTTTTTGTAGTTCTCAGCAGCTGAGAGTGTCTGGCTCACATATGCCAACAGATGTTTATCCTTAAGTTCATCTACTTAGTTTATTATGATGCCAATCACAATTATTGAAGCATTGGTTTGTATAATAAACTCTTGATCAAAATCTGGATATTTCAGAATTGGAGAATCTATTAAATACCGGCGTAGCTCATTGAAAGATTCTTGGGCTTCTTCATTCCATACGAATCTTTTTTCAGATCCTTCAACAGTGGAATAAGGGCTCAGCTATTTGAGCATAGTCCTGAATAAATCTTTTGTAGTATTTGACCATCCTAAGAAACACTTGGATGTCTCAGACACTCTTTGGCACAGCCATCCATTCTATGGCTTCTATCTTATGGGCTTGCAGCTGCAATCCACTAGAGTCAATCATGAATCCCAGATATTCCAACTCCTTTTTTAAAGAAGTGACACTTCCTCAGCTTAATCTTCAGGTTAGCCATGGACAGTCACTTGAATACTTCTTCCAAGTGGTGTAGGTGATCAGTAAACGTCCCAATGAACATATTGATATTGTCCAAGTATACCAGGATGCATGACAACTTCAAGTCGCTTAGTATAGCGTCCATGGCCCTCTGGAACTTTGCAGGCGCATTACATAGATCCTGGGGCATCCTCGTCGGTTGGTACAGCCCCTGCACAATAATTGCGCATTTTTCTTGGTCTTCTTTTGGCAAGTCGATTTGCTAATATCCTGAGATCAGATCCATAATGGAGAATTACTTCGCTTCTCCCAATTGGTCTAGCGCATCATCACTTCTTTATAGGGGATATGAATCCTTCTTGATAATCTTATTCAGCTTTCTGTAGTTGATCACCACCCAGTTGGAGACATCCTTTTTCTTTATGGTTAGAATTGGACTTGCCCAGGGACTCAACAACGGAACTAGAAGCCCATGCTTCACTAGTTTGCTGAAATCATCCTCCACTATCGCTTCAGTGGCTTTTGATCATCAGATCGGTCTCATCCTGATTGGCAAATTTTCCCCAGTGTTGACCTTATGGATCACATCTCTTGCACATCCCAAATTGTGGTTGTTTTTAGTGGATACTTCCCAATACTTTTCAAATAATTTGAGCACCTCCTCTTGCTGGCCTTCCAACAGATCAGCGAGTTGCTCCTAATCAACCAATAGGTTGATACTCTCGATTACCCTGACTGATAATTTTATCCTATTGAGGATGGAATTTTCTCAGTTTTGCCGTCAAAATTTCTTGTAACTTTTTAGGTCCAAAGCACATAGACCAAAAAAATCTATACTTTTATAATTTATAGCTTTTATATATTTTTTGGTATTTTTTTTGCAATGGGACTTGAAACCTAAAAATAGGCTCAGAGGTCCTTCTTTTCACTTTCATCTAAACTGGGTCCTAGGTACTTAAACCTACCAGTTATCATGGTTCAAAGTCTTATCCTCTTAAGATTTAACCATCCATTTGGTTTCAGTGGTCCTCTTCTAGGATTTGACCGAAATCTCAGGACATAACCATTTAATGGTTCAAAGGTCCGCTGAAAACATTGCAACTATTTTCTCTTAGGTCCAATGCTTCTGACTATTATTGACTTTCTTCACTATACGACCAGCAGCGCTGTCTCTTCACATATAGTCTACTCTTACTGACTTTGGCAATACTCTTGAGTATAATAGGCCTTTGATCCCAACTGATTATTATTCCAACAGGTCCTAATTTCATATCATATTTTTTACAACTGATGCTTTGGATCCTTGTATCTCATTAGCCAACAGTTCCATCCAATTTTTCAAATCATTTATCTCCTGAAACGATTTTTGGCATTCATTGTCATCTTTAATTACACAGGTCGTTCTGGCCACATTAGCTTCATCAAATTTCTCCTGAATTAATGAATTCATCTCCAGCAACTTCAAATCATTGATTGAGTGTTATTGATTCAAATGATTTTCTCCACTATCTTGGATTAATCATTTCCTGTTTTTACTTCAAATCTTCATTGATATAGCAATACAATTCTCCAGATTGATTGCTTCCTATTTCATCCAATGCCTTATCTAAACACTCACTCCTAAGGACTATTTAAAGCGGACCCAATTTCAACCTGAGTTGATCCCCTATTCCTCAGGCTATTTCCAATGGACCCTATTTCAACCTGAGTTGGCCCTGCTGATACTCTTCATTGCATGTAGATGTCCAGTGGAACAGGTTTCCTTGCAACACTAGATAGTTCCATATCTATGCTGCAAGTCCTTTTTCTGGGTAATTAGAATCTTCCATTTGCTTCACTTGGAGCTCCACTTCTGAGCTGGGTGAACGCCACTGAACATGATCCTCCTCACGTTCTATCTTCGTTAGTTCCTTCAGAAACTTATTTCCAATATTGGAAACATCTTCATAGGACATCATGTTCTAAATTTATCTACTCAACTACACCCCTATAGTGAGCATCAAGTTGTAAAAATTTACTGGAGGGTTATTATCGGCAAACAACCCCAATAAACTTTTTACTGCACAGGATTGGTTTCTTGTGCACTTTGTCCGCATTGTATAGTATATTAGATTATTGGTTGATAGTATGATGACTATTATCTGTAGTTGAGTGTGAATTCTAATATCTCAGCCCGACGCTCAGCCAGCATTCTCACTTGAAATACTTGAGATGTCATGATCTAAGGATTTGTTCCCTCATTCTGTCCAACCTAATCTTCTGTGAGATTCCCTGGTGACAGTCTCTTTGGTCCAATACACAGTCAGCAGCAATCCCCAATTGTTTCTCCTTCTTCTTTATATCCCCACACAGATCTTTACTCTTTTCTCTAAGAGTCTCCCAATTATCACACAAAGCTATATAATAACCTTGAGAAGTATAGAACATTGGAAAGCTGATAATAGTTTACTACTTAAGCTATATACCAGACGAACAACTTATAGAACTATATATGTGTAATATGATCTAATTGTCTGTTTTCTGTTATAAGTGAATTCATGGAAATTTATAGTGGGATTCAGTTATCTAACCCTCAGTTGACACCTCTTTGAAAAAATGGCAGCCGTTGCCATAGAATCACCCATCCTCATCTCAGCAGTGATGGTCTTCCCCATTTTGGCTAGTATTCTGTCATTGGACATCCACAAGACCTAAACGGAAAGAGTCAGAAAACATGCCCCTAGCGTTTTCCTCTCAATCCAAGTAAACCAACCATATTTGGCTAGCGACCTGCTTAGGTAATGGGACTTATTACCCATTAAGGCAGGTCATGCACCAACCGATCAATTTGCTAGTTGCAGGTGGCATCACTTGACTCGCAACTTGCTATTCATTCCCAATCAGTTGGTGATGAAACCTGGCCAATCCCAATTGTTACACCTGATAGTAATCACTATCAGATACCCCTATCTTTTTGGCAACTCTGCCTGACTAGATCTTAAGTATTTATCCAGAATAATCTCCTATGGATATGACCAGGCGATTATCCCAAAATTGTCCAAACATAGTTACTTCAAAATTCAGGCCAACCAATTTCCAATTCACCTTGCCTTAGGGAATTATCCCCTAGCGATTCATGGTAATCTAGCAGGCTGGGAATATGGGAAAAATCCCAACAAGTACTGTTGAAAGTATAAGGGGAATCATGATTCATTGGGAATGGTGAAGAATGATTTATCAGTAATTCTTTATTCCCATGTGGCAAGTCCTTTATCGAACCCCACCTGGAAGGTCAGCTGAGCTTTTTGATCTCCTGGTGATAGTTTTATAGCATAGTTTAAATTCATTTTAACCTTAAGTAGGAGCTAAGCCAATAGTCCAGGTGTAAATTTCCAACTTGTTGGCCTCCAGAATGAATAGCTGATGCAGATATTAGGAGCTTTAGGCCACAGATAGTGGAGTTGGGTGAATGTGGCCTCAAAATTAGGAAAATTATTCGTGAGCATAATTAAAATGATTTTAGGTCAAATTTGGAGTAATTTAATCAATTCCCAAAATTCAAAATACAACCAGATAATATGGGATTGAGCCTTATTTTGGGACTTATTGAAATAACTTAATAGTTTGAAAGCTACGTCCTGCAAACTCATATCTTCTGATCTTCTCCCTGGACAAGGCTTACACCTTGCAAAAGGAGATTCCCAATAGTGGTTTCTATCAACATAACCCTGAGTATACCCCTGAAACTGCTTGCTACATATCATTAGTGTCTATGGAGTCAATAGATTTGAACTAAGTGTTTTATAAGGAGTCCTTGACCCAGCTTATCAGGAGGCCTATTAAAATATTACTTGTAAACCCGGCTAATTAAGAGTTCTTAGTCAAGAAACATAAAGATATTTAAAAGGGTAAAGTAATTCCCACTGATGAAAATGACAAGGTAAAACTTGTTGTTACTCACCTTCATTTTGGCCTATCCGTCAAATATTAATTTGTGGCATTAAATTAAAACATTTAATAAGTAAATTAGGAGAGACTTGTGAAAATGCTAAAATATTTGAAGTTTTTAAGATGTTTCTCCACGTCAGATGTCAACTATGTTTACATGAAATACAGGACACATAGTAACGATGTAGGAGATTCAACCCCAATATTAAAAAAGCCATATAGGAAGTCAAAAGTAGAGGAGCAATACACGAAGACTGAGCTCAAGCAACTATTGGATGCTGTCTTACTTGTGCCCTCCCCAAGTCCATGGTAGTCCACACTGTTACTTATAAAGAAAAAGAATGGTAATCATAGAATATTGATTTATTACAGGAAGAAAAATAGCCTCAAAAAGAGGAAAGATATTCAATTCCACAAATTGACAATGCTCTGGCCCATCTCTGGCTTAAATACTTCCCAGCAATGGACCTCGCCTGTGGCTATTGACAGATGGATCTATCATTAAAGGACCAAGAAAAATGTGTGTTGATATTCATGGTAGGATTATTTCAACCTACCTGGTTCCCCTCAGGGATTATGCAATGCTCTCGCCTTGTTTCAACAGGCTATGTATCATATAATGCAAGAACTTAAACTGTGCTGAGTGATTGCCTACATTAATGACATAATGGGATTTAAGAACTTTGCCAACCATATAGACTCAAATCAATCTTAAATGCTACAAGAGAACCTGTTGGGATTTTTTCCCCATAATCCCAGCCTGCTTGATTACCTGGAATCTCTAGGGGAAAATTCCCTAAGGCGAAGTGAATTGGAAATAGGTTGGCCCAAGTTTCAGAGTAATTACGTTTGGGGGTTTTTGGATATTCGCCTGGTTGTATCCATTGGAGATCAATCCGGACAAATACTTAAGATCTCATCGAGGGAGTTGCCAACAAAATAGGGGCATCTAATAGTGATTAACTATCAGGTGTACTGATTGGGATCGGTCAGTTTTCGTCACCAACTGATTGGGAATGAATAGCAAGTTGCGAGTCAAGTGATGCCACCTGCAACTAGCAAATTGATCGGTTGGTGCATGACCTGCCTTAAAGGGTAATAAGTCCCATTACCTAAGCAGGTCGCTAGCCAAATATGGTTGGTTCGCTTGGATTGAGAGGAAAACGTTAGGGACATGTTTTCCAACTATTTCTGTTTAGGTCTCAAGGATGTCCAAAGATGGAATAATAGCTAGGATGGGGAAGAACATCTCTGCCAAGATGAGGATGGGTGATTCAATGGCAACGGCTGCCGTTTCATCATGGAGGTGTCAACTGAGGGTTAGACAGCTGAATTTTTCACTATATATTCACTAGGGTTCACTATAATAAAAAAAAGTTAAATAATACCACAGATAATTAGATTATAAAGGATTATCCACTTGAGATATAGTTTAAAGATTAAACTATCATCAGCTTCCATTGTGTTATTCTGTCTCAAGGATATTATTGCTGTGTGCAATAATTGGAAGATTCTTGCTCACTTTTGGTGCGAGCTACGCTTGCATCAACGCAGCGAAAACTCTCTCTTTGACCTCAACTATCCCCAAACTCAATGGCGCATCAAGTCATTTACTTGTGTGCTGGCTCTCATCACTTTTGCTGAGCATCAACTTGCTCAATACGTTGAGGCGTTGGACACCGCCGACCTCATTAATGAAAAAAAACCACAACTATACCTCCTTATGCCTCATGTCGCTGATGCCCCTACCCCAATGTTGTCCGCCAAGGTCCGCCAGCTAAAGCAGGCGCCGGACAAAAGTTTTCCAAAGCTTCCTCACCATCTGATATGGCTTGCTAGGCTGATAACCTAGGGGCTATATTGGGATTTTTTTAATTTATGATAATCCCTTTGTTTGGCCCATTTGCAAATAAAGATGCATGGCGGCTCCCCCTTTTGGGTTGGGCACCACTAGTGCTAAAAAGAATTGGAAGATTCTTAGAGAAAAGAGTAAAGATTTGAGTGGGGATCTAGAGAAGAAGGAGTCACAATCGTGGATAGCTGCCAACTGTGTGTTGGACCAAAGAGATTGTCACTGGGGTATCTCAGCAAAGATCAGGTTGAACAGGGGAAGGGAACGAATCCCTATGAGTATGACATCACGAGTATTTAATCAATAATACTGGCCAAGAGTTGGTCAAAATATATTAATTCATACTCAACTACGGATAATAGTCTCCATACTATTATCAAGTAATAATTCATTCTACTATACAACATGAAGTGCACAAGGAAACTGAACCTGTGAAGTAAAAATTTACTAGTGTTGCTTGCTGATAACAACTTAAGCAAATTTTTACAAGTTGGTGCTCACTACAGGGGTAGTTGAGTTGCAGAATCTATAAGAATGTCATATAAAGACGAGCTATGAAAACTGTGGACTGAGTTAGCCACTGTGAACCAGAATGCCTTAAACTCAGCGGACCACCGGGAATTTGCAGCCTTGGAAGAATGAGTCGCCAAGGTTGAGGAAGGGATAAATAATGTAGTAAGCTTCAGGAACGAATTACTTGTGAAAGTACCTTTATCGAAGAATAAAGAAGGGGACCTTATTCAAGAGGTCTTATACCTGAAAATGGAGCAAGAAGCAGATAGCGTTCATAAAAAAATCTTTGCGGATATAGAGAGTTTAATCAAACAAGTGGAGGAACTTAAAGCTCACAAATGTGCTTGTGAGCCCAATATGTCAAGCGAAGCCAAAGAAAGAAGTCCTCACATAATACTTGGGAAGTTGAATACCCCAAGGAACATGCCACTCACTTTTGATGCCATTTCAGAGATGACGCCCAAAGTCACTCCTCAAGTTAGCTGAGTGGCTAAACCAAGAGAATCAGCCAGAAATAACTCAGAGGAATTTAAGGCAATGTCGAAATTGCTAATGTTCCATTGGGGTAACGCCCCAGCGTTTTTCAACTGTTCTGTCATGGTTAGATGACTTAATAGTTGGAACTGATGCTAAAGATAAGGCTGGGTGACATGAGGCCCAGAAGGTGAAACTTCAGGCTCTTCCTGACCTGAAACACACCTTAGATCAACGCTGGGTGCAAGCCAAGAATGCCCAGGTTGATAATAATGGGTGCAAAAAGCCCAGCCTCTTATCTCGGCCCAGGAACTGAAACAAATGATTTATATTACAAATGAAGATGGTTTGATTCGGTTAATTGGAGAGCAAGGGTTTGAATTCCGTTCAAGTTATGAAATTATAATTTTGGTTAAAATACTGCTTCAATTGATTACTTGAGTGAAGGCACTTTCGGTGTATTTTATAAAAATGGATGGAAGCATCTGTTACTGGAGCGTCAAGGCTTAGGCGCACTTCCGCAGAACCTTAATCTCCCCAACCCACTTTAAATACGTTTTTTGTGGCCAACATTCCTTGTTGGTCGACTTTTCTTAAATAAAATTACCCGTTATTTTACGTTTTACTCATGGTTCCTTGGGCGAACTTGGTAGCAGACCTCTTTGGGGAGGTCTCCAACTATGTGGGCCACTACCTTTTAAACCAATTTACCAAAATCCCAGGTGCTCCCTTGGGCCGCCCAGGTCCCCTCCAGATTGAGACACCCAAGCCCCCTGGCGCCAAGTTACACTTGATTATGGACTCCCCTCTGGGGTCCACTCAAGCTGTTATGTTTCTTACTTACCTGGTACTATATGTTGCGCTCAACACCCTTGCCTGGGGTACCTTTTGCAAAGCACCGTTCAAGAAATCTTCTTTCCCATTCTCCTAACGGCTAGTTCCCTAGAAATGTGGGTTTGCATCCCACATCACCTTTCTGGAAACGAGAGAGTTACAGACAATATCTTGACATGTTTGATATAACCATGAATGGCTATGGGGATTGTCAAAAGGCGTTGACGGTAATGAATTGCCTAGACACCGACTGTCAGAACTTAATGTTACCTCACCTGGAGGGGGACAGCTGGTAATATGCTGAGGCAAAGGCAGCCATCATCAAAGAGTTTGGAAGTCTGACATGCATATTGAAATGCAAGCAGGAATTTATGGGAATCCAGTTCCATAAAGATGAGTCTCTAACTAGCTTTTCAGATTGGTTTTACCAGGAGTCGCAGATCCTGGTCAGAGCAAAAGTACTGGACGACTTTGATGCCAGAATCGCCTTGCAAGTGGCCCTTCAGCCCTATCGTGATTTTCATTGCATGATGTCTTCCATGTTTGCAATGGAAATAAATACCTTACAAATGGTAGATAACTTGAAGATTTTGGGAGCGACATTTGATGCCTCAAATAAAAGCTTCAAATCTAATCCGGTATGAAATCCAAATCTCACAAAGGGAAACAAAGGAGCTAAAGAGACGACCAACTGAACCATGCCGTGAAAAAGCCTGAAGAATTCAAACGGTTAAACAACAAGGAAAAGGTCTGCTATCAATGTGGCGGGAAAGGACATTTTGCCGTGCACTGTAAGAAGCTAGAGAATCATATCAACGTGGTCCAGGCCAAAGAGTCAGTAGCCACCAAGGAATTGGGAAAAGGGCCTGCAGCATAGACAGGGAACAGTCTAGAGCTCTGGAGAAGCCTGTTCCTCCTGACATTATGAATGTTGAAATCAATATCAGCAATCTGTTCATAGATGACGAGCAGGATCAGCTGTATCAAGTGGTCAATTCGGATGTAAATGCTGTGACCAGAGCTGAGGTGAAGAGAATTGACCCCAAGATAATTAAGGAAGTTGCCCAGCCATATGCCCGACAACTGGTGGAAAAGACTTGAACTGCCAAGAATCCTGAAGAATTATCTGAAGTCCAATTAGATGAGGCTAATTTGTTGATCCCCCTCAGCGCGATAAAGGAATCGTTTCCTGACTTATTGGTGCAAATTGTTCACACACTTGATTTTGCTAATAACGCCAATATTCACTCAGTAAACACTATATTGCAATACTCCAAGTGTACATTTAGACATACAAGTGAATCGAGTAAGAGTGAGGGCGATTGTTGACAGTGGAGCACCCATCAATATTGTCTCAACCAAGCTGGTAAAGAGGATGAAGATCTCGCTAGACTTGGAACATAAGAAGGGATACTGGACAACTGGGCCGAACACCATCATCTCCTGTGGAGCGTATAGTGCGTTGCCACTACAATTCAGGTTGTTAGTGGTATCTGCGCCAGCAATAGTTTTGGCCAACCAAAACTATGACATTCTGATTGGAATGAAGTTTATAAAAAATACGGAGTTAAATGTAACTTTGAGGATAATATGTTGACCATACTGGGTCAGATGTTATCATTGGTATATCAGAAGGATGGTGAAGCTCTGCTAAATTGGAGAAAAATTTTCATCAATCTAATATACAATGACAGCATTGTCCCAATTTGGTACCTATTAGTTGATAGAAAGTGACGCAAAATGCTGGCGGAAATCCTAGAGAACCAGGGAATTCCACCGAGGATCAAGAATGAGAGGACCATACCGCCAGGATTGCAGATGATATTTGACACAGGGTTGACATTGGAGATGCCTGAGCTGTTGTATGGGGAGGTCGTAAGCCCTTGGAAGAAGTCCAGAGTGGAGCCATGGGTGGCTCCTGGGATAATAATGCCAGTCCATGGAGAAATTCGAGATTTCCTGGCGAATTTAAGTGAAAACCCGATGAAGATCAAGAGGAATCAGATCATCACATTTGTTCATCTGATCCTGACTGCTGAATTGAGAAGATTCCACAATTTTAGGACTCTTGACGAAATGGGATTACTGGATGGGGTGACCAAAAGCATCAAGCTATTGGTTGATTGAGAGCAGCTCGCTGGTCTGTCAGAAGGCTAGCAAGAGGAGGTGCTTGAACTATTTGAAAAATATCAGGAAGTGTTTTCTCAGGACGACCATGATTTGGGATGCGCATGAGATGTGATCCACAAGGTTGAAACCAGGGAAAATTGCCAATAAGGATGAGACCAATATGACTTCAAAAGCCACTGAAGCGGTAGTGGAAGATGAAATCAGCAAACTATAGAAGCATGGGCTTCTAGTTCCGTCATTTAGTCCCTGGGCGAGTCCAATTCTGATTGTGAAGAAGAATTATGGATCCAACTGGGTGGTGAATGACTACTGAAAGCTATATCAAATTATGAAGAAGAATTCATATCCCCTACTGAGGATTGACGATGCACTATATTCTTTGGGAGAAGCGATGCATTTATCTGCGATGGATATGATCTTGGGATATTGACAAATCGACTTGCCAAAGGAAGACCAAGAAAAATGCGCGACTATTACCGCACAGGGGCTAGACCAACTGATGAGGATGCCCAGGGTCTATGCAATGCGCCTGCAACGCTTCAGAGGGCCATGGATGCGATATTGAGTGACTTGAAGCTGTCGTGCATCCTGGTATATCTGGAAATATCAACTTGTTCAGTAGAAGGTTTATTGATCACCTACACCACTTGGACGAGGTATTTAAGTGACTGTCCGCGGCTAACCAAAAGATTAAGCTGAGGAAGTATCACTTCTTCAAAAAAGTTGAAATATCTGGGATTCATAATCAACTCAAGTGTATTGCAGCTGCAAGCCCAGAAGATAGAAGCCATAGAATGGATGACTGTACCAAAGAGTGTCTGAGACATCCAAGTGTTCCTTGGGATGGTTGGATACTACAGAAGATTTATTTGGGACTTCGCCCAAATAAACCGAACCATTATTCCATTTATTACAGGATCCAAAAAAGGGTTCATATAGAATGAAGAGGCCCAGGACTCCTTCAATGAGTTATGCCAGTATTTAATAGATTCGCCAATTCTGAAATATCCAAATTTTGATTGGGAGTTTATTATTCAAACTGATGCTTTGTTGATGACAATCGGTTCCATTCTGATCTAAGTAGATGTTTTGGGGACGAACAACAGGTAGCATATGTGAGCTGAACACTCTCAGCTGCTGAGAGGAACTACACTGTGACTGAGCATGAATGCCTTGCAGTCATTTATACATGTAAGCAGTTTTGGGTGTATATCCATGGGATGCACTTTAAGACGGTATTGGACCACTCTTTGCTGAATTGGCTGCACAATTTGAGAGATCCAGAAGGATGACTGGGCTGCTGGGCAGTTAAGATTCAGGATTATGATTATGAGATTGTTCACTGAGTGGGGGCTTCTCACCAGAATGTGGATGGCTTATTGGAGTTACCAATGGTCCAGATGGTATACCCGCAGGTGGATGAGCTATTCCAGAGAATGGTCGAAGGAAAAATTGGGGACGAGCTCCAAGAAATCCAATGTGCGCTTTGGAAAGTGATGGAAAACACCGAGACCATGAATGGACAAGTGTTTAAGAAAATTAATGGAAAGTGGTTATTATTCTCAAAAGCATTGGAAAGAGCAGCAATAGTGCAAGAAGCCCACAGGGTTGTTGGGCATGGAGGCCTGATGAAATTTTTGATTATATTTGCCAGTACTATTACTGGGAATACAT
The DNA here is from genome assembly GCA_022478985.1 of Massospora cicadina. Taxonomy (NCBI): domain Eukaryota; kingdom Fungi; phylum Entomophthoromycota; class Entomophthoromycetes; order Entomophthorales; family Entomophthoraceae; genus Massospora; species Massospora cicadina. The sequence continues at coordinate 178,306 of JAKSZP010009195.1, forward strand.
CAACTATGATGTTGCAGAATATCTAGCTTGTTGTGTAGAGTGCCAGCTGCACAAACCACATAAGAATACAACCGGATACCAACTGGTCGCCCTGGATTTTCCTGGCATATGGTTTCCATTGACATAATGGGACCGCTGATGATGAGCACAGGGGAGTCAAGTACATTATAGTTTTCATCAACCATCTGACGAGATGGGTCAAGATGAAGGCCCTAATGAAAGTAGATACTACCAGTACCGCGAGGTTTATCCTGGATCAAGTAGTATATCGACATGGATGTCCACGGGTCCTGCTTAGCAATAATGAAAATTTCACATCTCATGTGATCCTGCGATAGAATGAGATAATGGGATCAGAGGAGTAGTTTCAGTACCTTACTGTCCAGAGATGAATGGACTGGTAGAAAGGGTGAATGGAATGCTGGCCATGACACTGAGGAAGCTAGTTGCAGGAAGAACTTTTGCTTGGGGAACGTACCTGAGTTTAGTGATGAATGCCTACAATATTAGTCATCATACAGCGATGGGAAAGACGCCGATTGAGTTGTTATACAGGAGGAAGGCCGCGTTGCCACTAATTCTATATTTGGTGGTGGAACCTACATTGGGGATGAGTACTGAGCAATATTTAAACTGACTGACAAATATCCTGATTGATATACAATCACAAGCATTTGATACAACTTTGGATAAAAGGATACAAACGAAATTGACGATTGACAAGAACTTACCAGCCTTAGAAGAATATTGAATAGGGGAAAGAGTTGCCTATTGCAATATGCATGGTTTTGGAAGAAGAAACAAACTAGATGCATTGTAATCAGGTCCATATAAAGTGATTTCCAAGATGGCGACTGATGACTACCCTATCAATAATCTCTTGGATGGAAGAGTTGTGAATTGACTCTATGCTAAGTATCTAAAGCGATGGACTGATGAAAAAATAAGAGTGTTCCCAAAGGACCAATGAACTATTAAGTTGGTCATGTCCTGATGATTAGGTCAAGTCTGAAAAAGAACCTCTGAACCAATCTAGATGGTTAAGTCTGAAAAAAGGACCTCTGAACCATAGAAAACTGCCCGGTTTAAGTACCCAGGACCCAGTTTGGGGAAAAATAAAAAGATGGACTGCTGAACTGAAACAAGGTCAAATCCCATGGAAAAAAGTAGAATAAAGATAAAAAATTAATAAAAATATCGTGAAAAAAGGATTATAAACAGCACAGAGAAAAAGCCAATATAATTTATAATTTTTATTTTATTAATTGTTTTGATACAGAGATAATTCCTCTATGTTACCTCTTGGGGGAGCGAGGATGTATCACAGTAGGAATGAACAGCCCGTCAAAATTGATGTGAGTTTGGATGCTAGCAAGGGCTAGACCTACGTGAAACCATGTTCTTTGAGCGGACGCAGAGCCCTTCAAGAAAGCAACTAGGGGAAGGGAAATTGAGAGGTCAGATGAAGCCAATCGCAAAGTTCTGGAGTGGGGAGGAAAGCAACATTATAAGAAGAGGCAATTGGTGAATAACCCCATGTAATCCTGATACAGTACTGAAGCTGGAAGATTAGTTCTGAGCACCTGACGATGGGCTTCATTAAGAACACTGGACATATGGGCTGGCAACAAAAAGGGATGCTTGACAGGGGTTGCTGACTCATGCCCCCTATCAATGCCATCAGCGGAAGATACTGATGGGAAGCGCCAGAGAAAAGATAGTTGTGCAGGGTTTGGATTGCATCATGCAAGCGATGGCTATGGGCTTTTCAGAAGCTAAAGCTGAAGGATCAGTGAAATCTAGGAGAGTCTGGAAGCTTCATGGACCAACTTTGAAGAACTTGTCCAGCAAAGCAAATAGTATAAGTGGCGGTATCCCAATCCAGGATGTTATCAAGATAAGAGGGATTCATTGATAGGGACAAAGCCTCAGTGACTTGGGCCCAGAGTTCAGTATAGGGGAGCTCAAAGTGAATACTGTTACTGATGGTGAGCTTAGTAGTCAAGACAGCAGGTTTGTAGTATTGTTCAGGTCAGAAGAGGAACTCAGGAAGGAAGTCTGACCTGGCAAGAAAAGAGTGATCAATAGCAAAATGGCATAATCTCTGGAGCATCTACAACGATGGTTGGAGCATCAGCAAAAGGAGCCAAATCCAGGAAAGTTTTGAAATCCAACTCTGGAATCAACGGCAGAGGAAGAATCAGCTGAAAGTTGTTTGAAATGATTGCAAGCCTGGTTTCAGAGGGATTGGTTACCATTTCTGGTAATTTGATGGAAGGACTAGCCACTGGCACTAGACAGGCGTATGAGTTCTGGAAGGACCATAGAAGAGGTTCCGCTGAGCATCCTGACTCATCTGCTGGAAGAGATGGAGGTCTTGATCAGACAAACTATTCAGAAGCTGCTGGTATCGCAACTCAGAATTTGACATATGAGCTTTATGAGAGGGGGATGTCAGACTTATATGGAAATTGACATTATGCATTCTACAATCCATTAAACTCCAATTTTGGAGAAATTAATCTCAAAATTAATGGGATAAGCTCTCCAAGGGAAGAATTAGGAATTACTTGAGCTAGGAGGTTATGAGAGAAGTAACCAGGACGAATAAAAATAAGTATTCTTAATAGAGCCATGAAACAAACATTAACAGCAAGAGTCTCCTGTCTAGGATGAGGAGAAAATCAGGAAGTCTTGGATGCTGGACTAAGAATCCTGAATATGACAGCAGGTCATATACCCTGACGGGGAAAACTGGATCTCAGGACTAATATCATCACTAGTAACTTGATCAGCCCGGCACAACAGTAGATTGTGGGGACCGCGCTCAGAGAAGGTGGTAGCAAGGAGGAAGAGGAAGAACGCCATATGCCAAAGGTCATCCCGAGCAGCGTTGAGTATTGATGAGTGTACTCCACTTGAACCAATGAAATATACGACCAAGTGTCTGAAGTGGTGTTCTAATGCCCCAGTCCTTTTCTCACTTCTAATCTAGGCAAGAGGGGTGATGTATTGGGATTTTTGCCCATATTCCCAGCATGCTAGATTACCTGGAATTGCTAGGGGAAAATTCCCTAAGGCGAGGTGAATTAAAAATCAGTTGGCTCAAATTTTAGAGTAACTAAATTTGGGGGATTTTGGGATATTTGCCTGGTCATATCTGTCAGGGGATTGATCCAGATAAATACTTAAGATCTCATCGGGTGGAGTTGCTGATGAAATAGGGGCATCTGATAGTGATTAACTATCAGGTGTACTGAATGTGATTGGTCAGGGATTCATCACCAACTGATTGGGAATGAATAGCAAGTTGTGAGGTGAGTGATGCCACCTGCAACTAGCGAATCAATCAGTTGGTTCATGACCTGCCTTAATGAGTAATAAGTCTCATTACCTAAGCAGGTCACTAGCCAAATATGGTTGGTTTTCTTGGATCGAGAGGAAAACGTTTTATGACTCTTTCCATTAAGGTCTCAAGGATGTCCAATGACGGAATCCTAGCCAGGATGGGGAAGAACATCTCTGCTGAGACGAGTATGGGTAACTTAATGCAATGGCTGTCATTTCATCAAAGAGATATCAACTGAGGGTTAGACAGCTGAATTTTTCATTATATATTCCCTAGAGTTCACTATAATAAAAAACAGTTAAATAATACCACAGATAATTATATAATAAAGGATTATCCATTCAGGATATAGTTTAAAGAGTAAACTATCATCAGCTTACATTGTGCTATTCTGTATCAAGGATATTATTGCTGTGTGCAATGATTGGAAGACTCTCTCTCACTTTTCTCTCTCGTTGCAATCACTTTTTCAACTCATTCAATTCAAGTTTGAATTTAGTTTGATAATCTCACAGAGGAGATCAGTCTGCGCCCATGTCAGGGAGCAGTTGGTCAAGTAAGGTAAGAGGCACAGGTGGTAGGCCCGCGACCTCCAACGTTTGAAAACGCCCCAGAGAAACTGGCGGATTAGATAAAAATAAAAAACTGGCGGTTACTATTTCCCCAGAAATCCTCACTTGGCAGGCACGATGTAACCAGTACATCAACACGATGCACTCTCAACCACTCTCATCAATGGAATACAGAGTCTGGGTGCTCCTGGATATCCACCAAACAGCTCTGTGGGAAAAATTTTGTGGGGATGTGCACACTTATTTCCTGACCACAGTGTATGTCACACCTCACTCCATGTCACGCGGTTGGCTGGATCTCAGTTTCAAAAACAAGGAGGCAGCAGATGAAGCTGCTGCAGTGCGCGTTGTGATTAACCTCTCCGAAGAGCAGCAGGTCATCAAAACCAAGCGCACCAGATGGACAAAATCAACCATATTTTCCTCACGTTCAACTTTTTGCCCACTACGGTCAAGCGTGCCATTTTGGCACCTGAAATCTGGTCTAACCATATACAGAGAAATACAATCCTTTGAGATGCAACGCTTTATGCTGATGCTGCACCTGTGCACCAGCAAAGCCACTGCAGTTCTGACTTCAACTGAGGAGATCGTGAAGGACATAACCCAGATCCTGCACTCAACTTATACTAATATCAAAGGGCATACCACTTACCCTTTCTTGGTAACCGTAGACAGCGCACCTCCCATCTGCACCCACTGTGATGCATTTGGCCATAAGGCACACGCATGCCCCACCAAGGAGGGCATCACATTCCAAGAGCACCCCTTGGCGGCCATGGCCAATGGGGAGGCTCACTATGAACCAACCACCAATACCAAAGAGGCCTTCCCATGGGGAGCACAAGGCTGCTACTTACTAGTAAAGCCTGTCTCCCCTCAAGAGCGAAAGAAGGCCAAACAGGCCCGCAGGGCCACGGCCAAGGAAGCGGCCAAGGTCGCCTCTGCTATCCCACACTCCCAACGCCAGGAGGACATTGAAACCTTTGCGGCGGAAGCAACTTGGGAATCCCTCAACCAATCAGATTGGGAGGCCCAAGCTGATTGGGCCACCCAATCTGAGGATCCAATGGGCAACTTGATCTCACCCGATCTTTGCAACCAAGCCTGATTGAAACCGATTTAGTCTTCAACCTATCTGAAAATTTTTTTTGACCCAAACATTGGTGCACCAAACTCATCCGCACCACAAAAAATTCGTTTGACAGCGGGGAAACAAAATGCAAAGGCAAAATCCAACGCGAACCTGTCTGCTAAAATAAACAAATCTTCTGATAGCATTGCTGCAAACACCCACGCTGCCATGAAGGCCCGTGGGGATCCACAGGAGGATGGTGGGCCCAGGTGCCCACCCCCTCTCACCTAAGGTGTGATGGGGGAAGCCTTCACTTTAGGGACATTGACTATCACCAGACTCAAGCCCTTGCCGTCCCAGGCTAGGAAACTAAGTCTTTTACAAAAAAATTTACCCATGGACATCCTGGCCATCCAGGAGTCCCACTGTTTACAAGGTTCCAAGGATGCTTGGAAAACCATGCTCCTCCCTTCCCTATCCTTCTGGTCTGAGCACTGTGGGGTGCTTGTTCAGAAAAAATTTTTCTTTAAATTTTTATCATCTTAATCCTTCCTTGATGGCTGAGTCCTCATTGTCACATTTTTGTGGGACAACGTGGCAAATGCTATCATCAACATTTATGCCCCGACCTGTGTATGAGAGTGTCAGGAATTTTTCTTATTGGTCAAATCCCTTCTGTTACCCCCTGACCCTTTTGTAGTTGGCAACATGAAATGTTGGTTGAACACACCCATGAACTGTTGTCCTTCCTCATCCCACGCCCCCCAGGGCCACGTAGAATTTCGCGTTCTAAAGGCCACCCTTGGGTTGCTAGACGCGCTGCTGCAGCAAGCTCAGCTGCTCGAAAACATGATGCGCCCCCATGTCCCGCATTGGCCTTGTCCTTACGCTGGCGAAATTTTGATCTCATATTTCCCAATTCCACACATCAAAAATCAATTTCTCTGACCACCAGCTGGTCTTGATAACCTACCACTTACCCATCACAGTGGCTAGGGCTCCGCATTGGTGCAAACTCCGCCCACCCAAACTTGTGTCACCAGGATTTTCCACTTGGGTGGAATCAGTGACTTTAGCAAAAGAGTTTATTACACCATTTTGCGCGGACGCAATTTCCACATGGTCATCCTTCAAAGTGGATACCATCCGCCATGCTCGCCACCTCTCCTCCTGACACTCATGAGCTACATCAGCTGTCATCTCACGCACTCTGGAAGAGTTGGCACACCTGGAGTCCAACATCCCAGCCACGGGCTACAGCCCTGCTTGGGGCCAGAAGTGGGCAGAAGCATCCACCCACCTCAACGCGCTTGAAAGGCAACATAAACATTAGGTTTGTGTTCATTACAGGACCAAACATTACAGAGGGTGGCACGTGCTCTGCTTATTTTTTTAAAAAATTCTTTGCACCGCGCCAGAGCGTGGCCTGCTCCAGGTGTGGAGGTCGGACAATTCCGTCGTGGATATGCCAGCTGAAGTGGCAATCAAAATACAAAAGTATTACTCTGAGTTGTACCAATCCAATCCAATTCAGTCAGCCGAAATGGCGAAATTTCTTGATAGCACTCACATCCACACTGTTTCCCAATACTCAGAGTTAATGAATTTGATTACTCCAAATGAATTTCGGTCCACTGTCCGCGGTGCACCTCTTCAGAAATGCCCAGGCCCTGATGGAATTCTGTATGAGTTCTATAAGAAGTACTTCATATATATATCCCCACTGCTGCTTGCCTCCCTTAACCAGAGCCTTCTGGATATGCGCCTTCTACCAGGAGGGCAAGAGGCCTTCACCATCACACTCTTCAAGAAAGGGGATAAACTAGACTAGCCAACTGGCGCCCCATTTCTTTAACTAAAATGGATACAAAATTTTAATTAAAATTATGGGTAACCGTTTAGTTATTGTAGCATCTGCCACCATCTCCCCAGAACAATTTGGTTTCATACCCAGAAGGTCGATTTAAGACAACGTGCACTCTGTGGCTAAAGCATGCCAGTCCTCAGCCTCTGGGGCACTTGTATTCTTGGACCAACAAAAGGCCTATGATAGAGTAAACTGGGAATACCTAAGGGCTTGCCTCCATCAATTCCGCCTACCCCCTCGCTTCATCAACTGGGTGATGATGCTTACAGAATCTGCAACAATGGCAGTGCGTGGCCCTGGCTTCCTCATGGAAGTAGTCCGCCCTCAAAGGGGCCTACACCAAGGGGACCCCCTTATCCCACTCTTATACAACTTCAGCCTTGACCCACTACTTCAAAACATGAATGCCCAACTCACTGGGGTCCATGTACCAGGTCAAGCCCCAGTCAAGATGATGGCGTTTGCAGACGACTGTGTGGTTGGGGTGTCTAATAATCAAGATACACGCGCGCTTGAAGCTCTCATCCAGGAGTATTCCCAGGTAAGTAATGCTGCACTGAACGCTTCCAAAATGAAATCATCCTCCTTGGTCAGTATCAAAGCCTGCTGGGCCCCAGAGACCAGTGCCCAGCCTGGTCCATCTGCTCACACACGTGCTCGCCCTCCCTACTCACCCCAAACCGCCCCACTTGTGCTCCCCTTAGTACCACGCCCTACCATAGGGCCTGTCCGCCATCTGGGTGTGTGGGTGGAGACAGGCGGGTATGCCTCAGCAGTAATGGAAAGTCATATTCTAGACAACGTGACAAAGTGCATCGCCTCCCTCAGAGCCCACCCTACTTCCCTTACTGGCAGGGTTGTTTTGGCCAACTCTATGCTCCTCTCCAAAGTCTGATTTGCTGACCACGCCATCGCCTTCTCCCTGGGTTTTTTCAAATCTATGTATGCCCTTCTACAAGGGTGGCTCTGGTCAGGCCGCCCACCGCCAGTGCAGCTTGAGGCCATGTTTGGCCCTCATCAACATGGTGGCATGGGCCTGCTCGACTTTAAAGCCCATGCTTCCAAGATCCTGGGCACCTGGATTGCGGCCATCACTGCCCCTACGCTCCCCTCCCAACACTGGTCCCGCGCGGCCCGCTCCAACTTCTCCTGCGCCCTGGGCCTTAACAATCCATCAAACCCTCACTCCTTGATGAAATATCTGGCTTCCCACCTATCAGCCACAGGTCCTCACGGTACTAAAACCCACTACAAACGAATCCTCCTCTCCATGCAGAGCGCTGAGTGGAGAATCCGTATTAGTGAACACACAGCCCAGAGAGGCTACCCCTCTCCTCAGTTCACACAGGAGGTACAGGGGCTACCCATCTAAGATGGCTTGATCCCCACACAGCCCCATGTCCTATCCAGGGTGGACTACCTGGACATGATGGACATCCCTTATTCCCTTGAGACCCAGAAGACTATTTGGAAATATGCACACCACCCTCTGTTGCAGCCTCATATCCGTTCCCATGTGTGGCGCTGCCTGAGGCGGGTGTACCATATGGCTGAGCGCTATAACACTTTACACACATCCTGCGTCATGTGTGGCCAGTATGGAACGCTGTTCCACTGCCTGGAGAAGTGCCCTACCTCTAAAGTGATATGGCGCAAAGTTCAACGTCTGCTTGGACAGGATCAAACACATCCCTTCAGTATGTCAAGAGATATGTTTGCTATATCTATGGTATCCCCTCTTCCACCCTCCCTCTGTGCACTGGTGGTCGCAATCGCCATGTGGACTATCCATATGATTGTCTTGGATGCCATCGCAGGCTTCATCCCAACCCTCCCAGAAGCTGTCCACAGATTCTGGTCCCATTTGGTGGACCACTTTCAAGTGGGGATGTTTGGGTACCTCCCACCGCGTCGCCATCAGCTGGTCTTCCCTGGTTCCCAGTCTGGTTCATCAACTCGGACCCCTTCCTCCACACGTGTTCAATTGAGGTTATGACCCCTTTACACGTTCCCCCTCCTCCCCATAGTGGCGTTCCCGCTGGAAACAGGAGATAGCATCGCTTCTCTGGGGTGCCTTCCTGTTACTTAGTTTCTTTTTTTCATGTTTATTTCAGAAGTGTTCATCCCCTGGTCGGCCTTCCCCACAATAAATTTAAAATTTAAAATTTAAATAATTGGAAGACTCTTAGAGAAAAGAGCAAAGATCTGAGTGGGGATCTAGAGAAGAAGGAGTCGCAATTGAAGATAGCTTCTGACTGTGTGTTGGACTGAAGAGACTGTCACTAGGGTTATCTCAGCAAAGACCAGGTTGAACAGGGAAAAGAAATGAATCCTACAAGTACAACATCACAAGTATTTAATTTATAATACTGGTTGAGCGTTGGGCCAAAATATAATAATTCATACTAATCTATGGTAATAATCTCCATACTATTATCAATTAATAATTTATTCTACTATACAATGTGATGAAGTGCATGAGGAAACCAAACCTGTGCACTATCAAGGTTACTTAGGTTGCTTGCCAATAACAACTTAAATAAATTTTTACAAAACCACATCAGACTAAAGGCTACTAAATATACTTTTTTTCAAGATTTAAAATTATTAGGGAATGCAATATTGCTGGAAGGAATTCAACCCTTGTACAATAATTGTGAAAAAATCACCAAGGTGCCTGAGCCAAAGAGCCTCATAGATATACATGTATTCTTAGGAATGATGGGATATTACCATTAATTTATCCCTTAACTTCGCTCAAATAAAAAACCTCTTGTCTGCTTGCTTTCCAAAACACCCCTTTCATGTGTGAAGTAGAGCATTGAGCTGCATTAGAGAACATGAAGAATTTGTTAAAAAAGAAGACTGATCTTACAACTTACAGACTATAAAAGCCATTTATTATATTTACAGACGCCTCCAACTTAGCCATAGGAGCAATATTTAATTCACAACAGGATGATGAAAACATTGACCACCCGGTGTCTTATTACAGCAAAAGGCTTTTAAAGGCCAAGAAAATTATTGTCACAAAAAAGAGTGCCTAGCTACTCTTTGCAGTTAAACAAAATCAAGTTCTTCTTTTATGGTACAAACTTTAAAATTGCTAGATACAAAACATTTTTAAAAGTGGCTGCAAAACATGAAAGATATGACAGGAAGACTAGCCCGCTGGGCTCTCAAGTCATCAGCACTATAACATGAATCTTTAATGAGTGGGAACAAAGCAAATGAACATAAATGGACAGAACTAATTACTCTTACTTCACTTAGACAATAGCAACTCTGAACGGTTACATGACCTATTAATGAAGCCAGACTCTTGAGAGGAAAAATATTTTCATTTCAAAAGATTAAATCTAACTCGCAAAATACTAAAGTTCTCAGTAGATTATTTTACAAGGACTTTAAAATTGACTGGTTACTTTACTTGCAACCTTTGGAATGGGTACCAGTGATAATGGAAGCTTACAATACCTTAGGACATGGAGGAGCCAGAAAACCATATGAATGGACTAAGGATCAATACTATTTGGAAGGTATTCTGGACTCTGTGGTGGAAGTTTTTAACGTGTGCATCATTTAAAAAACGCTGCATAAGGCCAAGTACAAGTCTCAGCCATTGAAAACTCAACAGCCGTTCCATACCATCAGTTTAGATGTCATAGGATTACTTCTTAAATACATAGAAGGAAACATATATACCCAATAGGGATCAAGCAGTTCATGAAGTGGGTCAAAGCAATTGCTATCCCTGAACAGACTTCTAAGGCTACCACTAACTTTTCATATCAATATATATTTACTTGACATGGATGCCCGCAGGTACTACTATGAATTTTTGAGAAAAACTTTACTTCAAAAGTAATGAGAATCTTAGCTACAATTATGGAAGCTAAACAACTATTACCAGCGCTTTACAACTCATCAGATGACAGTAATGTAGAAATAGAAAATGGAACATTAGCTTCAATATTATGTAAGATGGCCACTACTGATCCACTACACTGGGACAAATATCTCTCAAGTGCGTTGAGAATAACAGTTAAAATTGCATTGTATTGCCAAGATGTCACCCTTTAAGGCCTTATACGGAAGAGAAACTGGCATCCTAGCTCTATTGTCTCACAACGTTACCAGTGATAATACAGTAGATCCTGAGAAAAGTGCTAAGAAGAGAAGCTAGAAGATTATGCAACTTCAATTTAAGGCAATGACAAAACTAGGCAAAATAGCTATAGGAGAAGGCTAAGCAGCAAATGCATCCCAAGAACCCATAACCGCTTTTTAGATCACAGATTTGGTCTTGTACTATAACAATCATATAGCGCCACGAGGAGGAAAATTAAATTCTATCTGGATGGGGTCAAAAGCCATATGTACAAGCGTGGATATGAATACTCAATCAAGTCCCTAGAAACCAAAGTAACTATCAATCACATATATAGCTGATTCTTACTTTGGTATTTTCCTACCATTATTTTTATAGGACATGATGTCAGATATCAGAATATTGGACCTGATAAGAAAAATATTGATCAATCAACTCCCACGATAGAATTGATGCCTATACCCAAGAAGGGGGTTAAAGAAATCCCATAAATTTATTTACAGAAAAATTGATAATTGGCAAGGCTCAATTCAATACTAGGAAAATTCCATCTGACTATTTTAAGCCTAAGATATCCCAAAATGAAATCCTGCTTAATCAGAATGAAGGATCATTAAAATGTCATGCGACCATTACATTAGGTGGCACATGAGGCAGTTAATAAAAAGGTACCTGAGAAAGGGTAAGAATTAAGAATTTTCCCAATGACCAACCTAAATGATACAAAGTCTCATCCAATTAAATGCGTTCAACATACTTTTTCGTCCCTATCAAAAATACGCTACAAAGGCATTGTATAATCTGGATGCATCTTGAACAGGAGCATTTCATCCAAATTCCCCCTCCATCAAATTCATTATTACTTTTCCTTAAGGGTTTATATTACTATATGTAATGTATAAAAACCCTATTCTGTATAAGAATAAAATTACATCACTTTTCTATATCTCTCTTTGATACTTGACTTCAATAAGTCCTTTCACCCAACTTATCATAGGAAGAATACTCTAGCTGATGGGACCTAACCGTGCCTTTAAACCCTTAAAAATAAATAAAACCTTGTTGTGAGTCATAGACTGCTTCAAGTATTGACTGTTGGGCTTCTTGGGCACATCACCATTAAACCACAAAATGAAGACCAACAGATGGGTTAATATATGAGTATCAATGTAACCAGTATACTTCAGATTTTTCTGATTTTACATGACAACCCAGCTTTGGTGCTATGGTTTCTTTATCCATATTTCTGGTATCATTTCAGTCTGTTGAATTTGAGGCTTTAAACAAAATTAAAAATCTTGATTCTATTGTGCTATCCTTTTTTACTGATCATCTTGGGTGGTGTCACAAGATTTATGGTACATATAGGAACTTTAGGGAATAGTTCAGACCTTTGGTTGCAACTATAACATGTGATCTCTAAGCATGGATGCAACATCTGACTTCCTGTGGAAGATAACTCTTTCTTAGTTATATAATTTCTCAAGTATAAACCTATAACTATTGGATGGTATTTTGTTAAGATTTTTATATGCTTACATTAATTAACTGTGGCAGCTATCTATTCTAATCTGCCTTGTCCTTCCTTAATTGGCTTTTTAATAAGTACCCTTAATGGATTTTGGAATTTTTTGATAACCAATAATTATTTATTGGAGATGTTCTCTTGTGAAACATTATAAAAAAACTATTAATAATACTTGGTTAAATATTGAGGTTGGTTAATGGCTTGTTAGGCATAATCACCAAAAATGTTTATAGTATGTTTGGTTGTTGTCTTAATTCTCAACTTTTAACTTCTTTATGCGAATCAATTAAATGGGTTGCCAATTGATAAAGGTGGTTGTTGTAGTTACTGAGCCTTTTTAATGCTTTTCATGACAGTAGCTTTTATTTATCCTCGGAGATGCAACCTGCTGTAAATGGGTAATATGTCCCATTACATAAGAATGGCTGCTAGCCTTTTCAGGGTAATCTAGTAGGGTTGGCTAAAGGCATTAGGACATTCTATTTTGGAAGCCAGCCCAAAAGGGTCATATTCTAGTTGTAGGTGTATTCTGACTAGGTGGATGGTTAAGTATAGGTATCATCATCAATGATATGACTTTAAAAGGATAAATTATCAGTAAAGGATGCAGTTGTGGATGAAACTGTGAGAGCATCAGCGGATCATTCCTCAACTGCCAGAATAAACATAGTTCAGTCTCAAAGTGAATTGTTGTGGCCAACTTACCCAACGTAGACAAAAATTGGATGACCCCTTTTTATAAATTCAGTTGAATCCAGAAATCTATCAAGCGCTCAGGATGCCGTCATGCAAAATAATTTTAATACCTAACGCTCAAGAAGATATATATAATAAAGACAACAATGTTACATTAATGACTTTGAATTTTGAACCACTTTTATAACTTGGGCAAGTAATTTTCAATTAACTGATGACAATGCAATTGTAACAAACAGGTTCGCGCCAATATTCCATAAGAAAATTGGGAAGTAAGATCCTTATAGCTGACCCTACTAGGGACCAGCCTGCCAGAGCCAATCCCTGAACCCATACGCTGAGTTTCGCCATTGCCACGTGCCCTTGGACCACTGTTCACACGCTGTAGGAGAGTACCAAGATCCACGCCAACGCCACACCATGCTCACTAGTGGAGCACATGTCTTTCAATTCAATTATTCTATTTAAATATAAGATTTTTTTCGCTTATGCAAACCAATCTTTATTTTTGATTTTAAGGGTTATCAAAGAAGACTCAACTGGCTATTTGGGCCAGCCTATCCCCAAATAAATAGTGCTTTTGCAAATATAAAATAAGCTTTCTCCTATGTCACCCTCCTGAACTGTCCAGCACATCTCAGGTGAAGATTCCATTCCCCATTGAATCATCATCCGTACTACTTGTAAGTCTGACATAATATTGACTCAGATGCATTTCAGCTTCATACAGTCAAATTTCTTTTGCCCCAATTTTCTCTCATTTGAATTTCTTCTAATAAATTCCATATTCAGATCTAGTACTAACTGATCTGTGGCAATGTATGGATCAAGTACCACCTGGTCTGTTACATCACCCCCCTGTGAAGATCGGAATCCCTGGACCATCCCTGGGCACTGCGCGCCAACTTCTCCCATTTGCAACGTCATCTCCTAATCCTGATCACCTTTTCAACTCACCCGCACATGTGGCCAGCCCTTCGCACATCTCCCAAGCTCTGGATCTGATGCTCTGCGCTGATCCACCTGTCACTTCCAGTGGGCCATTGTCTGTTCCAAACGCCCCATAACTTCTCCTTGGTATCCATCTGGGCACGCGCCATCTCATCTGCCCCTGGTACACTTCATCCATGGCTCCTTCAGATGCTCTTTGTGGATCTGCTTGTTGCTTCTGGTGGGCCACCGCCCACTCCAAACTTCCCTGTAGCTTTTCCTCAAAATCCGCCAGGGCACGCACCATCTCATCCACCCCTCAGCACACTCCATCTATGGCTCCTCTGGGTGCTCCTTGTGGATCCACCTGTTGCTTCTGCCGGGTCACAACCTGCTCCACACTTCCCCATAGATTTCTCTCAATATCTGACAGAAATGCCATTTCATCCGCCCCCTGGTATAACTCATCCACAGCCCCTTTGGACGCCTTTTGGGTATCTGCCTGCTGCTCCTGATGGGCCACTGCCTGCGCTGTACTCCTCCGTTGATTTTCCTTGATATCCACAATGGCCTGCGTCATTTCCTCTGCCCCCAGTACACTTCATCCCCAGTTCCTCCAGACACTTGAGCCAACCACATCTGACACTTCACTTGCGACACTTCTTTCAGATCACTGTAGACCCATTCCTCTCCTTTTAGAACCTCCACCTCCTTCAACTCACAGTCAGTCCATTCCTCCCCTTCTGAATCATCCACCACCTTCAACTCACAGCCAGCCCATTCCTCCCTATCCAGAACATCCATCTCTTTCCACTCATGGCCAAACCAAGAAAAAGTTGAGTTGAGTCTGATGTAACAAACAGGTTCGCGCCAGTATTCCATAAGGAGATTGAGAAGTAGAGCCTCATAGCTGACTCTACTAGGGACCAGACTGCCAGAGCCCATTCCTGAACCCATCTGCCGAGTTTCGCCATTGCCATTTGCCCTTGGATCACTGTCCACACGCTGTAGGAGAATACTGAGATCCACACCAACGCCAGACCATTGTCACTAGTGGAGCCCATATTTTTGATCCAATTATTCTATTCAAATAAAATATTCTTTTTGCTTATGAAAACCAATCTTAATTTGATTTTTAGGGTTATCATAGAAGACTCAACTGGCTATTTTTTCCAGCCTATCACCAAATAAATAGTGCTTTTGCAAATATAAATTAAGCTTTCTCCTATGCCAAGCTCTCCTAAACTGTCTAGCACATCTTGGGTGAAGATTCCATTCCCCATTGAATCATCGTCCATACCACTCAGTAGTCTGACGTCATATTGACTTGGATGCGTTTTGGCTTCAGACAGTCAAATTTCCCTTGCCCCAATTTCCTCTCATTTGAATTTCTTCTAATAAATTCCTTATTCAGATCTAGTAATAACTGATCTGTGGCAATGTACGGATCAGGTACCACCTGATCCGTTACATCAATGGCTCAACCAAATTTACCTCAATAATAACAATTAAGCCTCCCATCTAGATACCATTAATGTAGCAAACAGTCAATTTTGAAAATTTTATGGGACCTGATGTGAGTTGCAATGAATTGTCACCATCAAAAGAATTGGAAGGTAAGCATATTACTAAATTGGGTCACAAAGCAATAATTTGAATAGAGCTACAGCGCACAACCCAGAAGCAGGTACTGAAAAAAGAGCCACTGAACATCCAAGTTTGAAGTAATCGCTGCGAGAAAAAGCTTTCAAATACAAGAATTGAACCAAATGGATGAAGAAACCAAAGCGGCAATCAGACGCCGCCTCACTAGGGGATCCTGAAAACCCATTAATGCTACCAAAATCCCGACTTATATTCTATTATTATTCAATTATATATTTTAAATTTGCACCAGAAGTATAAAATTACATCACTTTTAATTCAAAAAACCTTTACAAAGAATCTAAGTTCATCTTTTTTGTTTTAATTGTATTGTTTTAGAAGATCTAATCACCATTAACCAGTATGAAATTAGTGAATGAGTAGAACGCTTGTTCAGTCTGAGATCTGCTCTGTTTAAACAGGACAATCAATCGCAAAGATACCTTGGATAAAAGCTAACAAGGGAGAGGTTGGAATGGATTCCGTTGTATCATGAGGGAAATGTAAAGAGAACATATAAGAGATTTCCAACAAGAGTTTTTCCATTGATGCAAGCTGTTTAACTAAGTGATCAATGCTACAACAGGTAGCATCAGAAGGAAATTTGTTCAATGAGGATGATTATGACCTTCCAGACAGTTTTTTGGTGCTTAATATGTTTGGAACAGATCACCTGAGCAGAAATTCTGCCTCTCAAGTTAAGAAAGCTGAGGTCGGCGAGCTGACTGTGGTGCTCACTACTGGGGTGGCATCATCAGACCAGAGTGAAGATCATGAGATTTCTAATGAGCAGTTCAACAATGAAGTTGATATAGAAGTGTATCACAGAGAGAATTTCTATGAACTCCTGGCGAGGGAGGAGGATACTATCCATTCAAAGCTCCATAATCTGAACTAAGAAATGTCTGATCCGTGTAACCATCTTGAGCACATCAAGGAGACAGCGAGAAGAGCATGGATTGACTCCATTCCAATCGTAAGATGACCTACACCCATATTGAAACTTGAGTCTGCCATTAAGGATCTGGATGATCAAATTTTATTTCTTAAAAAGAAAATGAAGTAAAAGATCTTCACTCCAAACAAATACAGAGAGCACTAAAACATCACGACAACATGTTATTCAACAAGGACAAGAGTTTTGATAAGTTAAAGAATCAACTGCATAATGTAAAGAACCTACCCCAACGCAACCAGATACTTAGTTGGAGACACCTATATTGTCACTCAACAGACTGTCACGCAACCACTCATAATGCATGTCAACCCTATCGAAGAATAACCTAACGTCAAACTTACTTTAAGACCTTTTACACACCTGGATAAGGAACAATTGTTGGCTTCCTTCTATTGTATGAGAACAGTACAGATGGTGCTAGCATTTGCCAAAATTCTCGCCATGAGCAACGGTGTATGAGTTGTGAGGTTCATAAGCTTCTTGGTGCGAGCCTATGACATTGACTATCTTGGATTAAAGTAAATATAATCCTACTTATAGAGTTTAGTAGATAACAAGACGTCCAAAAAATGAAGCAAGAGTTCTAAAATATGAAAATGGGCAAGAATGGGTCATAAAGAACTACGCCTCTCACTACTATCTTAAAGCACAGAAGTTATGGAAAACGGGTACTATGTATTCACCTGAAGCAAAAACGAATTAGTTGGGTTCATTGGAAGTGCATCCCGCTTTAAAGATGCATATGACTCTAGCAAACAATAGTGAAATGTTCCTAAAAGTTTCTAAAGAAGCATTTCTCGATGTACAAGGGACATACAAAGTGGAGTATAAGGCAATAGGAACACCCTCTCATTGGATTAGCATGGTAGTCTACATCGCTAATAAAAAAGAAATAAACCAAAAGATAAGAGTCCTAAACTGCCAAAACGCTTGTCCCGTTAAGAATCGACCTGTAAATAGTGCCATTAGCCTGAGCAATTCGACCAATCTTGTCCACTTTTTGCTGCTGAAAAGAAGGAGACCCCCCAAAGAGAATACCTCCAACGCCATAGATTCTGAGGATCTGCATACTTAGGTGAAAAGATGATCATAAAGATGAAGATTTAGCCAATGCTGGGTAGCACGTATTAGGTGAACCTAGTGTGTGACTGTGACTTCTAGGTTAAGAGTCAACAGAATCTATGGAAGTACTGAATGAACCTACTTAGCTCAAGTGAAACAGACTAACTGGATTATTAATTCAATTAAATAAAGAGAGCATCTGGTGGTGATTACTTTTTAGAGCTTAGAACTGGATAGTGAAGATACTGTCAAGACCACCTGTATATATTTCTTAGCGATAACATTAGGTACACCATAAGGGTCGCACAGGTCAAACCTAATGAACAACAGATGGACAATGTAAAGATTTTCAGTCCTCTGAACAAATTAAAGATATAATAAAAGTATGAAGCAATTATATTCAAACACAATACTCTATTTACTTTTAATATAAGCAGATCCCTTCTGCTTTGCGCTTTCAATCCTAGTAACAACAACCTCTCTTCAATTTCCCCATCTCACTTATATATCAGCAACTTCAGACGATACCATTCCCTTGGCTTGGACTATTTGTTTCCTATGTATTAACATTGTTTCTGGCAGAGTATGGTATTCTTAAATTATCTATTGCCTTAGTTTGAGGCGATCTAATTGATATTCGTCAAATGTTGACATTGTCTTATCACCTTATTTGGAGGCGATCCTATAATAATTCTAGCTATCCCAATATCGACTCACCTCAAAGCACTAAATAATCTTAACTAGTCATCATGGTTGGTGGATTCTCACCAATCCGCCGTAGCTATTCAGGGCTTATTGTCCAGTCATATCAGAATCTCAACATTACCCCCCTTGACTGGACAATAAGTATCCTATTGTTTATACGCTCAGAGGAACTTTGCATGCGCACCAATTAATGATTCAAACACTTTCTGGGTTTAGATAGTGTTGGCATCAACAGCCATTTTCTTAATTATTTTGAATGGACCAAGCCTAATGTTGGACAACCTGTGTTTCTTCCCAAACCCGTGCTGGTCATAGAACAATATTTTTCTCCTTTTTGGAAATGAGCTAGCCACTACGCCATAACTGATCAGTGGCCTGATTCTTTATCTTTTTGGCCAAGCTGAAGGAGTATGCTTCAGTTTGCAACTTAATCAACTTGTCCGCTAGGTTAGTCAAGTAATGTTGGGGATCCATTCCTCCTTTATGTTCTATGCAATCCTAATGCAGTGCTTGAAGAGTAGGGTGTCGTCCATATAGTAATTAAAAGGGACCCTTCCCCATGGAAAATGACAGCTAATGTTATAAGCGAAAATAGTGGTGGACAGGAGGGAACTCCAATCAGAGATTCTATCTGTCACCAGCTTCCAGAGTATATTCACCAGGGTTCCATTGACCCATTCAACAATTCCATTGGACTCAGGGTGATATGGGGTCATCAGAACCCTGCGGATGCCCATTATCTCATTAAACTTTGGAAGGATGTGCGAGGTGAAGTTGGTTAAATTATCAGTAAGAATGAACTTAGGGCAGCCATGTCACTGGATAGTACATTCCATTATGAACTTGGCCACTGTGACTGCCCTCAAATCCCATATCGCCCATGCTTCAACCCACCTGTTCAAGTGGTAGATCACCACCAGAATGTACTTGGACTGGTTAGCTCCCGTTGGCAGAGGGCCAACATTGTCAAGGGAAACCGTATGCCGAGCAAAATGGGGTTTCACTAACTGGTATGAAGTCTTCTGGCGGAACAGCTTTTCCGCTTGGCACTGGTGGCAATAGGAAATGGTTTTTTAAGCATGTCAAAGTTCATGCTTTCCCAATAATACTGAGGGCGCAACAATTCCATTGTTTTGCGCATGCCACCATGTCCAACTGCTTGGTGTGCACTTATGATAATGCTAGGCCATACTGAGGGTCACGGGAAGTTCACCATAGAATTGCCCATCAGCTTATACAACTCCTCATTCCGCTGGAAGGTAATTACTCACATCTCATTTAATGCTTTTATAACTTGGGGCAGTTCATCAACATATTTTCTGCTGAGCATCTTATTGTACATCACATCGCTGAGATTTGCCATCACAGTAATGGTTGGCAATCTAGACGAGCAGTTGGCATTCTGGTGCTTTACTCCCAATTGATGGAGGATCTCAAAGTAATATGTCTTCAGTTTGAGGGCCATTGGGCTAGACACCCTTCATCCTCCTTGAGGTTCTTTAATCAGCATAATGATGCATGTCGGACATTCTTCTTTCCAATCTAAGGAAAAGAATGTTGGAGGTATTAGTGTTCCTGAATCTGCTCTTATGATTGGCCCATCACCTGCCAATTTTTAAATAAAATGGGGATATCAACGATATGAGTTCCCACAACGAAAAACCCTAGTGGATTCTCAGTGGAATCTTAACAACCGGAGGAATATGATTTATCATAAAAATCAGCTTAAAATGGTAAATACTAATAATAGAAATACTCTGACTACTCAGTCGAATATAAGGAGTATAAAATCATATGGATCAGAATCTTCATAAGGCAAGAGGATGTTACCCGTTGATGATTGGGTTTGAGTTAACCAATCATTATCATCTGAGTCTAACCACCACCAAGGTGAAAAGATTTTACTCAAAGATGATAGGGTAAACATTAACCAATCATTACCATCTGAGTCTGACTACCGCCAAAATACCCAATCATTACCAACCAAGTCAGACTACTGCCAAGGTGGAAAGATTTTACTCGCTGGTGATTGGATACAATTCATCAAATTGTTACCACATGGGTCAGTTCTACCTCCAAAAATTTTATCTTTGATCTGATAGGCTGGAAGCCTATATTCCCTAATTTAGACAACTGAGCTTTGCATTCTTTTGCCTCAAATATCGATGATCTCAAAATTTGAACTAGTTTAAATAGGAAAAGCTAGTATTAACAAAGAGACCTTTTCTGGTTTTGCCCTGCCTTTTTTTTAAAAAACATAAAAAAACAAATAAATGTTGTTTTTTACTTTTTAATAAAAAGTAAACTTTCTCGTTTTAAAATATTAATTGTGGCATCCATTGGTGGATCCCACAAATTGGTGCTCATTACAGGGGTCAAGCCCTCTGCATACTTCAATAAGTATTAAAAAAGAAAAAAGAAATGGAGAGTGTCACCCGCTGGGTGCAAAATGGGGAAGAAACTGAAGAAGATGATCACATGGACAGTCCTACCGCTTTGATATTTGAAAAAAACCAATTTGAGCCCATATTAATACCTGAGTCTCATCGCATCACTTGGTCAGCCACTGAAGCTGTGAGAGATCTTACCCATGGCATTCTTAACCCTGGTGACATTGCATCTTGCGAATGAGCATTGTTGGTAGAGGAACGTCACTTGTTTCTCTATGAGACTAGTGTCCTCCCAGAGACCTATGGTCAGCTTACAAATATGACCACCCATGTACGCAAGTTTGCTCATCCTGCCTTGGTCCATATGATGCATCTTTTAGCTGGCCATCATGAAGAGCTACATCAACGCCAAGATACTCATGCAGCTTTGAATTTAGCCTATGATAAGCTGTATCACCTGACCTCTGAACATCTTAGAGCAGTTAGATCTGGTGTAGAAGCTAATTGCAACTTTATCATACATCTGCATGATCAACTTGCTTCTATGGATACTGGGATTGTAAAGTATGTCGAGGAGGCCATGAAGATCTTTAGGGATGAGCTGAACGCATCTTCTGCTAGCACCCGCTCATTGTTGGAGAAGTTTGCTAAAGAGCTTGAAAGGCAAATTGAGCAAACACATCATGACCTTTCATCCCCCGACTTAGTCCTTCAAGAAAATATTAACAGCGTGTGGATGTGGTGGAGCAGCAGTTAATTCAGGCCTTCTCGCATGTTAATGAGCTTGAACGTCGTCTGTTGTTTAAAATCTAGTGCCACCACCACCCTAGCGGCCAAGAGTGTTAACTAGAAAAGGAGCTAGCTCTTAAAGCTTCGATTGAAAATACCAAATATTTGGCCCGTCGCCTGACTGAATATGAAATGGAAACAAAAGCAATGAAAGTTTCTTTGGAAAGCCCTGTGTTGTTGAAGGAAGTCTCTAGTTGACTAACAAAGGTCGAGCAGAAGTATGAGCAGATCAAGGATTGAGTACAAGGCCCAAGCTCTCACTCTCATGACGATGAAGGGTGTAACCAAATGAAAGAAGAGCTGAAGAACCATGTGAAAGCCGTGGAAACTGCCCAATTAAACCTAAGTACAATGGTATCACAACTCCTTTTCCAAGTCTCTGCAATGGAGAATTGAGTAGAAGATCTTGAAACTCAAAAATCAGGGATCGAAGCTCTACTGAGACTATGTGAATCTGGGCCCCTAGAAGCCCTCTCTAACATGGAAACCCGGCTTAAAGCTATGCATGACCAGTTCAATCATCTTTCGTGGGCCTTTGATTAGTTAAGCTACCGCTCTGAAACCTCAGAAGCAGAAGCTCCAGTTATTCACACCCTTTCTGGGAATGACTATCATTCATTCAAACCTACGTTTAAAGATAAGTTTATCCCCAGCGAGGGCAGCATTGCTTCGTTTTTATACGTTTATGAAGCAGCTATGGAAGGGGCAACTGACCATCAAAAGGCCAAACATATTCTTTCCTGTTTGGGCCGCATGGCCCAAGAGGTGATTTTTACATATGGATGCTCTTAGCACCTGGTCCGAGGTTAAAGAGGCCCTCATAAACACGTTCAGCTCCAAACAAGCTTTAAGCATGAAAAAGCAAGCTTTCATGCGCATAAGTATCTGGAAAGGAGAGTCCATGGCCGCTTTTGCGGAGCGATTCTATATGGAGGCACAGACGCTGTTAACCTCAAAAATGTTGACTATTGATGATGCTATAGCTGCCGCTTTGACTGGAGTGGCTTCCTACCCATCGCTAGCAATGCACATCACCTCCATTAAACGCTATTTCCATACCGTCCAGAACATCAAGGAGGCATTAATAGATGTCGCTAATTTCCATAAGCCCAATGTTTCACATGGAGCAGTAGCTCGACCTCACGTTTTAACCATTGATGATCAAAAGCCTAAGCCTCGAGCCCTAGCTATTGAGGACAAGAAGGAGCCCCTTCAGATAATGGGCCCTAAAGAGC
Source organism: Massospora cicadina (assembly GCA_022478985.1). NCBI lineage: Eukaryota > Fungi > Entomophthoromycota > Entomophthoromycetes > Entomophthorales > Entomophthoraceae > Massospora > Massospora cicadina. The sequence continues at coordinate 201,217 of JAKSZP010009195.1, forward strand.
AAAGCCCCAAAGCCAAACGTTCTGAACGCCCTTGGTGCAAATACTGCAACAAGTTTGGCCACATGGAGGCGATGTGCTGGAAGAAGAAAGCTGACGCTGAGGAATGGGAGCAGGGAAAAGAAATGTCAGCATAGGGAAAGGCACACCTACTGCTGACAAACCTCATGTGCTTAACTCACTTAAACAACTTATGCCATTACCTCACATTACAAATACCCTAGGGGATGATTCTGAGGGGGATATGGATGAGGCCAGCTATTATGTTGTAGGAGCACCTGCTAAGGTGGAAGTTCCCAATCGCTTAAATGCTGGAGGAGTAGATGAGGCTACCATACCTGAAGAGACATATCTCTGCCAAGTTTTAGGGGAGCCGATTGTCATTGATACCATCAGCGACACTGATGAGGTGATGTCCCACCTTATCCGCCCTATCCAGCATGGCCATACCAAGCAATCTATCAAAAAAATTACCCTGATAACGCAAGCAAATTAACCTCCAATTTCCATCTCAAGGAGGTCTTAGCGTTGTTGCCTACTTTTGGGGGGATACTCACAAAGGTCAAAGTGGTCATACAAGAAGTTTGGGTGATGGCCATTCTGGATATGGGCTCCCCGGTAAACGTAATCTCCTCCAGGTTGATAAAAAAATCAAACTTGCACCTGACTTGGAGTACAACCAAGACTATGGAACCGCTGGTCCTAACCACACCCGCCTACTGGGTGCTTACTCATTCCTTCCCATTTGTATTGGGAAACTTATCCTATTGGCCCCTGCAGTGGCTCTAGACAACAACAATTATGATATGCTTATAGGTACACAGTTCATGATTGAATATGACGGTATTATCACCATGAAACAAGGGTCTTTGTTGTTGCTCAACTATGAAGTAATTTTAGTTTTAGCCAATACCGAACCCAGCAAGAAGGATTACTATTGCATGCACACTAACCCCACTAAAACCGCGACAAAAAAAGGGCAGGCTGCCAATAAGCTCTGCATCCCCCTTCCTACCTCTCAAGTGGACGAAAAGGTACCACCCTACCATAACTGCAACACCCCTACCAACATTCTTGAGGGGGACAATGTCAGACATCCTTCTTTCCAATCTAGGGAAAAGAATGTTGGAGGTATTAGTGTTCCCGAATCTGCTCTTATGATTGGCCCATCACCTGCCAATTTTTAAATAATAATGGGGATATCAACGATATGAGTTCCCACAACGAAAAAACCCTAGTGGATTCTCAGTGGAATCCTAACAACTGGAGGAATACGTTTTATCATAAAATTGGCCTAAAACGGTAAATACTAATAATAGAAATACTCTGACTCCTCAGTCAAATATGAGGAGTATAAAATTGCATGGATTGGAATCTTCACAAGGCAAGAGGATGTTACCCGTTGATGATTGGGTGCAAGTTAACCAATCATTATCATCTGAGTCTAACCACCACCGAGGTGAAAAGATTTTACTCAAAGATGATAAGGTAAACATTAACCAATCATTACCATCTGAGTCTGACTACTGCCAAAATACACAATCATTACCAACCAAGTCAAACCACTGCCAAGGTGAAAAGATTTTACTCGCTGGTGATTGGATACAATTCATCAAATCATTACCGCATGGGTCAGTTCTACCTCCAAAAAATTTTATCTTTGATCTGATAGGCTGGAAGCCTATATTCCCTAATTTAGACAACTGAGCTTTGCATTCTTTTGCCTCAAATATCGATGGTCTCAAAATTTGAACTAGTTTAAATAGGAAAAGCTAGTATTAACAAAGAGACCTTTTCTGGTTTTGCCCTGCCTTTTTAATAAAAAACATAAAAAAACAAAATAAATGTTATTTTATACTTTTAATAAAAAAAAAACTTTCTCGTTTTAAAATATTAATTGTGGCATCCCTTGGCGGATCCCACAACGCGTGATCCGTTACAACTTTAAACTTTACACCATGCAAGTATACCCTAAGTTGCTTATACACATAATTACTGCTAAGCACTCCAACTCGTCATGGTATAATTAAATCATGGCAGTTCAAGCTTCAATTGCAGTATGTAACAGGATGCTCCTCCCTCTTCATCTTTCTGGGAAAGGACCGCCCCAACAGCGAAATGGACGCATCTGTCTGGACAATTAACTCTTTATTAAAGTTTGGATAGAGTAGCACTGGTCCACTGATCAGCGCCATTTGAATGGTTTCAAAGGAGCATTTACAACGTTCTGTCCATTCAAACACAGTATCCTTTTTAATAACTCAAATAGCGGCCCCCTATTACAGCTGAAGTTAGGATGAAGCGCTGGTAATACATAACCATTCCCAAAAATACCTATATGTCGCGCTTACTGGTTGATGTAGTCATTGTTTTAATGGCCTCCACCTTAACCGGCTGTGGTTTCAGCCCTATAGAGTCTACCACAAACCCCAGATATTCCAACTGGTCTTAGAAGAGGTTACCTTTATGAGACTTGATCTCGATGTTCGCCTCAGCAAGCTGGCGAAATACCTCTTCTAGATGATCAAGGTGCTCAGAAAAGGTTTGGGAGAAATCATTGAAGTTTTTGAGGTACAAGAGTATTTTGACAACTTCAGATTACCAAGGATAGTGTCCATGGCTCGTTGGAACATAGACGGGGTGTTACATAGTCCTTGAGGCATATGGGTCAGTTGGAAAAGCCTCTTGGATGTAATTATGTCGCATTTCTCATGTTCCACTGCGGGCAATTCTTTTTTCAGAAACCCAATATCTTGTCCATCACCAAGAAGTAGCGAATTCCTTCTAACAAATCCAACGCATCATCTTTCCAAGGCAAGGGATATGAGTCCTTCTTGTAATACTGTTGAGCTTCTGGTAGTCTATCACCACCCAGTTAGTATTATCCTTCTTTTTTACAATCAGAATGGGAAAAGCCCACATACTCTTGGATGGTTTGAGCACCCCTTGTTCCAGCAACTCATCAGAAACTCGATGACAACTTCTTCAGCTGCCCTAGATCGGCAGAACGGCTGAGACCTGATGGGAGGATGGTCTCAGTAACTAATAAATGGACCACCCCCAAGCACACCCTAAATAGTGGTAATCAACGGTGAAATTCTCCTAATTGTTCTGAAATAAAGCTATCGCCTGGTTTTTTGCTCTTCCAATAACCCTATTAAATTTCTCCACGGTACCACTGTCATTATGCCAGGCTGCGGCTTGAAGGTTAGACCAAATTCATCCAAAGATCCAAATTCTTGAACCTGAAGGACCTCCTCAACTTGGATCAAGTGTAAACTGCCACTATTTGGTGCTGGCAGATTTTCATTGGTTTGTTCTGGAGATTTGTTAACAAGACCTTGATCTCCTCATGTCCCAGAATTATAATGCTTGGAGCCACATGAGGCTCAAGCCGCATGTGCTGATTAGGCTAAATGTCCTCCCCATAGATCCCAGCTGGCACTTCCACCTCTAACTCAGTGTGTACTTTACTTGTTGTCTGGAGGGGATGGATTTAGGCCATGCAGCTCTGAGTGGCAGGCCCTTGTTATTCGTAGATCTGCTGGGGGAGGGCCCAGGTATTGCTCTTTAGTTGATGGTATCGAACTGGAATCACCCCATCACTATATGCAAAATTGATATGTCCCAGATGCACCAGATCCTTAGTCACTCAGCTGGAGGTAAAGTAAATTGGGATCCGCTGCCCCAGAATTTCGAAGGTATCCTTCATCATATCAATGATAGCACCAAAGTGTCACATGAAAGCAGTTTCAATTAGCAGTTCATATTTACTGTTTGGTAGCACTACCACTGGAGCTACAACAACAATTGACCCAAATCGCAATGTTTGCACGCTGTAAAACCCTCAGAGACCATTCTTTTCACTCCTGTGGTCCCATACACCATTCAATATTCTACTTTAGGTTTTAACGCCAATTTTGCCACCAGCTTGGTGGAAACTATGTTGACTTGGGCCCATGTCTATTATAGCGCAAACTCTATTTTTTGTTACAAAAATGTCACAGTATGTACATTCATAATAAGAAAAATGTTGACTATTTAATACGTGAACATTTTATGGATCTCTTTCTCCAAGAAAACTCATAATCCCCTCACCAACTTTGGTTATTCTTTAACAATAGCGTCCACCAGGAGGGCGACGTTTACTCCTTTCAGGAAAGGTGCATCTAAGGATCGGTCCAGCTTTTCTGAAGAAGCTTGGTCAAACATTTGACAGGCGTACAGCTTCAGGTGCTCCTGAGGTCTTTCGTCTGCCGTGGCCTTGGCTTGCGCCCATGTCAGTACATTCATTTAACCAAATGGTTGCTGGTATAAAATCCTGTCTATGTATTTAGGGACTTCCGCTGGATATAATACAATTGATTCAGGTGGGACAATCAAGTTTGAGATATCAAAGGTAGAGAGTCTCATCTCTACTCCACTCCAGCTTTTATCTGGTAGTATTGTTCCTGCTGCATGTAGTGAAATTGACAGTTAGGGAAAAACCGGGCAAGGTGGCTAGGGTGACCACATTCAAAAACTTAACTTATAGGGTCCACGTCCTTGGTTCTCTTAAGAAGGGCCAGGCTGATAATTTTATTATTGGTGTTTGGTGTAACTAGGCCCAGGTCAGTAGAGCGATTGTTGACATTTGGCATAATTAGGTCTGGGTCAGTTTTTGGGCTGCTGATGATTTTCATAAGAATGACTGAGCAGAAGTCAAACTTCTAGGGTTAACTTGGCAAGGGTGAGGCGCTTGATTATAATAAGGCTGAGGGTTATTAGGTGGAATCTGGCCAAGAGGGATGAATTCTTTGAGATAAGAAGGTCCAGAAACAGTGGCAGTATGTTTCTGATCTGTAAGGGGAGGAGGGAAGGTAGTGGATAGATGGTGCAGAAACTGGACAATATTGAATAAGGGTACATCGTCATCTAAGATCAGAGACATGACCTTGTAAAACTCCCAGTATGGCTTAACTGCGGAGGTTATTACAATGCACATGTCAGCTTCATCTAGAACACCTGCCCCAATTAGCACATGAGCTTCCACCATATACTGGTCAGAAAATGCATGGAGAGTCTCGTTACGTTGGAACCCAATAGTCAATAATTCAGCCTACACTGCAACATTTTTGAGGTACCCCCAAACAGCTGCAGCACAGTATCCTTCACTTCTTGGTAGGTAAAGGAGCTGCTTGTAAGGTAGCAAGTGACTTAATCGGCACTCCTGACATCTAAGGCAGATATTAACGGTTTAGCCTTACGCCAATCAAGGGCGCCTTCCACTGCAAACTTGAAATGCTTAAAGAAGCCATTGATATTCCCATTGTGATCAAAAGGAGGCAGCTTATTGATAAGGCCTCCTCCTCACTCGTTTTGAGCACCGTATCTAAAGCAAGTTTAAGTTCCTCATACTTGGCTGGTGCAGTGTGTTGTGAAAATTCCCTGTTAAAGCAGACATGATGTGACATTGACGGTGACTGGAGTTTTTTAGTTTTAGGGTTGAACAATGGCCCCCCCGTAGTGAGCACCACTGTTATATTTTTGGTGATACCTTTGGGATACGCCGTAAGGCTTGCACAGGTGAGCCCACTGAACAACGAATGGACGATGTGAAAATCATTGGTCCTCTGAACAAATAAAAGACATATTAAAAATATAAAGCAAATAGCTCCAAAAACAATACTTTTTTATTTTTAATATAAGAAGATCCCTTATGCTTTGCGCTCTCAATCCTAATAACAACAATCTCTCTTCAGAAAACTCCATCTCACTTATATAACAGTGACTTTGGATGATAATGACCCCTTGGCTTGTACTATTCATTTCTGATGTATTCCCATGGTTCTTAAAGAGCATGGTATTCTTAAATTCTCTACCACCTTAGTTTGAGGTAATCTAATTAATATTTGTTAAACGTTTACACCACCTTATCACATCATCTGGAGGTGATCCAATAATAATAAATTTTTTAACTTAATATTACCTCATATCAAGGCACTTAAATAATTGTAACAAGTTATCATGGTCAGCGGATTCTCGCCAATCCACTGTAGCTATTCAGGGCTTATCATCCAGTCAAAATCAGAATCTCGACACTACCATGAGCGCTAATGCTCTTAGACAGTTTACAATCTGCCACCTACGCTCTTACCACTGTAACCCTTTTAGCAAGAGTGTGACAAAAGCAGAAGTGGTGATTCAGAAAGAACGCATCTTAGCTGTACTAGACACTGGAGCTCCAATCAACATGTTGTCCACTAAGCTCATGAAAAGGCTGAAGTATATGCTCAATATTGACTATAACGTGAAATGCCAAACTTCTGGACCCAACATTACCCGCGATTTAGGATCCTACTCAGCGTTACCATCACTCTTTGGACGCATAATTCTCACAGAACTAGCAGTGGTTTTGTATAACTAACACTACAACTTCCTAATCAGGAAGCTTCTATCCTTGAGTTGTGGCTATGATTTTTAAAACCAGCACTGTGATTATCTTGAGTTATCAAATTCTTTGGTTCTTAAAGATAAGGATTTTAGACCGTAAAAAGCAACAAACGTGTTTAGTATAGACAGATCTAACAATTTACCCCATTCACTACTTCATTACAGAGAACGGTGTGAAGAAGCTGCCCTCCATGATCAGAGCAAAAGAAGGGCTTCCATTGTGGGCTAGTGAAACCATGGAGATCCAACCAGGGGATCAACACTGGATGATCTTATTGATCAGCGTGAAGATCCAATTCATACTATCATAAAGGTTTCAGTTGTGACAGAATCTGTGAACAAGAGAAAGTGTTTTATCTAGATTCTATTATAACAACTACTCTGGAGAATTGACTATCGTCTTATGAGTTATTACAACTCAACCTATAAGAGTAGAGAAAAGACATATCATTGCAGTGGTCCAACTGACCAGTTGCAATAATGTTGAATCAGTACACGCCATAACGGCTTTGATGAGCTTAAGTTTGGGGATGGGACCCCTAAATAGCAGAAGGAGCTTTATGAGCTATTTACGCGTTCAATGACATTTGCAGTACCAGATCTAATGACTATGGACTCTGCAAGGTAGAGATTCACAGTACAGATACCAGTTCTGCCATACCATTCAATTTAAAGCCCTGCCTATGCTTAAGGGCTAAAGAGGCCGTTATCACCCAAGAACTGAATCAGCTAGCTGAAGCAGGACTGATCAGACCATCTAAGAGTCCTTGGGCTTCGCCACTGTTGCTAGTTCGCAAAAAGGATGTGATTAATCATATAGTCATGGACAAACATCGCTTAAATGAGAAAACGAAATGAACTCTTACCCACTCCCATGCATAGAGGAAGCTATGAAACGCCTGGTCAGATCAAATTAATTTTCATTGTTGGATCTGGCCAGCAAATACTTGAAGATAAAGCTCTCACCAGAGGACCAGGAGAATTGCGCCCTGACCAGTAGTCAAGGGTTCTCTGAGCCAACAAGGATGCCGAAGGGCTCTGCAACGCTCCTGCCACCTTCCAGAATGCAATGAATCGGATTTTTGGCGATCTCAAGTTGTCCAGTGTGTTAACTTAGCTAAACGACATTGTCATGTTCAGCCAGACCTTCCGATAACATCCCAAGCCCCTCCACAAAATCTTTATCCAGCTGTAAGCATCAAATTTGAAGTTGTGATGGAGCAAGTGCACCTTCCTAAAGAGGCAATTAGAGTTCATTGGGCATTAGATAAGCCCCAACGGAATCAAACCCCAGGACGGGAAGGTCAAAGCAATAATGGCAATGAAGCTAATCAAGAGCATGAGGGACATCCAATTGTTCCTTGGCATGGTGAGATATTACTGGCAGTTCTTCCCCCATTCCATGAATTTGGATGTACCCCTCACATACCTGATAACAAAGAAAAAGTTCATGTTAGACCTGGAACAAGAACAGGCCTTTGAGAAGTTAAAGGCAAGATTAGTAGATGCCCCAATCTTTGTCTACCCAGATTTTTAACAAAACTTTTTGACTTTACACTAATGGGTGTGACATAAGGCTTAACACAATATTGGCCCAATTGGACGAGAAAGGGGTGAATCACCCAATAGAGTCTTATTGAAAGATTCTTAGCAAAGCTGAGAAGAACTACACTGTCACAGAGAGAGAGTTCCTGGGGTGGTCTGTATAGTCAAGCGCTTCTGACCTTACCTGTATGGGGTACACTTTAAGGTCATGACATACTACATGTTGATCCGCTGGTTGCAGAATATGAAGGGTCCTAATGGACGCCTTTCCAGATGGGAAGTATTGCTCCAGGAATATTATTTCAAGATCTTTTACTGAGCAGGGGGTAAATAACAAAACGCTAATGGGCTATCACAATTGCCAATGTTTCAGTACAAGTTCCAGAGAGCGATCAACTGTATGAACTAATCAGTTTATTAAAATAAACATGGCAGTATTAAACAGATGAAGTAAACTTCATACTGAGAAGGTGTCCCAAAGACACCCACCGTGTTGATGGAAATCTTAAGAAGAAGGTTTGGAAATAATAGTACCTGTAAATTAAACCCAGCAACCGAATGGTACTAGTGATGGGAGCGCACAAGCACGTTGGCCATGAATAATTTTAGAAAACGTCGGCCTACCTGAAGGTGTGGTTCTACTGGGAGTCCATGTTCTATAATTTTCCCAGGCATAGAAATGTGTATACTTGTATTCTTTTATATACGCTGGATAAACGCTTTGAGTTTATTCCAATACCACCTACAACACTGTTCAGTAACGTGTCTATTGACGTGGTGGGACGAATTCTGAGTGCTTTCAATCAATCAAAGTTCATATTTGTAGATACTGACCACTTTACTAAGTCGGTCAAAGCCTCCATGGTCAAGTTGTACATTGCAAACTCAACCGCTCATTCATCTACAGCCAAGTTAGAAATAGACATGGATGCCCCAAGCCTTGCTTTCAGATAATGAGACAAATTTCATATAGGATGTTGTGGTAGGTCAATGGACCTATTCGGAGTGAAGCAAAAATTCATTTTCCCTGCACACCATCTTCAAATGGTAGCTTCAAATGAGTGAATGGAACTATAGGAGGGATAATGAATAAGATGGCCCTCAACTACATGTCAAAAATGGGATCAGTTGCTGCCCTCCGCTTTATAGGCTTAAAAGTTTAGCCACCTATGGGTAATTGGGATGTCCAATTTAAAGCCTTTTAATAGTTGAAGAAGCACTTCCAACCTTTCTAGAGCCAATCATTACCGCGGACTGGAAGAACCTTTTAACTGGAAGCTATCAGTGATAGTAAGCAAATGAACTTATTATATTACAATTAGTGGCCTCATACAATATGAGGATTACCCTTGAAGCCAGTGGGAGAGTAAGAAAAAAACTGGGCTTTTGGAGTTCAGCCTAATCAATAAATTACTGTTCTATTATCTATGGGGAGAATAGTTAGAGAAACTGGAATCCATCTTAAATGGCTTGCAACTTTCTTGGCAAAGTGAGAAGCCAAATACTCAATATGGGACAATGATACTAATTAGAGTATTTAATAAAATATATGCATGGCACCTGAGGGCATTCCAATAGCCTTGTATTGGGAGGAAAAGTGTTTCAGATGATGTTGTGAGAGCATCACCAAATTATCCCTTGAACGCCAGATGACAAAGTTCAGTTTCAATCCAGAGGAGTTGTGGGCAACTTACACCATGGAAGGGATTAGATGAATCCTTTTTATAAATTCAGTCAACTCAAGGAATTTATCAAGCGCTCAGGATGACACCATGAAAAATAATTTGATACTTGTCACTTGAGAAATATTTAATAAAGTCAGCACCATAACCAAATTTACTATAAATTTTGACACCCTTTATACCTGTCATAATTCTGATATGATAGGACAATAATTGTGGGACTGATAGGGAAGATCGGGAAGAATCCTCCAAAAATGATATCAGTAACAATTATTTGAGTGCCTTGAGATGAGGAAATATTGGGATATAATGGGTTTATTATTGTATCGCCTCTAGATAAGGCGATGTTGACATTTGACAAATACAAATTAAATTGCCTACAATTAGGGCAATAGAGAATTAAAGATTAACAGGATGAAACAAGGAGAATCGGTGGAACCGAATAGTCCAAGCTATGAGAGTGGTATTGTCCAAAGCTGCTGTAATATAAGTGATATGGGCGATTAAGAGGAGGTTGTTGTTAAGTAATTGAGAATAAGCGAAACAGCGAGAGTCCGTTGTAATTATTATATTGAATAAAAGAGATTGTGGAAGCAAGTGCTCCATATTTTTAAAAAGTTCTTTCTGTTGCTTTAAGAATGACGATCATTACAACATTGGTCCAAATTGCTCAGTGGGTCAAACCCTGTGCAAAAAACTATATGGCGTATCTCTTATATACCGCCATTTTATTATAACAGTGGTGCTCAATACAGGGGGCCCATTGATCAGCTATAAAAATAATAAAACTCAGTTGCCTGCTATGTTGCAGTCCAGTTGCTTTGATAAGGAATCTGTATGAGTTGCTGAGCCCATTGCATATGAGGAATTGAAACTTGCATTGGACACTGTGCTCAAAAGACAAGATGAGCTGCTCCAGGAAGTTTGCATTGAAAAGCTGCTGCCATTTGATCGTGATGGAAATATTCATGGGTTCTTTCAATGATTTGAGTTTAAAACTGAAGAAACCTTGGACTGGCGAATGGTGAAACTGTTGATCTCAACCTTGGATGTTGGAAGTGCTGATCAAGTAATTTGTTACCTTCCAGATAGTTCCATTACTTACCAAGAAGTTAAGGAGATAGTGCTGCAGTTGTTTGGTGGAACTGCAAAGATGTTACACCAGAAAGCTGAGTTCTTGACCATCAGGTTTTAGTGAAATAAGACCCTCACCGCATTTGCCGAGCGATTTACAATGGAAACCCATGTGTTGATTGAGGCAGGGATTTTATCTGAAGTTGATGTTAATCGCTATGTCCTTTGCAGTGAAGACATACCTTGAGCTTTACAACGTCATAGCCCCATTGTTGGAGGATGATGTACCTCTTCTTAAACTTGTTCAGTTCGTACGTCGCTTGGCTGTAACTTTCCTGCCACCCAACATCAAACAGATTCACACTGTCGCCGTTGCTGACCCTAATCATGTGGGGGAATCAACCAGTCAGTGCAGGTCTCGCCAGGTTACTTACAGCAGTCCAACATCCATCCCATATCTGCTGATTGACAACTGACCAACTACCGCTTTAGCCCTAAATATATTGATTGACAGCAGGCGCTCTACTGATGTGGGTCTAGTTATGCCGATCATCTTCAGAATACCCTTCTGAGTGGGCCAAACTATATTAAGCACAGACATAGGACCTATGGAGTAAGTTGTTTTAATTATGGTCGCACTGGGAACATGAGACGTTGGTGCCCTAACCAACGGATCCCTTACATACAACAGGATCAAATTATCAGGGAAAAGTCAAAGCAGAGTAGAGATGGGACTCTTTACATCCACTATCTCAAATTCATATGCCCCACCTGAAGCTACTGTATTAATTGCAGCAGAAGCCTCCCAGTATGATAATACATTTTTCTACCAACAGCCAGTTGGAGGAATAAATGTGCTGCCTCAAACACAAGTTAAAAAAAATGGCGGACACAAGGTTTCTGGAGCAGACAAAGCCTTACGCTTGTCAGATGTTTGACCAAAGTCTGTCAGACCAGCTAGAACCATTTGCAGATGTGTTGTCACTATGAGGAGTAGAGGTCGCCCTTCCAGTGGATGCTATTATAAAAGAGTAACCTACAGTTGACGCGGGTATTATAAGTTTCCTGGGAAAACATGAACCGCTGAATGTACACGTAGTAAATAACCAGCATTTATCTTACTTGGAGTTCACCTACTGTGACATTGTGGTAGCCAAAACCTGATTATGAGCTATAATTGATATGGGCGCTCCTGTTAACATTGTCTCCACACTGTTGGTGGCAAAGTTGTCTTTAAAACCTGACATAGACCACCGGATGGTGTATGGGACTTCTGGAGCGGAAACCATGGTCTCTGAAGGAGCATATAGTGTGCCTCCCTTGCGGTTTGGATCTGTTATGTGGTGGCTCCAGCGGTAGTATTACCAAATAGCAACTACAATATGTTGGTTGGGACTGCTTTTATGCAACACTATGGGGCTGTCATTGATATGATGGAAGAGACCCTCACTATTTTGGGACAGCAGATCCGGATTTATTTTACCTCCAGCGGAGTGCCAAAGGGTTCAGTGCATATGGGACAAATCAACCTTGCCTACAGCGATGGGGTGATTCCAGTGTGCTATCATTGATTAGAAAGGTAAAACTCGGGCCCTTCCCCATCAGTTATATGAATATCAGGGGCTACCGCTTAGAGCAGCTGGAGCTAAATCCATTCCCTCTGGACACCAAGTAATAGTAGACACTGAGTTAGAGGTGGAAGTGCCGGCTGGGCTCTATAAGGATATCATTAGCCTTATCAGCAATTGCAGCTTGAGCCCCATGTGGCTCCAGGAATCATACTTTTGGGCCATGGGAGATCAAGATATTGATAGCAAATCTTCAGAACAGACCACTCCGAATCCGCTGGCATCAGATTATAGAGTATTTACATCTAAACCCAGTTCAGGAGATCAACCAGGTTCATGAGTTCAGTTCTTTAAATGAATTTGGTCTGCCCATCGAGCTGCCTCCCAGTGTAATTGCGGTTGATCCACGGGAGAATTTTATGGGGTTATCAGAAGATCAGAAGGATTGTGTGGAAGCTTTATTTCAAAAATATAAAGAGGTTTTTGCATTTGACAATCATGATTTGGGGTGCGCTTGGGGGGTTTTTCATTGACTGGACACTGGGGATCATCCCCCCATCAGGTCTTGGCCAATCAACCAATCAAGAGCAGATGAAAAAGTCGTCACTGGGGAGATTGACAAGCTGCTAAAGCTGAGAATGCTTGAACCATCTAAGAGTCCATGGTCTTCGCTTGTCCTAGTTGTTTAAAAAAAGGATGGTACTAACTACATAGTAATCGACTACTGGAAGCTCAATAGTGTCACCAAAAAATACTCATACCCTCTGTCGCAGATTGATGATGCACTGGATTGGCTAGGTGGAGCTCACTACTTCTTAGCAACGGACTTGATATTCAGTTATTAGTAAATTGAGTTGCCCGCAGCAGAACAAGAAAAATGCACCATAATCACATCCAAAAGGCTTTTCCAACCAACTCGGATGCCGCAAGGGCTATGTAATGTTCTGGTTACGTTCCAATGATCAATGGACACCATTCTGGGAGATCTGAAGCTGTCGTGTGTACTTGTGTACCTTGATGATATCAATGTCTTCTCTTGCATGTTCACTGAACACCTTACCCATTTGGAAGAGGTATTTCGCTGACTGTCTGAAGCCAATATTAAGATCAAGCCCCAGAAATGCCACTTCTTCAAGGATTAGCTGGAGTACCTCAGTTTTGTGGTGGATGCAATTGGGCTAAGACGCCAACCTGCCAAGGTGGAGGCTATCTGGAAGATGACTAAGCTAATTAGTAAGCGGGATATTCAGGAGTTTTTGGGGATGGTGGGTTATTACTGATGCATCATACCTAATTTCAGTTGCATTGGAGGTCCACTGTTTGAGCTATTAAAGAAGGATGTCATGTTTAAATAGACAGAACGTCGCCAATGTGCCTTTGATACACTTTGAACAGCGCTAATTAGTGCGCCCATGTTATGCTACCCTAATTTTGATAAGGACTATATTGCAGATGGATGCATCACTTTCCACTGTTGGGGCAGTCCTGTCTCAGAAGGACGATGAGGGGAGGAGCACCCCGTGGCATACTGCAGTCGTAGCTTGAATTGCCATGAACGAAATTATACCATAACTGAGCAAGAGTGCTTAGTGGTGATTTATGTGTATAAGCAGTTTCAAGTCTACTTGCACAGAGTAAAGTTTAAGGTTGTAACGGATCATGCATTGTTGCGCTGGTTGAAGAATTTGAAAGAGCCTGAGGGGCGGCTAGCCTGATGGGCTCTTAAGCTGCAAGCTTATGACTTTGAAATTCTTCATTGACCAGGAGCAAAACACCAAAATGACAATTGCTTATCAAGATTGCCAACAATTGCAGTTACAGCAGATATAAGTGACATAATGTTTAACAAAATGCTCAGCGGAAAGTACAATGATGAACCGCCCCAAGTGATTAAAGCGTTGAATGAAATGTGAACAAATACCTTCCAACGGAATGGAGAATTGTATAAGTGGATCAGCAATAAAATGGTGAATTTTCCGCGACCCTCAGCACGGTCAGGAATTATTATGAGCGCCCACAAGGAAGTCGGACATGGTGGGGTGCACAAGACAATGGAGTTGTTGCGCCCTAGGTATTATTGAAAAGTATGAACTTTAATGTGCTCAAAACCATTTCGTGTTGCTATCAGTGCTAAGTGGAGAAGCCATTCCAACATAAGACTTCATACCAGTTAGTCAAACCTCACTTTGCTTGGCATACAGTCTCTACCGATGTTGTCAGTCCCTTGCCAATAGGAACTAACTGGTGTAAGTATATTCTGGTGGCTATCAACCACTTGTCCCGGTGGGTCAAAGTGAGGGCAATATGGGATTTGGGGGCGGTTACAGTGGCCAAGTTCGTAATGGAATGCATTATTCAACGCCACGGCTGCCCTCAGTTCATTCTCACTGATAACAGAACCAAATTCACCTCGCACATCCTCCCCAAACTGAATGAGTTTATGGGTATCCGCGGAGTTCTGATGACCCTATACCACCCCAAGTCTAATATAAGGGCCGAACAGGTGAATGGAAACTTTGGTAAACATACTACAAAAATTAGTAATGATCACCCTTCTGATTGGAGTTCTCACCTTTCCACTGCCGTGTTTGCCTATAACATTAGTTATCATTCCGCCACAAGGAAGAGTCCCTTCCAACTACTATATAGCCGACACCTGGCCCTTCCAGCGTTACTTTATTCTTGTGTAGAAAATAATGGTGGAATGGAATTCACCACTACTTGACTAACCTCGCGACCATTCTGATCAAATTGCAAACTGAAGCATATTCTTTCATCTTAGCAAAGAAGAACAGGAATCAGGCCACTGATCAGGTATGTCATAGCGGGCTGGCAACATTCAAAGAAGGTGATATGGTTCTCTTCCATGACCAACATGTATTTGGGCGGAAACACAAGCTGACCAGTATTTGGACTGGTCTGTTTGAAGTTATAGAGAAAACTGTGGTCAACGCATATACCTTCAAGGATCCCGCAAGTGGTTGGATCATTAACCAAAAACAAGTTCCTCTGACCATACAAACAATTGGAGCCTTATTGTTCAGTCAAGGAGGGGTAATGTCACGATTCTAATATGATTGGACAATAATCATGGGACCGCTAGGGCGGACCAGGAAGAATCCTCTGAAAATGATATCAGTTATAATTATTCAAGTGCCTTGAGATGAGTCGATATTGGGATATAACAGGTTTATTATTGGATTGCCTCTAAATAAGGCGATGTTGACATTTCTAAGAACACAACTTAAACTCGTCCACAATTAGGGTGATAGAGAATTTAAGAATAACAAGCTGAAACGAGGAGAATCGGTGGAACCAAAAAGTCCAAGCTATGAGAGTGGTATTGTCTAAAGCCGCTGTAATATAAGCGAGATGGGCAACTAAGAGGAGGTTGTTAAGTAATTGAGAGTAAGCAAAACAGCGAGAGTCCGCTGTATTTATTATATTGAATAAAAGAGATTGTGGAAGCAAGTGATCCATATTTTTAAAAAAGTTCATTCTGTTGCTTTAAGGATGACGATCATCACATTGTTGGTCCCAATTGCTCAGTGGATTAAACCTGTGCAAAAATCCGTCAGCATATCTCTTATATACCACCAATTTTATAACAATACCTTTGGGGTGGGCAAAATAATTTGCAATTTGCAAATGACAACGCGATGACCCAACCAAATTACCCTTTGGGAACAATAAAACATCCCAGCCTTTCTTTCCCGTAACTCTAACATTTGTTGCTATAATTTAATTTAAACAGCAATTTTTGATAATCACACAGGAGAGATGGAAAATTTCAACAAATCCCAATTAAACTGAGTGAAAACCATATCAGGCAATTGACAAAACGGTGCATCAAAGGCAAGAAACGCCTTGGAGAGGGACTGGGAACCAATGCCACCAAGAAACCACAAACTCAGACATCTTCTGGGTTTGTGGAGCTTACCACAAAACAAAATTTATACATGGAAATCCAATATTCCCAACACCTATTAAGGGTAGAGCACTTGCTCCAACTTTTCCTAGGGATTGAGTCCCCAACTCTGCGGGAGAAAGTGGGTGAGGCACAGGCTTTCTTTTCCCCCATGCGGTGTACATTACCACCCATATTATCCACTGTGGCTAGATCAATATGGGCTTTATAACCAAAGAAGATGTAGACGCTGCCACAAAAGTCTGCATTGAAATTGCCCTCCCTGAGGGCAAACAAATTGTGTTCACTACATGCACCAGATGGAACAAAGCGAACACTTTTGTTCGTTTCCTTCAACTTTCTCCCTACCAACCTTCTCTGCAAGATAATTGAGGGGGAGCTCCAAAATGGACCTGAAAGCTATGGAGAAATTAAGCAACTCAAATTACAGCAGTTTCATCTGATGCTGACCTTATGCACAGGAAAGGCAATCGCCGTGATCAACCCAGTCCTCAATGTGGCCACAGGCCTCACAAAAATCCCATGCACAGCGGTGCTTCACCTCCCAGATGGGGAGTGTCAAAGGCATTTTGCGTCACAATGGAACGCGCACCGCCTATATGCAACCACTGCACTGCATTGGGGAACAAGGAACACGCATGCCCTGTGAAGGAGGGCATTTTATCCCCAGACTTCTACAATAATGCTATTGATGAAGTTGACAAAACCTTTAGAAATGATTGATGCTCACCACTACTTCCTCTGGGGAGAGGATGGGCAATTCATCCTCATAGACCCAGTACGCCCAAACTACACAAAATGGTACAGAAATCCTGAAAGTGGGTAGTGGCCAAAGCTGCATCACTTGCGGCCTCCTAAATCAACCCTGGTAAAATTCAGGAGGACATAGAGGAAATCAGCTAACCAACCAATCAGAACAAAATGCCCAAGCTGAGGAGGACATGTAGGAAATTAAATGTGCCACCCAATCAAAGCAGAATGCCCAAGCTGAGGAGGACATGGAGGAAATTAACTGAGCCACCCAATCAGAGCAGAATGGCCAAGCTGAAAACTTTCTTAACAATTTGACTGAAACACCAAGTGGTATCAATCAGGCGAACTTAGCATAACAATTCAGCTTCACTATGATCAAAAAAGCGGGACCCAATTTTTCAAATTTGACCCCAAAACCACAGAATCTAATTAGTGCAATGCACCGAACCACATTAAGCCATGCTCAGAAAAATCTAATGAAAACCCTAAAAACTGCAAAACCTGCATGAAATTGACACAGGGTATGGGATTGGACAATGACACGGAGCAAGTACAAGACAATGAATGGTGGTTAAGGCCAGATGGCCCTCACAACTGCTCCTGAGGCGCCGTGGGCGTCTAAGTGTCAATAGGGATGCTAAACATCGTGGGAGCCAGGGCTCAAGCGTCCCAAGCCAAAAAGCTGGACTTCCTGTGAAAACCCCCTGTGGACATCTTGGTCATTCAAAAAACCCACTGTCTACAGGTGGAAGAGGGATCCTGGTCAGCCAGAGTTCACCATCTCTATTGGTATGGATGTTCCACTGTGGGGTGTTCATCCAAAAAAACAAAAAATAAAAAATCACCAACTCCTCTCCATATCTGCATGGCTGCATCCTGGTAGCAATGATCGCAAGCTAAGGGGACACAATTTTGATAGCATGTATCTATGCACCATGCACCGCCAGCTGAGAGGAAACAATTCCTCAAAACCATCCCAACACTCACCCTCCCACCCGATATTATCCTGTTGGTCAACTTCAACAACTGGGATAACCCCAACATGGACCAATGGCCTAACCCCAGGGGATACCCACTGGGTGAATTGAGTTCAGTGCAATGAAAGCATCCCTTAGCCTACACAATATCCTCCCCCCAGGTCACCAATATTTCCCCACATGACCCGGCCCAACATACGTGATGGAACGCTCATCTCAATGAGCCGCATTGACTACATCCTCACCCCAAAAACCCACTGTTCAAACATCTTCAACTTCTCAACAAAAAGGATTAGTTTCTCCACTCACTGACTCATTTTGGTGCATCTCTCGCCAACCTGAAAACCCACATAGGCGTCTACCTGGAGGAAGCTACACCCAGAGAACATAATATTGCCTGAAATATATGCCTAGGTCGAACATGAGGCCATGAACCTAGATTTTGCAACCCCATTTATATCGGATCCATCAAAACATGAGAAAAATTCAAAACCAAACCCAATAAAACTCGCCATCTCGCCTCACATTAGTACACCGCTGACACAGCCACAATCAGGCGCACCTTGATGGAACTGATCCAACTCTTGCTTAACACCCTTAAGTTCAGCTATAACCCCAACAAGGGTGTAAATGGGCGGAAATATCCGCCCACCTAAAAGCCCTCATCTTTGAACACCAGCACAGAATTAAAGTATCAAGAAAAGGTAAGTTCATAAAAGAAGGTGAAACCTACTCATCTTACTTCTTCCGCCCATTCCACTCCTGCAGTAACCAGCCCATGTGCACACAGGTCCACAAAGATGATGGCACCGTGTCAACTGACCCAGCGGAATTCAAGGCGGAAATACACTGTTACTACACCAAACTATACTGTGACACCCCAGCTGACCCCCAAAAAGTTAATTTTATACACATTGCTGGAATACAATGCGCACCACTGTACTATAATCTCCTAGACCTAATAATACAGGAGGAGCTCTGGGATACAGTCCGCGGTGCAACACGTAGGAAATGCCCAGGGCCAGATGGGATACCCTACGAATTCTACAAAAAATACTTTTAAGCAATTCGCCCCCTTCTCTTGGCATCAATGAACCAGTGCCTGCTGGAGAAACGCCTCCTACCTGGTGGCCAGGATTCCTACGTCTTAACCCTGTTTGAGAAGGGCGACAAACTGGACCTGGCCAAGTGGCGCCAAATTTTACTCTTTAACACTGATATAAAACTACTCACAAAATTTTTAGCAGCCAGATTAGGCACAATAACCTCCAAAGTCCTGTCACCCAATCAGCTTAGGTTCATACCAGGGCGCTCAGACTGGACCAATATACAAGCCATCGCCAACATATGTCAGTCAAAAACAACTGGAGTCCTGGTATTCCTAGACCAGGAGAAGGCATATGACCGCGTTAGCTGACCGTATCTGAAGGAATGCCTAAGCGCCTTTAAACTCCCACCTGGATTCATAAAATGGGCGATGCTCCTTACAGAATCCGCATCCATGGCTGTATGCAGCCCTTGCTTTATAACTAACAATATCACACCACACAGAGGACTCAAACAAG
Source organism: Massospora cicadina (assembly GCA_022478985.1). Classification (NCBI taxonomy): domain Eukaryota; kingdom Fungi; phylum Entomophthoromycota; class Entomophthoromycetes; order Entomophthorales; family Entomophthoraceae; genus Massospora; species Massospora cicadina. The sequence goes on from JAKSZP010009195.1 coordinate 220,738, forward strand.
GGGACCCCCTCATCCCACTGATGTATAACTTCAGTTTTGACCCACTCCTTCACGTCACTATCTCACTCACCATGGGCATAACTGCACAAGGCCAGCCAACAGTCAAGATAATAGCCTTTGCGGATGACTGCGTGACAGGTATATCTAACAACAATGATGCCTGACAGCTGGAAAGCACCCTAGAGGAATATTTCATTGTGAGCAACGCGTCACTCAACAAAAGTAAAACAGAAATAATCTTCTAGGCAATTACACTAACAACTGAGCCACAATAACCAAACCTCACAGCCCCCCACAATGAAAAAACCCACTCATACTACCCTTCGCATCACTTCCTACAACCAACCCTGTCCTCCACCTTATGATATTGCTGGAAACAGGGGGGTATGCCAATGAGACAATTGAGAACAATCTACTACATTGGGTGTCCAGCAGCGTCGTCTCCTCAAGGAAAGATCCTCAGGACTACTGGGGCGAGTAACAGTTGCCAACTCACTCATCCTCTTGATGCTGTGGTTTCCTGCACACGCAATCTCCTTCTCAGACACACTCATATCCTCAATCCGCGCACTTATCCAGGGATAATTGTGGACTGAGTCCTGGACACCTATATTGGTGGAAACACTCTTTGGCCCACGCTCCAGCAGAGGCATGGGCCTAATAGACTTTGAGGTCAATGCCAACCATATATTGGGCACCTAGATAGATGAAGTCCTAGCCCCAGACCTCCCGCAACTACACTGGTCTAGAGCGGCGAAGGGCAACTTTGCACAGGCGCTCAAAATATCTAACCCACACAACCCGTCCAGCCTGCTCACATACCTTGCAAACTGCCCCAATGCAGTGGGCCCACATGGAACACCTCTCACTTTAAACGCCTTCTCCGCACCATTTGGCACATAGTGTGACTTTCACTCTCAAAGGCACTAGTCAGGGAAGTGGAAGGCCCAGAGCTCAGTTCACGTTAAGGAAACCAGAGGACCCCCAGAGGGACACACATGACGTGACCCCAATTATTATGAGAATCGACTACCTAGATGCTTTAGACATCTCATACAATCTCACAGCACAGAAGCAATATGGAGGCTAACGCATCATCCACTCCTCCAGCCAAGGGTAAGAGCTAACTCCTGGCGTTGCCTCAGAAGAACCTATAGAACAGCAGATCGCTCTTACTCTCTTCATGCAGAGTATGCAGTGTGTGGAGGGGATGGCACCCTGCACCACCGCCTCAAAGAATGCCCCCCATCTAGAGCCATATGACGGGAAGTTACGCGTCTGTTAAGAACCCAAAATGACCAGGAGCTGTCAATCTCCAGAAGCCTCCTCGCACTCCAACTTGAATCCCCAATACCACCCGCACTCCGCTACCTTATATTTGCCATTGCAATGTGGACAATCCACATCGTAGCACTGGTTGCCTTCAAGGGAACTGTGCCCACCATCCGTGGGACAATCAGCAGATTTCACCTACACCTACTGGAACACTTTCAAGCCTGGCTATACAGATACATGAGGCTGAAGCAACAACAACTTGTTACATCATGGTTCCCAGTCTGCTTTCTGCATATGGACCCCTTCCTCCACATCTGCTCCATAACAGGGTATACCCCTTTGGAGTAAGGCATTCAACTTCCCTATACCTTGTGGTAACAACTGGCAACAGGAGTAGCTTGTCTACTCTGGGGTGCCTACATCTTGCTATACTTCACCTCCCCCTATCTCATTACATATATCGGTATTGTCCGTCCCCTGTTAGGCTTACCAAATTAAATTAAAACAATAAAACCTCCTATATAAATATCACCAAAGTTAGAAAACAAACATCTTCAGGAATTGTATGGGAGCCTTACTGAGGCACATTGAAGTGATGCCAAAAAAGAATTAGAGGGTGAAATGAATATCAAACTAGGAAACAAAGCAATAACATGAGGAGAAGCTACAGCCCACAACCAAGAAGCGAGGAATGAAGAAAGGGACCATGGTCATCAAGGTTTAGGGGTAATCACCGCGATAAGGAGCTCACAATTATAAGAATTGAATCATATAAATGAAGCAACTAAAGTGGCAATAGGACGCCGCCTCACTAGGGAATCCTGAAACCCCCAATATCACTACCCTAATGCTGACTTATTTTATTATTGTCATTAAATTTTTATATCTTGAATTTTCACCATAAGTATAAAATTTTTCACTATTACTTTAATAAAAAACTTTTCCACAGAGTCTCGGTTTATCCTTTTTGTTTCACTTAAATTGGTTTAAAAATCAAATATCCAGTAACTAGTCTGGGATTTGTGATAGAGCAGAATACAGTGATCAGTCTGTTATCTGCTCTGTTTGAACAGGACAATCTATTGCGCAGATACCTTGGAGCTGAGCTGCCAAGGGAGAGGTTGTATTGGATCTCATTATGTCCCAATGGCTAACATAAATAGAACATGTTAGAGAGTGTCAACAAGTGTTTCGCCATGGGCGCAAGCGGTTTAATTTAATAATCTATGCTACAATGGGTAGCATCTGTGAAGAGTTTGTTCAATGAGGATGCTTATGACCTTCCAGACGGTTGTCTGGTACCTAATCTGTGTGGAACTGATCCCCTGAGCAGCAAGTCGGCATCAAAGTTAAGCAAGCCAAGGTCAGTGATCTGACTAATGTCATTTTAATGAAGGTGCTAAGCTTTGAGTCAAGCACCAAGCTTCCCCAATAGACCCCCTTTCATTTTTCTAGTAAGATAAACTTGGCGCTATATATATTTATTATATCTGTGTTTCTTTGGAATAATAGAAGGGATCAGTTATTCTTGTCTATATATTAAGTTACCTGATGTGAGTTTGATATCACTTGCCGCTAAGAAATACTTGAGTGGGGATGAAACCACTTGAAAAGAAGAAAATAACTGAGAAAGTTGTCATCGTACAACTAGCCCTTTCCTTATTTTTACAAATCAGTCACAGAACCTGTAAAGTAAGCTAAAAAAGTTCACACTGGTGCTTACTACAGCATAATTAAGTCTTTACAAAGAAGATACAAATTCAGCTTTACCAGCACCATGACGTTATATATGAACAAACTCCAGAAGATGTGAAGCAAATTGGAGAATTAAACCAGAATACATTAATTCAGTGTCACAAGCCAATCTAATGCCCTAGAAGAATAAGTCACAAAAGCGGAAGAGGAAGTATAACAGGTCACAAAGGTCAACTTTGACTCATATTGACAAGTTCCTTATTATACAAGAAGGAGACTAACTATATATTGAGAACATAATGCTACATAAAGATGCTTGGGAAGCAGATAAAGAGAGAAACCATCAACAAAGAACAATGTAACTCAGAATTTAAAGAAATTGGAAGAAAAGGAGAGTCATAAAACAACTGTTCAAACTGAATATTGATGTAGGTAGCAACTAATTATATGTTGTAGATTAATAAAGCCATTGTTGGAAGCTTACATCTTCCAAGAATAATGCTAAGGGGTTTTGCAACGCTTTTTGCAATGACTCTTAATAGCACACCTTTTAACACCAGGGTTACTGATTGAGTACCTCCCGTCACATTCAAAACTAATAATTAGAAAATAATCATGAAACCATCTAAAATATCCTACTTTTCACTAAGACAATGCCCCAGCATTTTTCCACCTTTTAAAATGACTATATTCAAATATGACAATTGTTTTAAAGTGGTCCCAATAATTAACTTTTTAAACACTGATTGACAAAATCTTGTGCTTTCCCATCTACTTGGGAATAATTAGACTTACAATGATGTCAAGAACATGATAATGAGCAAGTTTATCAGCTTGGAATAAATACCTAGTAGAAAATAAAAGTTATGGGCATACAGTTTAGAAAAGAAATCATGGTATTTTTTTATGATAGATTTATTAAAAAGCGCAAATTTTGATAGGTTCAAAAAGTATTAAGTAACTTCAGTACTTGCATTGTAATGTGAATGGCTTAGGCCCTACAGAGACTTAACAAAGCTATTGTTTTGGCGTTATGTAATAAGACTTCTACCTCACAAATTATAGAAGATCCAAAGATTTTGGGCTCAACTTTCTGATGCACTTAATCAGAAATTTCAAAGCCACTCCATCAAAAATATTTAGAACATGATGAGATTCAATGGATATAATAAAGATTTCCATAAACGTGTACAAATTGGGGAAACCCCAATGGGCAAAAATGGACAGACAAATCACATAACTCTTGTCATAAAATGTGGTGTAGCTGTATATTGTACCTCCCTATTTTGGGACAAGAAGCCCCTGGTGAAGGTTAATCTCATCCAACCTTGAGAGGAGGAAACTGGAAATGAATTGGGAAAAGAATTTGCAGTTTAGATGAGAAAATATATACATCTTCAGAATGCACCATTCCACCTATTTTTTCACAGATAAAATAGACATTTCAGACTTGTTCATGGATGAACCAATGAAGGATCTACTTTATAAGTCCTAAAAAGATATTAATTCTGTTATGAGAGCTTTACAGAAGAGGGAAAAAGCATAAAGTTATAAAAGAAGACTCTTGACCATACCCTTAATGATTATTAGACGAGAAAAAACTAACAACATTTATAAGAAATCATCTCTTGAAGAAACTAGAAAACCTGGAATCAACTTACTAATATATACAATTTAAGATTCTTCCCAGATACATCCAACAGGTTGATTTGGACTCTAGGCGCGGCAAATAATGCTGATAATCAAGAAAAGGAGGAAAGCTATTGACAAGTTACATTGAATTGTCAATTAATGATAAAGCACCTACTATGATACTAGATAGATATATTGCCATCACAAAGTGGACAAATGCATTCAGATTTTTGTATTTCCATATAATCCAGATGCGACAGTTATCTATCTTTACTCTGTCTTGTCCTACTTTGGTTGGATTTTTAGTAATTAAAATAAATGAATGTTAAAATATAGATAATTACTAATCATTATTTTGAGATTTTATCTTTGGGACATTTGTTAAGTATTATTGGGGTTGATTCCAATCTTGATGTCAATTAATGGCTTTCCAGGGATAATCACTGGCAAAGTTTATAAGTGAGCTCACTTTTATCTTTACTTTTCAAAAAATATAATTTATGTGAATCAATTGGGCTGGGTTAACAATTGATAATGGTAATTGTTGGAGTTCTGGAGTGATTAATCTGCTTTTCATGCCAGATTTTTGTAGGTTAACCCAAGAGATTCATCCTGCTGTAAATGGGTAATAGCCCAATTCTAAGAATGACCGCTATCTTGTAAATGTTAATCTAATGAGGTTTGTTATATGCGTTAGGACATGTCATTTTGGAAGTTAGCTAAAAGGCTAATAATCTAGTCAGTGGTGGATGATTCCTAGGTGGATGAATAAGTGGAGGATAATTCATCAATGATGTGACTCTCAAAGGATAAGTTGGCTAGCAAAGCATGGCATTTTTAATGAGGTGCTAACAAAAGAGGTTTGCACCAAACTACTTTAATAACTCCCTTGCATTTTTAATAAATATTATATTTGAATTCTATTTGTTAAGTACTTGCCAATTTACCCAGCGTTGCTTAGGTTGATAGTTTATTTTACCCATAACCCCCACCTGTTGTGATACATGAAGCTTAACAATCAAATTCATCCAGCTCCTTTAAAACTGAACAATTTTAATCATCTGGTTTTAGCTTTTATACTAAGAATACTAAGAAAGCGGAGCTACCCGGCGTTGATTGGGTTTATGAGCTCCACTGAAATAGCCTAAAGGCTGTTTCAGCATTATTCCTGAGCCACTCAAACTAACAGCTTTGATGTTGCCCTCATGGCTGGTGAGTTGGTTATTCTATTTTATTTAATAATCTACTTAAGATAAATGATTTTTGTTTAGTTTCAGATGAGCAATTTGGTGAAGTATTATTTAATATTTTCAATTCTCACCCACTCACTCTAATAGTTTGAACCCATCAGACTAAATAATTGCAGATTCAATATTATTCACTAATTCTCACCCACTTACCTAAAATTGAATAAACTATCAGACAAAAAGGTTTCAGATGTCAGTCAGTCATTCAGTCATTAAGTCAGTCATTCAATGAATTTGGTTAAAAAGTAGATTTGTGCTTTCTTGAAAGAATAGAAGGTATTAGTTACCCTTGTCTATTATTAGAGTTACCTGAAGTGAATAGGTATCACTTTTCTTTAATATACCTAAGTGGGGTTGAAACCACTTGTAAAGAAGACTCAACTAGGTAGTTATCTTCATACAGCTGGATATCTCCTTATTATTAAAAAACAGTTACATAACCTGTGCAGTAATCTTGAAATATTATATCTTCTTAATGCACCTACAAAACCTAAAATTTGCGCTTGTTTGAGGGCTTATTGTCATAATATTTAAGGCATACAATCTAAACCTTATGAAGTTCAATTTAATGAGCATCTATCACTCCTGTCGTGTTTCAGATATGACTGGACAATAAGTCCTAAATAACCACGGCATATTGGCTAGAATCTGCTGACCATGATTTACAGTGTACATTTAATTGAGAGCCTTGGGATGAGGCGATATTGGGCCAGAAAGGATAGTTAATGGATTTCCTCCATATAAGGCAATAAGGTGATGTCAACATATGGCAAATATTTAGTAGATCGCCTCAAACTAAGGCGATAGGGAATTTAAGAATAGTATACTCTTCTGGAGCCAATGAGAATACGGTGGAACCAAATAGTCTAAGCCAAAGGAATGTTATCAACCAAAGTCAATGATAAATAAGTGAGATGAGCCTGTTAAGAAGGAGGATTGTTAGTAGAGAAAAGAGAGTGAAACAAAGAGTATCTGCTAAAATATTAAGTTAATAAAGAGGTGTCGTTGGGCAATTGCTCCATATTTTACTATATTTATTAAGTGTGTTCCCAGGACTGGCGATCAACTTATCATTTTTATGATTGCTCAGTGGGTTTGACCCTGCGCAAACTCTTCCAGCGTATAGCAAGTATATTGCCAAAATTATAACAATGCCTCCTCCAGAAAAAAGCCTTGACAACATGAGAAGTTATTGACTAATGAACTGAAGTCCCTATTATTGAAAATTTTGACTTGACTTTGAAAAAATAACTAATCACTTCATTTTTATATAAACATAATAAGAACAATCAAAAACATTCAAGACATCAAACCACAGCACTATTTTTCCCATTTTTGGGAATCATGGTAATTCTAGAATCATCATGAAGTGGTCTTCATCCTTTAATCGATTTTCCTTTTAAATTGATACAGTTATTCCTATGGAACTCATTGTACACCCTCTCAATTGTACTTTTTGTAATAAGAACATTGCTGTTTAGTGGTAGAAGATTGACTAGATTTTATTGTTCATGTTTAAACTAATAAATAATCAACTTTTTCCCAAACTTAACTAGTTTTTGGAAGTTATACCTGGGATTAGAGATTATACTAGAAATCATATATAATTATTACTGTATAACTAAATATACAATATTTGCAAAATTGCCCTTGCTAGGAGACAAAGCCGTCTTATAAAGTGAAGATCAAAAATAGCTTAAAAAGGAACTACAACCCTCCTAGTAGTGTGCGTTTTCTGCAAAATACATCATTTACCGCTACAGGGTGCTGTCACTTTCAATCCCTTATGTTAAATAGTAATCTACTCTATTATGGAATCCAAAAAACCAAGAAAAGAAAATCCAGAAATGACCAATATTGTGATCTATGTCAATCTGTCCAGTCCTTATTAACACATTGTTGACGTTGGAAAGTTAACTCATCATTGGTTAACAATGTGATACCAAACAAAAATTTAAAAAGTCATATAAAAAATATGTCTAAAGTTTAGTTTCATTTTATTCAGTAGAAATATATTTTTTTAGAGTTTTATAGAATTTTTTACTTTACTTCCATATTATTTTACAAATTAATACCTGGTGACATGACAATAATTCTGTGTAAAATTGCTGGTCAAAACTGTGTTAAGTAGCACAAGCAGAAGTGGGGTGAGACTACACCCAAGTTTAAAGGATTTAATTGTCACTCCTTCACCAGTGAAAAAATTCGTAAGAGCTACAAATGCTATTATGTAGATTACCAACCCTTCAGTCATGATAAGTCAAACTTATATCCTCTTTATTCTTCTGTTGGCATAACCAAAAACAGTTGCTAAAGGATTATAGTCCTTATGTGGTATGAATCATAGCCAGCTATTATTTTTCATCAAAAACTCTGAGCACCTTGGGAAGTACACTAACATTTATCTCCACCATCTGTGAATAACTTACAAATAATTATTGTTCCAACACCATGAATTGAGTTTTGGAGTATCTAAAAAATCAGCATATTGTACTTTTGAAGCCCCTACATAGCCGATTGGAAAACAATTTAAAAAAGGTACAACAAAAGTGGGACTAAACGATGAGCTCAGTCAACAAATTTCTCAACGGCTGGATGAACTCAAAATCCATCTGAACTGCAACGTGATTGAGATCAACAAGCAAATCATGGACAAGAGGAGTTATTCCTGAGTTTGTACAATAAATAAACTGGTTTTGATCAGAGGCCCAGAATTTCATCAATGTCACATGAGCTGAGGCACATTAAGTTGAATCTATAGAAAATTTAGCCAGTATACCCAGCAGATGATGAAAGTTGCAGCGCAACATATGGGCAGTACTGGTAAATTTACTGTCTTTACAAGAATAATTAAAACTTCTTCAGCGTCAACAAATTTCCATGCGCTCAGATAATGACTCATTGAAGGACGCCTGCCTAACTTTATACAAAGCTTTGTCAGATAAGATAAATATCAATAATTACCATTACTATATTAATTTTTAGCTGTAAGGAGCTAACTAATATCAGAAAACCAAAAATGCCTCTTGCCGTAACAGTTCTCTTAATGGTCACTAAAGTTTAAAAATGGGCTCAAAGCTAAAAATTAGTGGAGAGATCAAAAAATGAAAAGATGGAGGGAATATAGACTACTTTATTGTGCTAGAAAGCGTTGATATTTATAGATCTCATGGGGACATGGTACCTTAGGGACCTTCATGGCCCCATGAGATCAAGATCTTTTACTGCCTTCCAGATTAACCGCCTGGATGGTGCCCTCATTGCACTGCACCGCCCTCATGACTGCAGCGGTAGGGGAAGTGCCTCTCAAGATTCAGGAAGCGGGTACAGGATTTCTTAAGTTGTTTCCATCAATTCTCGTATTACTGATGCTTACTGATTGAATCTAGTCTTGGTGCTTACAGGATAGGGTTTCATTCACACCGGTTCAAGAGTTGATCTGTTGAGGCTCAAAATTAGAGCAGGGATTTCAGCTCGCTTGTCATCTCAAATCCTGACAACGCCCCCTCAAGCTCCTGTCAGAGGAGAGTATAGGGCTGGAGGAACTGGCCATGCACCTGATTCACCACTGTCCCCTAATTGACTTCAGCAATGGAGTAATCAGAGCTTACCTTGGTAATGACCTTATAAGGTCTGGACCAAAGAACGTCAAGTTTATTTTGTTGCCAAGGTTGATAATGGTAGAAGAGAATGAGGTCACCAAATCAAAAACAGGTAAGAAGGGTGGCTGACATTAAATTGGGATGTCTCCCTTCCAGTGGTGGTGACAATGCCTTGTGGGTCTAGGGCTTAAGGCTGGACAGTTTCATCGTCTATGGCCCTCATAGTTAGATCAGTGATCTCAGGAGCGGATGCTTAAAGCAAAGGCTGAACGCTACTTAGGAGTTGAGGAGCACGTCCATATATACTTATAAAGAGGACATTTTAATGACTCAGTGGTAATTTATTCTGTAGGCAAGCAACGCGCTAGGTAAATAATGGTTCCAGCAAGCAGGATCAGAGGTGGTCATCTTCCATAAAATAGAGATAAGGGTTCCATTAGCATGTTCCACCGCCCCATTAGTGGATGAATTTCAGGAGGCGGCGAAACTTTAGTTAGTGTCAAAAAGTGAAGTAAGTTCTTGGACTACCTGTGAGGTGATAATTAACCTATTGTCCAAAAGTAAAATTTGTGGGCATCCATACTCAGTGAATTTGGATCAAATAAGGAAGAGAGCCATGGCTTTTGCAGTGGCAGCGGGGACTGAAATCGCTTTACCCCATTTGGTCGGATGACCCTTGGCTAGGAGGATATATTTATGGCCATGCAATCCAGTGGGAAGAGGGCCTATCGCATTGATGCTAATGATACTGTAATTTCCTGTATAATGACAACAGAGTTTTGATATCAAGGACTGGCTCAGTCTTGGGAGTGTCAAGTCATGCAGGCCTCCAGGACCTCTTGGATGGTCTCCACCATTTGGTCCCAGTAACATTGTGACTTCATCCATTCATGAATCTTCTTAACTTCCCTGTGTCCCACAATAGTATGGCCCTTTAGAATAACGTCAATTTGGAAAGAAGGGCGGACATAAGGGAGCCTTTCTTATTGACTCTCTTGTAGAGCAGCTCGTCCTTGATTCGAATGTCTCAGGTCATCTTTGAGAGCTCAGCTTAATATTTGGAAGTTTCCAACTCCCAACTCTCAGGTCAACCAATCAGGTCGTACAGTCAGTCCTCCTCAGGGGTCAAAACAGCAAGCACTGGCATCCTATAGAGCCATTGGCATTTTGGTAGATCTTGCTCATACAATAAACAATGTTGAAATCAAAGCTTTTCAGACATATGGCCCATCTGACTAAAAAGTGATTCAGGTCCTCCATATGCTGGAGCCACTGGAGCGAGGAATGAATGGTGATAATGGTGAAGTGGGTACCATAGAGATAAGGCCAAAAATGTTTGATGGATAGCAAGACAGCCAGTCATTCACTCTACTTAATGCTATTGTTCTGGTCAGCCTTACTCAGAGTCCTTTTAAAATAGGCCACTGGGTGGTTGACCGGATTTTTGCCATGCTGGGATAGGGTAGCCCCAATAGTGAAATCACTCGCATCTGTGAACAAGAAGGGTTAGTCAAAACATGAGCGTACTAAGATGGGTTTAGTAAAAAGAGTGGTCCTAAACACATTAAAGGCCTGTCCTTGTTCCAGCTTCCACTAAAAGGGCACGTTCTTCTGAAGGAGGTAAAATAAGGGCTCAGCTAGGTGTTGAGAATTTTTCATTCTCAATAATAGGTGACTCCATTAGTGTGCCAGGCCAAACAGTATGAAGACTGCTAGCCCTTGTTCTTTCACAATCATCAGCGACCTTTCCCTATAAATTCATAGGGGCAACCCGCCAACCCAGCTGACCAACAACTTCTCATACTGAGTCAGGACCACTCATTATAGCTCAGAGGTCCTCTTTGGGGCTTGTCCAACAATTGTAGTTCAGCGGCCTCTATTGATCCCTCAGGGCTTCTCCCCTTCAATCTTTCCAGTTCATCATTGTGGCTGCTAGTTGCCCAAGTTCCCGCAGGGTTCCATATAGTTCAAGGTAGGGAGTTGGTTGCGCCAACAAAATCAGGGGTTTTATCTCAGCACCTAAACTCTGGGGATCTTGTGTCCCACCTCTACAAGCTAAGCTAACCTCTATTAACTAAAAACTTAATAAAGGTAACCAACAAAGATTAGACCTATATTAAGAGCGAAATCAAACCACTTATATGCCTTTCTTTCCTGTCCACATCACTGGCATATATTTCTGGAATTGTCAGCACTCACTGGCGATTTTCCCTGATTAGCATTTGTCAGCACAATCAACGGCGATTCTCTCTGCTTAACTCATCATCCTTGAATGTCTTTGGTTAAGTCAATCCTTGATCTGTCATAATCTGAATTAACTAAATATATTGACATCCTTGGAATAAGTCACCCAGTGTCAAATTTAACCAAAATGCTGTCATGAATTATTCCTGATACTCTTTTGTATTTTAATAATGTTTTACCTTTTTTAATAAATATTAATATGTATGACATCATCAGCATAAGTCGCCACTACTTACTTTCAGGGCAGCAAAATCATTGTCAGATGTTTGATAACGAATACATTGCCTTTCCACCGAAAAAATCCCACAATAACCCACGATTTGCAGTCAGCGTCAATCTAGGATTCCAATGAACATGATTGATTAGTTTCTAATTGGTTTGACATCCTTGGCATATATCAACGGTGTCAAAACTGACTAAAAGTCTGTTAGGATCATTTCCCAATACTCTTAACATCGAATTTAAGCAATTCACCATCTTGATTGATAATATTGCCTATCTCAACATCCTTGGCCTCAGTCACCAGTGTCAAGACCCACCAATTTTCTATCATGGATGTTCCTGATACTTTCTTGATCCTGCGGGTCAAGATAGCTCAACCCAACTGAATGGAGGAGCACGAATTGGGGTTATTATCATTAAACAATGAATTAAAATTAGCACCATCTAGTACTAAAAAAATGAATTAAAATTAGCAAACTAATTGTCAATCTTCCTTGATTAATTATTTTATAATTTCATTAATATGTGAGGAATATCAACTGGTTAAAATTTACAACACTAGGCGTTGGGATTAGTGCCCACCTTTCCAGCTTCCTTGGTTACCTGCTAGATCGCTAGTGAATAAGTCCCACTAGCAAATAAATTGGATATCAGTTGGCCTCAAATTTAGGTTAATAATGTCCAAGGATTTTGAGTATTTGCTGGGGTTGGATCCATTGAGGATTGATCCGTATGAATGCTTAATATCTTGTCAGGCAGAGTTGCTGACAAAATTAGTGCATCTGATAGTTGATCATAGATTAACTATCAGAGATACTATTTAGGATCAGTTGGGTTTCATCACTGACAGATTAAGAATTTAATCAAAAATTGCGAGGCAAGTGATGCCACCTGCAACTAGCGAATCAATCATTTATTTTGTGACCTGCTATAATGGGTAAAGTGTCACATTACCTAAGGATGTCGCTAGCCAAGTGTGGTTAGTTTGCTGTGATTGAGTGGGAATGTTAGGGACACATTTACTGGTTATTACCGTTTTTAGGTCTCTGGGATATCCAACAGAGAAATTCCTCACCTGATGAAGAAGACCATCGCTGGTGAGATGTTTTAGGGAAGTCCAACAGCAATAGCTGCCGTTTCATGTCTGAGGCGCTTAATAAGGTGTTGGGCACCAAATTCCCCCTATAAATTTCCTAGAATTTTATATTTATTAATAAAAACTAAAATCTTATAGTAGTATTAAGCTCTATTTATCTTCAGGTAATTATCGTTGTAGTAGAATAATTGTAAACTCTTTTGTGTTTATAAAAAGTAAGGATTGAATATTCTTATAAGAGAAGAAGACCTTTGACGTGGATATCCGCCAACTCAGTGTGATGAGAACTATGCAAGAACCTATGAATCTAAGAGTTGATTAAGCCAGCTGGAATAGGGAAGAAGTACCTATTTGTCAAATCAGTATTTCATAGATTATTTCAAGTTTAGCGTTGGACCACATCTGGTTTAATTATTTAACTACAGATAATAGTCATCATACTATTATCATTCATATATCTATCAAGCAATGCGGATTGTGCACATACCAAACCTGTGCAGTTAACTTCTGGGAACTATCAGTCAGATCAGTTTTTAACATTTGGGGTCAATAGTACCAGATTTTAACACTAGGTCAATAAACTAAGGGATAAATTGACGATAATAGCCCACCATGCCAAGAACACCTGAATACCCTTTAAGCTTTGAGGAGTAAGCGTCATGTTTTCTATGGAGTTGACTTTGTCTGGTATGGGCTAAATGCCATCCTTTGGAACTTTATGTCACAGAAACCCCATTTCCAACTGGAAGAAGGAGCACTTAAAAGGTTTAAGCTTTATAGAAGCCTTCTGGAGCCAATTGAAATCTTCCTTAAGATGCTCAACGTGTCCATTAAAAGTTTGTGATAAAACAGTGATGTATAGGTAGACAAGGGCACATGATAGCTTCAAGTCCTGAAGATCCCATCCACTGCTCATTGGAGAGTGTCTGGCGCGTTACAAAGGCCCTAGTGCATCCTTGTGGGCTCAAATAGTCCTTTATTTGTTATGTGTGTGCGCTTGGTTCAGTCTTCAAGGGCAGCTCCACTTGCCAATATCCACTGGCAAGGTCTATTGCAGAAAAGCACTGTGATCTGGAGAGCAGTTAGAGGGAGTCATCAATTTGGGGAAGAGAATAATTGTCATTCTTGATGCTGGAGTTGAGCCATCAATAGTCTATCACCACCTGGTGGCTGCCATCCTTCTTCTGAACCAGTAGGAGGGGAGAGTCCCAAGGGCTGCGCGAAGGCACTAGGAGTACAGCTTTGAGTAGTTATCCAACCTCCACTGTCACATGGGCTTCTTCAATATTACTCTTTCAGTAAAGTCAGGACTAGAAGGGGGAGCGTCCCCAGTCTCCACATGATGTAGGACTCTGTTTATTTTCCTAAAAGTCATATTTTAAAGGCAAAAAAATGGTCGGAATACTCCGCCAACAATTCTTAGACTTCGTGCTGTTGGTATTCAGTGAGATCCTTCCTAATACTGGTGTCAACCAGGCCCACTGATGGGGCTTCTCTAACCCAAAGTCCCTTAGGCTTCCAAATATGGAATCATCAACAGCCTCCACTGGTAGGAGGCAACCATAAGCGGCGGGGCTTTTTGGCCTACTATTTTGTGTTTATCAGTAAGGTTAGCCAACAACACTGATATAGATCTGGCATAAGCTGGATTTAGAATTCATGGGCAGGTTAGCACCTCCTTAGTGGATGGGTTATAGGCCTCAGATTTCCAGCAGGTATCCAGAGGGGATGTTAACATGGACCTGGGTGTCAGCAATTACTTGGGACTTTAAAGGTATAGTGGTCGCAATATATAAGTAAATCAGCATGTTTTATTGTCCATCTACAGCAGGGGGAATTGGGCCTGAGAGCCCCTTATGTGAAATTCAAGACAATCAATTCAGCTCTTTATCTCCAGTAGGCAGGCTCGGGCTTTAACCTCCATCTTAGAGTTTCAGGAGATTTCAAAGATCAGGGGGACCCAACGCCTTAGTAGGGATAGGAATCCATCATTATAATGGACTATTTCTGAGTAGTCTTGAAGGAACTTATTTCCAAGAAGTAGTTCATAGCTAGTGCTATCCAGCCCAATGGTGGGGTTATTTACAGTGAGCTAAATCAAATAGGTAGGAAAGAATAGGCCCCTATTAATTGAGTACATTTTGGGCCAGCAGTGCCATACTCCATATAGTGTAGCAAGTCTGGAGCAATCTTGATGCGCTTCATTAACGTTGACTATATAAAGTTATGGTGGAGCCACTGTTGACTATGGCGAGTATCAGAATCTTATGAACTCAAACTGTGACGTGGGCAACCATACTTCAAAACTGGTGAGGTAGTGTGAGAAACATGAGAGAGTCATTATAAGGATAGTAAGCAGTATCACTTTCTTTATTATCAATGAGTACTGAAACTTCTCTTTGAGTATGATAGCTTTAGGATAGTTAAAGGTTATGGATGATTCTTGAGACGTGGTAGGGATGTTAGCAGGAGCGCCCTATCCACCATGCTGATGGACCATTTTCGCTCTCCTCAGAATGTCGTTTCCAGCAGGTTTTGGTGATGTGTCTGAAACCGTTGCATTAGGTACATCAAAGGTTAATAGTTCTTCTGGTTCTTGACCACATGGACTTAAGGATGGGATGAGGACCCAAAAAGGTAGCCTTGGAGTGCAGGTTTGACGCAGGGATCTCGTTAATCACTTCATTGATTCCAGGATGCAGGTAGAACCATTCTTTTGTCCAAAGATATGCATTTGGACCTTAGGGTAGGATCATAATGTGGAGATGGCAGCGGTGATAGCGTCATCCAAGATAATACACTTGGTAGTAACCAAAGGTTGCACTTGGGTTTAGAAATGGCTGTCGGACTCCATGGGGCTCTCCTCTCTATTCTGGCGGATACTTATGAATGCTTGTCTTAGGTTGGCCTGAGTTTAATTGCTTCCAGGTTGGGTCTAGGTCATATGGACCTGTTCCCCGAGGTCTTGCACTCCTTAAGTGGTAAGTCATGATCTCCTGAGCATTGCTGTTGAGACAAGAGTAAATATGATTCACTTTATGCCAGTTTGTGGCCTCCTCCATGGAACTTTCATATGTGTCTAAGAAAGTATCAATGCTTTCCTGGTCAGAGACGACCCTTTCTTTAAAACTAGGTTTAGAGATTGTTACAGGAGGAGTGGAGAGTGTGTTACCCCAGGAATCGGTTCAGGCTTGAGATTTCAGTCTCTGCATAGTTGCAGGGGAACCGCTGATCAAAAAGTCAGCTTTAAACCCTTGAGGTCCTCTTAGATATGTTTTAGTTTTAGGAGGGGGAACGGAAGCCTTATGCGCGACCTGCTCTTTATGAGGTTGAATGTCAGTGCCCTAAAGTAGAAGCCGAGTTTTTGAGGGTGGTTAATCGGGTCTTAAAACCTCAACAAAATTTGTTTGAGCTGAGAGATATGGCTGTTGATAAGCTTGATGAAGGTGCTAAAGTTGTCCATTTCATCTGACAATGCCTCAATGGAGACCCTAGGGTTGAGGGGGACCCCATCTACTCAGAGTTTGCATCCCTGAACTACATTCCAAACTTAATAACATAAGGCGGCCAGAGCTGCTGGCACATCCTTTTACCAAAGGTGTCAGGCTCTCTAAGAGTAGGCACCACAGGGCCTGAGGGCCCTTGAGGTCCATGTGGACCATCAGTTCTTTAGGTCCCTCACATCCTATGGGGCCTTTGGGCCCCCTAGGCCCTTTTGGTCCTTCACTTCTGGAAGTGTAGTCATGAGAGACAGCTCCCAATAGTGTTGTTGCAGGGTCCATACCAAATATTCAACATAGTGGAGACGCTGATTCCAAGCAGCCTCGAGGAGTTGGATATTCTGATGCAGCTGGTCCTTGAGGTAGCCAGAGATACAACTATCCAACACTGCGATTTGGCCTCAGGCTTCATTGATTAATCGTTGGTTATTGATAATGGCCTCAAGGTTATCTGGACGAAGGAGGAGGCTGCTTAAAAATTGACAGCATAAGAGTGTAAAATTTGGGTGTACCCCAGTTGCTAAGACTACATGATGGTGCAGCTCAACTAAATTGGAGGAGGTGATGAATAGCAAGGTGAAAAAGTTTTGAAGGTAGTGATTTGGTTTCCAGGTTGAGTTCTACCACTGGTAGCTGGGCCAAGGTATAAAGGTCCCACATGATAGAGGGCACGGAAGAGGCGTGAAGCAGCTGGAGTTGATACCCATGGAGTTAATACCATTTATTAACTGTTTGACAATGTTGTTAAGTTTCTTGTACTGAAATCAAGACTAATTTTCGTTAACTGGAGGCAGGGAAAACTAGAACGTGGCCTGAAATTCTAGATTCACAGTCTGCGTGGTCAGCACTTCATACTATAATGTAATATTCATTGAGCAACACTTATTGACTGATCAGCATATCGATCTTCGTGACTGCTAGTATTCTCCATTATTTGTGATAGATGTTTTTACTTAAGACAGCACAGAGCTCCTTGTATGAGCACAACTTCTCTCAGCGTAAAAGTTCTCTTGACTGTCACTGAAGTCCTAAAATAGACTTGAAGCTAAAAATTAACGGAGAGGTCAAAAATCGAAAAGATGAATGGATTTTAGACTAATTTATTGTGTTATAAAGCGTCAATATTATAGGGTGCATGAGGACATGGTGCCTCAGAGACGTTCGTAGCCCCATGAGATCAAGATCTTTTTACTGCCTTCTGGATCAACCGCATGGGTGGCGCCCTCATTGAACTGCATAATCCTCATGACCGCAGAAATGGGGGCAGCGCCTCTCATGATTCTGGAAGTGAGGGCGGGATTCATAAAGGTGATTCCATTGATTCTTGTATGCATGATGCTACCTGATTGAATCTAGTTTTGGTGCCTTCAGGATAAGGTTCCATTTGCACTGTTTCAATAGTCAATCTGTTGAGGCTCAATTTTGGGCGGGGATTCAGCTTGATCATCATCTTAAATCCCTACAATGCCAAACTCCAAACCTTGGTATGTCCCAACGCCAAAAAATGGACACTTTCAATTGAATAAAAAGTCATGAGAACAATTGGGACCTGTGGGTAGTCTTGGGGATAATAGTATATTACTTTCAGTTCATACAATAATTGCACAGCTAGCCAAGCCTTTGTCACATCTAATAGAAATGTTGTGGTTTTCAATGGTATATGGAATGTGAGAATGCCTTTGATAAGTTATAAGAAACTCAAACCTGGACACCAGCGCTTTGCTAACAAATTTTAACTATACATTTATTGTTTAATCTGATTCTTCCTTGTATCCATTGGAGTGGTGTTGTCCCAATGTGATGAGGGGTTAGAAGAACGTCCAATCACTTTTTGAAGCTGCGTCCTCACTAAGCAGGAAAACTATATGGTAACAGAACATAAAATTTTTACCCATCATTTTGCTTGCAAACCATTCCTCATTGATCTCCATGGAACTAAGTTCCAAGTCATCACAAGTCACGCCTCTTTTCAGTGGCTATACAACCTTAAGGAGCCTGAAGGGCGGTTAGAATAATGGGCCTAAAGCTCTAGACTTAAAACTATAAAGTAGTACACTAATTTAGATCTTTCTATCAAATGGTGCTGATGGTCTTTCCCGATTGCCCATTGTTTCAGAGATGTCCATTAGCAGACCAACTGTTTGAGAAGATGAAGGCCCCAAGTAAGATGAAGAGCCGCTTACCATTAGGCGCACCTTGGATTGATTGTTAAATAACATAAAAGATTCAAAGTGGTATAATTTACAAAATTGGAAGTGATGGTCAAAGACATTTGTAACCAACCACATATGTACGACTGTCAATCATTATACAAACCAACCAGAATGTTGGGAATGGAGTGCTGATCAAAACTCTGAAAAAGGTCCAACAGAGCTGCCAATATTGCTTCTTGAGATCTGATATCCAGGACAATTTGATGAAGTGCCAAGAATGTCAATCACAACTCTTCAAGGCCTTTACCACCTATCAATTTATTAAGCCAAACTGAGTTTGGCAGACTATGTTGAATGACTTTAGTAGACCTTTTATACTCCTTAACTTCAATCACCAGTATATCATTGTAGTTATAGACCACTTGACTAAGTGGGTCAATGCTAAACCCCTTTAAAATGTCAGAGCAGTCATTAATGATAATTTATCATGACGCATAATTCATAGACATGGGTGTCCTCAGGTTATTTCAATGGACACTGCCGCCAAGTTTACTTCTAGGATGATTTCTAAACTAGACAGACTAATGTTAATTGGAGGTATTCTATCTGCCCCACGCCATCCAAAGACTAATGGGACTATTGAGAAGGTAAATAGAACGTTAAAGCATTTTTCTGCAAGTTCTCTGCTGCTTCCCCATCCCAATGGACCCTTTTGTTGGCAACAATATTTGCTAATAACATTAGTTATCATAGTATTAAAAGTTCTCACTATTTCAACTACTCTATGATGAAAGCCTGCCTTGATTACCTTGCTACACTTGATTGTATAAGATAAGGATAAGTACAGCCCTGAGAGTATTTTAATAGGCTGTCCAGGGAATTAATTAATATTTAAACTTAAGAGTATATAGCCTTGACTTGGAAGATAGTCAGAAATACCAAGAAGATGTGTAATGAGGAGCCTTACATAAACGCAAATAAGGTAACCAATTATCATACTGTGACAGGTAGATGCTCAGAAGAACACATAAAATGTCAACGCTTTGAAAGGCACATATATATTCTGTGAGTATTTTTCCTTTGACGTCTATACCACCAAATACTTATACAAAAGAGGAGCATCAAATTGGTTCATTTAAAGTTCCTAAGACCCTATTAAAGCAATCAATCTCTTCAGAAAAGTTGTTTTAAGGGGAGAAGTGTTGAAAAGGTGACTTGACTTTGAGTTGCTAATTTTTTAATACTTTTTATATAAGTGTAATAAGAACTAAAAAAATTTAAGCCATCAAACCGCACCACTATCTGTCTCACTATTAGGCCTCCCAGTCACTTAAGGATCATAATGTGGGGGTTCTCATCTTTATCCGAGTTTTCACCATAAATTGGTACAATTATTTATTCAAGGCAAGCCGACCAGGGGATGGACATTACCAAAACCAAAATATACTAAAAACTAACTTAACTACTTGGTTCAAACAAAACGCCCTAATGAGCGGATTGAGTGGAATGCTTCAAAAACTGACCAACCAGGTGGGCAGCGGAAGCCACTTATCCCTCCATGGCAGAAGGGGGGGGGGGTCGGGGGGCTCCTCTTCAGCAGCCTCTTTGGCAGCAGCTTCTTCCTCCCATAGTAGGGTGCGTGTCACAGCCGTCAGTAATGGCGTTGGGGCATCTGCGGTATGTGGTTCAATATCTCTAATAATTGGAATTTAATGGAAATTGCCAGCTAGGTAAATGGCACTTAGATATTCAGTTAAAGCTTTTTCAGCTTTGATTAAGGCTTCTGGGAACTTAACAAACGTGGCAGTGTTGGTTCAGGTTGTCTTTGCTTTTGGATTCCGTGCTATAGTTTCCACATTCTGGATAGCATCATTTGCGTTTTTGTAATACTGGTTCACCAATATTTTTCTTTTGTAGTTAAGGTTGCAGGTATAGCAGGAGGTGGAAATCCTCCTTTGAGTATTGCCATTGATTTAGTGACAGCTTTACGCAGGGTACAACAATCTGGTGTTGCAGCTGCTTTGACTGCAAGCTGGTGATCACTACAAAACATTTGGCGTTTAGCTGTGGGGTATAAAGTTGAGGGGGGTATTAGGCATCCCATTCTGCATTAATAAACCGCTCAATTTGCAGAGATGGTTCTTCAATGAACTTACCCGATTTGTCAATTTCAGCCAATAATTCCCATGGGTTTTGGTTAAATTGGATTGGGGAATCAGCAAAGAGTTGAGGTTTGGTCGATTCATTTGAGAAAGCATGGGATCAAACTGGGATCCAATCTGAAGCTTAGATGGGGGAATTATTTATGGCATTGGGTTGAGGAGGAGGCTTATTGGTGTCTTCAGGTGCAGCTGCAGCAACAGTCTTTGGGGGTGGAGGAGGTAAGATTGTGATTCATGCTGGAAATTGTACAGGGTGGGCAGCGGATTGAAGGTCAGTGGATGAGTTGTCCGATCCGCCTCAAGTGGTTGAGAAGGGGCACTTGCCTTTTGAGTGG
Source organism: Massospora cicadina (assembly GCA_022478985.1). Taxonomy (NCBI): domain Eukaryota; kingdom Fungi; phylum Entomophthoromycota; class Entomophthoromycetes; order Entomophthorales; family Entomophthoraceae; genus Massospora; species Massospora cicadina. The sequence goes on from JAKSZP010009195.1 coordinate 241,901, forward strand.
TCTAACTTGAAACATGATGGACAGATCGTCTGCCCGCCCTTGATGCAGGCCTGAAACAGTTGGTCAGGCGCTGAGAGAATAATAGTGCATGGCAGAATTGCCACCGCAATTTTATTAAATTCAAGGCTTATCATGGCATATGCCCGAGGCCCAACAAGTCGTGTGGCCCCATTTGAGACCACAAATTGTAAGATGGGGTTGGAGCCACAGGCTGCCAAACCGTCCATCAGCTCTTGGTGGAGCACTGCAGGGGGAGGTGGGTGGGCAAACCAGCAAACTGGACCACCAAAGTGGTGTCTGCTGGGAGCCAAGTCTGAGGTGTGGGGAGAGGGGTGCCCTGGAATACCAGGGGCACAGTTGCTGCAGTGTCAGCGTCAGCTTTGCAGGTGAAGCCAAGGTCAAAATACCCCTTGTAGGGTGGAAATCAATAAGGTCGGCGGGTGTCATCACCAACTGTGCCATTTTGATAATGGCTTGGTCATGGTATGGGAAAAGTTTCCCATATTTGACCCTTAGGCATAGTACATGTTGCTCTGGGGGAGCACTAGGGCAGCATGGTACCGCTTGCATATGAGCAAGGTGGGCGTCTAGGTCCTTGGGTGGAACGAATCTGCCCATGAGTTTGGAGTGACTAGGTGAACCAGTCCTAGCACTTTTTACTTCTGGACGGAAAACAGTGTGGGGAGTTTCGCCGCTGCCCCACGCTGGAGCAGCTGGCAGAGAATCTGAGGACATTGGAGCAAAAAACTTAGGGCGAATTTGATTTGTATTATAAGTTCATGTAATTTTGCTCAAAAAGTTACGCTGAGCGGAAAGAAAGTTAAATTGGTACAATTATGCCTATAGTACTCATTGTACTTTTAGTCTCCCTGTAAGTCTAATCCAAAAATAAGGGCATCACTGTTTGGTGGCTAGGAGATCAACTATAAATACATGTTTATTTAAATATAGAATTACCTTTTACTCAAACTTACCTAATTTTTGAGAGTCATCCCTGGATTAGAGTTATACTATAACAGGGGTTGTAAAAATAATCATTGTATATATCTCTATATAGTATTCTGTAATATTTCCCTATCAGGAGACAGATATCATGCGATCAGAGAAGATTGGGAGAGGTTCTAGGGATCAGTCACAACCTGTGCAGTATTGTGTGTTTGAGACGCACTACAGCCCTCAAATATACAAGAAACAATAAAGAGAATTGGGAATTATCACAAGATACAATTTAAGCTGGGGCATCAATTGACAACCTGGGTGAAACTTTATCAATTTCCAGAGACACAATCTGAAAGCATTATAACGATAATAATGCAACAATTTAGACGTCAACTGAGGAGAAGGATTACTGCTTAACCCTCATGCTGACTAAAAGATGTAAGCCCTGATTGAGAAGGACCCATACGCTCTTAACAACACAAGGCTCCCACGCATACTCTGTATACTATAGAAACTTGTCTCATTACAGTTAGTTTCATTTTCTTTCCTATATTTAAATCAGAAAAGTATCTAAATTCCTTAGCATATTCATGAAATTAGCATTAGCAGTTGTAATCCAACTAAAGTTGCCAATAACTAGAACATAATTAACATGAAGTGTTTTGCCAGCGTCCTTCAGGGGCCATTCTGTCATTAGAGCCATCCTGAAGGAAGCTAGAATCTCTAAACAGAACATCTCTAGGAAACCAAAAATTAACTCTTTAACTCCACTATAATAGGGAAGCCAATATTGGTGCTCACTAAGGGGGACCCAAGTTTATTGATGAAAACGTCAATCACAAAATGAACAATAATTTAAGCAATAAATCTCCACATCTAACGGGGTGAGAAGTATAACTAGATATGAATACTCTCAACATAAAAATACCTCCTGCATAACCTGAGAGTTTGGAGTTTCAGGCCACATTTGAGTTTAGCTTGCCTTAACCAGACTGTTAATATTATCATTTAGTCCAACAATTAGTGATGCTGTCCAACGCTCTTAGATTGAATACACTAACTAAAGGCTTATCCAGCTGCTCCTGAGCCAAAGCGGTATCTTTCTATATGTAGAGGCTTTATAATTCAGCTACCCTAGCCGCTAAATATCTAGCCAACGGGGTGTAACCCTACCTTCGCCTTTATTTAAGATCAGCACTTCATCACCTCTTCCAGATATTAGGGCTGCATCAGGAGGCGTTACAACAGTTAGGATTGATTAATAACCTCAAATCCAAACTTTTTACCATTATGAAACTGCTTCTGCTTTTATATGAGATAACCATGAGGCAAACCAGGAAATCAATGCCTCCTTAAAAATGCTCAAACCAGATCTCCCTATTGGACTCTAAATTTTGCGCTACATTAATAAGCAACTAGATCACCATCTGCAAGGCGTAGTAACCAGAATACGCGATTAGTGCCGCAAACTTCTTTAAATCCGCCATTAAGATCCAGACATTTAAGTTGTCTCTAGTGTAACGCCTAAATCAAGTGGAGGTTCTAATTGAGGGACTGCGACAGTTAAACTGGGAAACTACACATAGCCTTAGTAGTTTATTGGCCTGAAGGTTTCACTGACTCTGATAGATTTGATGGGCCAAGGTTACAATATTCCTAGAACGCATAGTGGCTTTGATGGAGTAGAAGGGCCACAAGGCCCCAAAGGGCCCCTTAGCCCCCTAGAACCACTACCCCACGCACTGAGGGTGCTGAAAATCCGTGGAGAAGCTAGATAATGGAAAATATGAGGTTTTTACATAAGAACATGTAGTCAATTTATCACGGATGTGGCGTCCCATATTGTTGACCTATTGGCCCAAACATTACCTTGGAGGCACTAGACAAAGGATGAAAAATATACATGCGTTAACCAAGGTCATCAATAAACGTCTTTATTAAAATAGAAAAAACCTTGTATTAAACTTGGAAACAAAGTCTGCAGTCGTGAAGCTGAGACCACAGCTCCTAAATCTCAGATAGAGAAAAAGGAAATACTGCCGCCATCAACCAATTCTGGAATGAATTATGAAATGTGGAAAAACTAAGAAGAGAGATGTATCAAAGAGACCACCGCGAGTAAGCAGGATTTTTTCCTCTGATCCAAGCCATAGTGCTGAAAATGGCATAAAATATCTTTCTGCCCTTTTAGGGTCTATTTTTAAGTCCAGTTTCAAAGAGAGGTTCATATTTGATCAGGAGAGTATTGCATCATCCTTGGATGCTTAAGAGAGTTTGATGGAGGAGGCCACCAACATGAAGCAAGTGAAACACATCAATTTTTTTCTCTGTGAAGAATCTAGAGAAAAATGACCCCACACCTACGTGATTGTCAGACTGGTCTCAGGTCAAGACCTCCTTAAAGAGCTTGTAAGCAATCAGTATTTTTTAAATAAAATGCAAACCTTCTATGCGATCCGCCTTGATAAAGGTGAACGTCATACTGACTTCTCTAGATGATACTCTGCTAGTGCTAAACCATTGATTACTACTAATTGCATTCTATAAATGACGCCAATACTGCAGTTATTTCTTCCCTTGGTCCTGTCCTGATGTCCAGATACAAATGATAGAGCTCAAACGGACTTTTACATGTACAAGAAATCAAGGATGCTTTGATAAATTTATGCCTCTTCCTACATTCCTTGCTTCTCTAAAACATCCAAGTCAGCCTCACGCGCATGCCATTGAATTAAAAGACAATAATATATATCTGCTTTACTGTAAAGGTCTTTGTCAAACCTTGGATTAATACTATACATGATGTACAGATGAGGTGGATCGTCAACTGTTTAACAAAGAATGTCAACATGAAGAAAAAGTTATTTTTTCATACAATTCCACTACCATGCCTCTAACAAGATCTACTATCCCTGAAAGAATCGCCTCCAAGGAAACCTGGTTGAACAAGATATCAGATTCTGACAATAATCAATTAATACCACTTAATATTCTTCTAATGAGTCACCTAAGTTCCTCACTTTGCCGCCAAAATTTAACAGCCTGATAAATCAGATTGCCATTAGATTATCAAAAAATCCCTGTTCTTGCATCAATTTTAGTGGATCCCTAATAAATATAATTTCATCAGGACATATGAAGAAAATCAACATAACTTCTCACCTTTTCACACTGGATGAAGTATAAGACCATTGGAACCATATGTAAATTGTCTACTGGGGCCTATTTTGTGCTCTCACTTAAGTTCAGTATAATATCTTGGACACCTCGGTGGTAGCCCTTGATATTCCATCTATGAGTTACTGCTGAAGACTTAATTCCTATGGGAGAATGATGTCATTATCCTTACCATAAAGAATTATAATTCTTACTTCAAAGAATATTATCCTTACTTGAGACTTGAGCCCACCTAATATTTAAGACTAACAAGGATTTTATTGAGTATTTAAAGGCTTGCACCTGCTTACTGAGAATGGGTAATAAAAGTAATTAAATATAATATCATGTACGGTTTTCTGCATGCATCTGCAACCGCATGTGGTTGATGAAAAGAAGGAATGCAGGACCATCTAGTACTAAAAAAAAAGAAGGAATGCATTTGTACTCTCAGGAACAATAGTAATTCCCCAAGGTACCCAGTCATAATTAACATTTAAGTGCATGTGAACATTCCCCTTGGGAGACTAAAAGAGATACAAGGTGCTGATAACCTGTTGTTGAAAGAGGCAATAACTTTTCCCAGGTTCTTGAGTCTGTGTATGCTGGCCTTATATTGGTTTATTGGCCAAACTGACAACTAAGATGTATATAGTGTGACCCAACACCCCATTATCATCTGTACGTTTAATATCCATCAACAAGATTGATAATGTCCAAGGTTTTGGGAGCCTCTGTGATTTTTATGTTAGAGTAAAATACCGTAATGCATTATTTGTAACTTTGTTTAGAGAAGAACTGACTTCTAAACAAAAGAAAAAAGTCAACAAGCTGCTGAAGGAATAAACCTATTTTTTCTCTACTTCCACATATGACTTCACCAAGATGAAAGGGTCATACATAATGTGGAAACAGGAGATGCTCCACCCATTAGTTTGCGGCCTTAACTGGGTAAGCAAAGTAGAGGAAGACCAAGTCACTACGGAGCTCAGAAAATTATTAGAGTTAATATTACTGGTACCGTTTAAAGCCCATGGGATCGCTCAGCCTATTTGTTCACAAGAAATGTGGAATTTACCAAGTTTTCATCAACTACTAAAAGTTTAATTTGGTAATTAATAAAACAGTTATTCATTGCTGAAGATTGACCTATTGCTACGCCTCCTAGACAGAACTCTGATTTTTGCCATGGAACTTACCAGAAGGTAATGGCAGATTGAGCTCGCCTATGAGGTCAAAACAAATTAACATTAATTTCCAACAAAAGACTATTTAGGCCAGAACAAATTTCACAAGGGCAATGCGATGCCCCACCACCTTTCAAAGAGCTATGGAAGGCTTCCGGTGACCTTAAGTTATTGTGCATAGGTTTACCTTGATGACATCAAAGTATTCTACAAGACCTTCAAGATTATCTAAGGTATCTTTACCTAGTCTTTAACCAGCTGAGGCAGGGTTCATATAATCACTTAAGCCTTCTAAATGTTATTTTTTTCAACCCTAGTTAGAGTTCCTTGGGAATAAAGTCAACAGCAGAGAATTCAACCCCTTTCAGAAAAGGTTGTCACAATTAAGAAGATTACCCTCTGAAGCCTTAGAGACATCTAAGTGTTCCTTGGAATGGTGGGTGTAATACAGATACTCATCCCGCGGTTACTTACCTTATTAAAAATTGGTTTACCTGCCTTTATATAGCATTCCGTTCAAATGGAATCTTGAGAAGTATAAGGAATTAAACCTCCTTAAGATCGCTTTAATTAATCAATCAGTCCTTATAGATATGAAGTTCAATTAACCCTTTAGCTAACTACCAATCCCATTGATGTGACTGCGGGGCCATTATATCCCAAGCAGATGATCAACAAATTTCTGACTAGTAGCTACTTCAGTAAAAATTTTCTTAGGCCTGGAAGAACTACAGCATTACCAAACAATGTTGTTTGGCATGCTTTTGCAATTAAGAATTTTTTGGCCTTATCTATATGTAACACACTTCACAATTATTTCTTATCATGCCTCTATAAGATGGCTCCATCAGATGAAGGGTCCAACTATGATGCTTTCTAGATGGGCGCAATGGCTACAGAGCTATAATTTTACTAAAGTTCATCGCGCAATTACTGCTACCAAATGTGATGGTTGTTGAAGATGTCAACCTTAGCTGTGTTAATACCTGAGGAAGACCGCCTATATGATCTGAAAGGCTGGCTGATAGGTAATAGTTTTAGACATTGGAGACCAAGAAGGAATTGCAATCTATGTCAAAATCACCTAATTTTGATGATGAGATGCTCTATAAATTTTTAAAAGAAAATGTTTGCCTTTTGCGCGGCTTTACTCAGGAACTGAAGTTGTTTTCAAAGGCAATCCAGCATAGGTCACGGAGTCATCAAGAAGATGTATGATTGGTTGTTAAAAATGTTTATTTGTACTGGAAGCTTAATTTACATGAGGTTCTAAAGCCTTTATAACGTGTAGACGCATACTTTAGAAGCCCCACTAGCATCAAGTCGTGTCTCCCTCAGCGCCATGTAGTGTGGTCAATGTTGGTGTAGAGGACCTTTATAAACGGGTCATCATAACCATTGCTACATCCTAATCACTATTGGCTGTTTAATTAATTGGAACAAGGCTATTTTTGTACCTTCTGCCACATCTAAGACTACGTCCTTATTTTTCAACTTCCTTTTCACACCGTGGATGCCTGAAAGTTTTAATTTCTGACAATGGGTTAGATTTTATGTCACATGTTGTACAACAACTAACGTCACAGTTCAGTACCAGCTAAAAAATTGCTCCTCCTAAAATACTTTATTTAATGGATCAGAATAGTGAGCTAATGGAACCTAATATCTATACTGCGTGAGATGGCATCCACTAATACCATGCTTTGAAACCACTATCTGCCATCCACCTTGCTGGCCTACAGGTTAAGTTATTATCAAATAATAATCTGTAGCTATTCCAGGCCCTATTTGGGAGAGAATCATGATTACCTAGCAGTGTGCAGCCGCTGATAGTCTTGTCAATTTCTGAAACAGCAGAGTTAGCTATAGGGCACTGGCCAATGAAATCAATTTCAAGTGCTTGCCACCTAAGAGGTCATTATAACCACTTTGAAGGAGCCTACGCAATTCAATGCTCAGTGAGGGGCCCTTCCCACCTTAATTTGGATAAACTAATTTTTTCCCATTGTGGTCCTGGAAGATGTCCCAACAAGTTTGAAAACTCTTGTCTGAGACCATATTACATCCTGTACAGGGCGGTCTCTGAGTATGACATTGCAGATGTTGTCTAGGGAACTGTGGCTAATAAGGTTCATGTCAATTTCTTTGGGAATATGTATCCCAACAAATTCATTTTAAGGGGACATTGTCATGATTTTATAGAGCATATGATCTAACACTTGTAATCTTAATGCAATGCGCAGTTTGAACACCCTCCACCTGAATTTAAACTTGAAAACACAAGTAAACTTTCATTTAATGACTTTTCTCTTAAATGGGAAAACCCAATGAAGGAGGTTTAGGAAGCATCACAAGATACAATTTGGACTGGTCCATTAATAACTGACCTGGAGGAATATCTATCCCAAATCCCAGAGCTGAAATATGAAAGCACCAGAATTAGGGGGTGAAATAATCCAGGTGTCAACAGAGGAGAAAGATCACTGCTTGACTCTCATTAGAGTGAGAAGTGAAGATTCTGATTGAGGAAGGCCCAGATGCTCTCTACGCCATAGGCTCACACATAACCTATAAACATTGAAGAATAATGATACAAGGAAGTTAGTTCTGAATTCTTTCCTCTATTTAAATCAGTGTATAATTTACGTTCCTTTACATATTTATGACAACAGTTTTATCAATAAGGAGCCAGGAAAGCGCCAATAAATGGACTACACTGAACATGAAAGTGCTTTGCCTTCGCCTCTCAGGAGCCATTATGTCACTAGCCATCCTGATGGCTAGAATCTCCAAACAGGACATCTCTTGGCAACCAAAAAAATCAACTTTTTAAGTCCAATAAGATGAGGAAATAATACCCATAGCTTTAATAACAACAGTGCAGTAATTGACTAATTCTAAGGTAGATAGGTTCTGCATTAGGATGGTAGAAGTGTGCTCAGCAGGTTGTGATAAGGATGCTCTTTTTAAAGCAAGTTTATATCAAAGTTGGTCAGGGCTTTAGCGTCAAGGAGAACATGAATTTGAAGTTAAATTAGTCCACAAATTCAGCAATTTACTAATTTTTTGAAACAAATGTTCACAAAATCGCTTTATGATAAGCTCATTGTTACAGTCCACAAAATATGTCTATAATTGCTATCTTGCTTCTTCATACATGTGAATGTCACCCAAGTGCAACATGATAAGTTTGATGCTGCACTCAACTAAGCAATTGACAATTGTGATTACTATATTTAAAAAAACTTACTCATACACTATAATTTTAATTCTGTTTATTAGGGTGGTAAAACTACTATTATTTAAAAGGTAGGAAGACTTGAAGTCTTGTAATTTTCAGTTTCCACTAATGCACCTGTAAAGCTTTGGCTATAAATCCATCTCCAGGTGACTCATTTGTTGATAAAAATGAGGCACAGTACCTAAAATGTTCCCCAGGAGTTGGAAATGCGAGCATATTTACCAGAATATTGCAGCATTAATTAAAGACAAGGTTGCTGTGCTACGATTTTTTCTTAAGATGTCTAAATCATGTCCTTCATTGCATATATTTTGATTACAATGTCATATGCCATTGTCCAGATTATTGTTATAGACATAAATACTACATTCCAAACTTTGAATATTTTAGTATTATTTTGAGGATAGTCATTTCCTCTTGTTGAAAGGCGTCTAGATGTCTGAGATTTTGGTACCTTGGAACTGGGGTTTTACTAAGTCCATAATTCCTATATGACACCATAAAGTACACTATTGAGTTTATTTATAAAGTAAACATTTTATTTTTTGATTCAACAACAAAGTTATTCATAACTTTAAAAATAAAGATGTTTATATACTGCTGGTCTCCAAGTCTGCGAGCCAATTAGAAGTTTTCAATAAGACCATCCCTTAGATTAAAATGTCTGCGCTTAAACTATTATATTGCACATTATAGTACAAGGTCGTGTTCTGCTGTTCCCTAAAAAATCATAGTGCACACTTATCAAATCAGCGAATTGCATACTAACTTGGGTTATGCATGTTACTCATTCTTTGGTGAAATCTTTAATATCCACGACTTCCTATAAATGTAGCGCTAGTTTGTATTAGGTTCTTGTATGAGCAAAAGTAATACCTTTGTGAGCCCGTGAGTAAGGTTGATGATCTTAAACTAGCGCAGATGTCTCTAAACTAGCTTCTAGGCTTTCATTTTTTTCTGTGAGGTCTGGCTTAAATTTCACGAGAAGTTGACAAACTTCTGTGATAGTATCATAAAGGTGTGCATTAAACATTATGTGTAATCCTGGTGGTTAATTAACAAAAAATAAATATTATTTGGAAAATTTCACTACTGAATAAATTTGTTCCTAATATGATCTAAACTCATTCATCAATAATATAGGTATTATGTCCACAAGGCCTCCTAAATGTACTGATATTAGAAAGGAGGCTTCTGATATCTGCTAGGCTTTTTCCTACTTGGACAACATAGAGAAACTGTTGCTTTAAGTTCTTGTATTTGAATGGTGTATTTGGAATCTTTGTAGGTAATTCTAGGTGTGCTATTTCAGTTGTTCTTTTACATTGTAATCTCAGTAATACCCACATGTCCAAGTGTTCATATGAAAATGTAATTAGGGTCTAAATGGCGTCCTTGACCCCTTCCAAAAGCTCTCTCTGTGTTAACAGACATGGGTGACAGTGCGTTTATTCAGTCAGCTACAAGAGACTGGCTCTTCAGTGATGGTTTTGATGTGTATCAGCTCTTCAGTCCTGTTGTAGAATTGTCTACTTGATTCAGATTATCAGACTCCTTATTCAATTAGGCATTCATGAACAAAGGTTTTTAACATATACATGCGTTTAGTCATAAATGTACATTATCTGCACTCCCATTCAAATCCCTTTGTCATCTAGAATTATAACGCTTTGTTCAGCATCCCTTCATGAGCTCCATTTACCTAATTAATTAACACCATACCTATCGAACCTTTGTACCCATTATACTTCTTGTCAATTGTACTCCCAAAATTAGAACATCCTTGTTATGAGGCTGGGAGGTCAAAATATTTTCTATTATTATCCCAAATAAGTCCCATAATTTCTAAGTTAGTTTTATTATTCAGAAGTTGTTCCTGATGTAGATATTACTATAACAGATGTTATAGGTATAGGATAACGCCTAGATTTTCTATACAGTATTTAGAAGGTTAGAACATTGTCAGGGGACATAGGCTCAAAGGTCAGAGAGCAAAAGGAGTTTTAAGGAAGTTATTGAACTGTAAAGTAGTGTGCATTTTCCACGCAATACAAGTAGTTGCTCTTTTAATTTGATTAAATAATGTCATTTAATTGAGGATTAGGGGTGTTGCAAAAACATATTGCACTAAAATGATAACTGAACTTAGAAGTCTCAACAAAACCCCTTTTGTTATATTGCTTTTATGTTTTTCCAGCTACTTAAATTATAAAGCATTTGTTTGCTTCACTTGCAATTTCTTCATTTAGCACTTAATAGTAGATTTTAACAAGTATTCTGTATGCTCGCTTTTGCAAAACTTACTTATGTCTAGTACAGTTTTTTCCTTAAGGAGATCTAACTTCACAATTTGCCCTTTTGTGAGTTCTTTTTATAAGCAATGAAAGACTAATTACTTTGAGTCTACTATAAACTGATCCCAGTATGGTTATTGGAGATCTTTACTGTTACAATTGGTCTCAGGAATAAATCATAAGTACTTAAATGTTCAAGTGCGCTAACCTTCAGAATTTCTCTATGAATCCAGGATACTCATTCATTACGTTAAGTAAATTGGGGTAAAGTTTTCATTAGAAAAATGCTTTTACATTTTAAGTTCATTGATACTGCCAGTTCTGGTTGTATCACATGTAGTCAAGAAGTTGTTATAATAATCAAAATAAAATAATTCAAGCTCTCCCACACTGTTGGTCACCAAGTTATATAATTTTAGTCTTAGAAAAGTTTCATTCCACAGAATTGGCTGTGTATTTATTACTCTATAAAGTCTTGTGTACAACGGGATAGTGGGGAAAAACTATGTAAACTTTGTAACTTTAACATTGGGATATTCTTATACAATTTTCATGAGCAGATGTAATAAGACATTAACAATTGACTTTTTTATATTAAGCTAATTTTCAGATGAGTTTTTTTCTTGCACATTAACATAGTTTAGGCTATGGCTTATATTCAGCTCCAAACATATGCTGGCATAAGGCAAAGTGATGATTAATTTTGAGAAGTTCTAAAAGTTGACGCCAGCGCAGGGGATGGTTTTATACAAAATCTTATATACTAGCTTCTAATTAATGATATACTAAGATATATAGTTTGGGTTGTCTCTTATGTTTGGTCAATATCAAAATTTTAACATTTACTAAAACCAAATATAGTGAAAGTAAAGAAAAATCTAAGATTGTATAATTCAGGCTGGTTTACTATAGTAAAGCTAATGTTATTTTAAAATCCTAAAATATTAAGAAAATGACTTTAAATAAAGGATGTAAAGTTTCTACAATATCTTGCTAATAGAAACTTTGTATCGACCAAATCTTCAATTTATCTTCATTTCATAGTCTATTTTCTCTAGCTCTGGTGTGGGTACTTTGTCTCATAGTGGAACCCTTTTGACCATAAGTTTATTTGCCCCATTTTAAGTATAAGTTACCAGTCCAAGGTGGTGCTCTGGGTATTTACTAAATGATGGTTACCTTTTTTGCATATTTTATCTTGGTTTAGTTGGTGTTGCTAGCTCAAGGCACTAAGATTTTAATGTCCCATTTATTTCTAGTACCCATTTTATAATTTTTGCTTCAGAGAACTCATATAGGTTTGGTAAGTAGAAATTCTTTATTTTATAAGACTTTCTGCTTTAACTCTCATTTAATATAAATCTTATTTTTGTTCAAGTTGCGCTCTTTGAGCCTTGCATTTTAAGTTTTAAATGTCACATCATCAATCTCTCCAGAGATGGTAATGAATTACAATCATGCCTTTCCGTGGCTACATCCATAACACCGCCCCTCCCAAGCTGAGACCAGATGGAGGATATAAGGTTCGAAACATGAACTTTGTTTAAGACAGTGTTGGTACCATCAGTACTAATGGAGTACTAAGCACCTCGCTTCGCCAAGATATTTACTGTTTAATCCAAATAGCTTGAAACTTCTCTGGTTGGATCCCTTAATATGATAGAGTAAAATCTTTTTCAGCAATAAAATCTGGTAATTTAATTTGTGATAGACTAGCAATCATTACCCATGCTTCGCTACAGTGTCTATAGAATTTCAGATATTAATTTATTAATTTATATTTTATACTATAAATAAACAATAACCACACAGCCAAATCTAATTGATCAATTAATCAACCAAAAACCACCAAGTACTCAGCTAAACCTAACTGAACTTATCAAATCAATCAATAATTAATCACCTTTTAAAACTAAACTGTGTCCTATTAATTCACCAAAAGCCATTGACCACTCAGATAAACAAAAAAAACCTATTTAATCAACCAAAAAACACTAAAATGCTTACCCGAAACATCTCTCTCTATATAAAATTATTGTGTATGTGACATGTCTACCAAACTACTAAATCAACTTCTACTTAATTTTATAAAAATTATTTATTAATTAGGGAAGCCAAGTTAAGCAGTTTTAAATTATATAAACCTAACATCCAGATAACCATGCTTTGCTACATATTTAATTTTTGTCAGATGTTAAGCTCATACTGACATAGCCTATAGGCTGTGCCAACGCTACACTTGAGCCACTCAGACTAACAACTTTGCTGTTGCCCTCATGGCTAGTGGGCTGATTATACTAACTTTACTTAATCTATTGAACCCCTAACACTGATCTTTATTTAGTTTTGGGTGAGCAATTTGGTCAATTATTCAAAATATCTGCCAATTCTCAACCACTCGCCCAAGTTAATTGAACATATTAGACTCAATTAGTTAGTTGAGAAAAATGGTGAATTATTAGCTAATATTTGGCATCATCACCCACTTTCCCAAATAGATTATACTTATCAGACTTGAAAGTTTCAGATTTGATAATATTTGCCAAACTCTACCTACTCTCCCAGATATAAGAACCTATTAGACTCAAAGGTTTCAGATGGAAGTCAGTCAGCATGTCAGTCTGTCAATGAATATGTTTTATTAAATAGATATCATATTGACTCTTTTTAATATTTGACTCAAGGTTCCTAACTACTTCTGATTGTACCTTGATCAATTTAGCAGCCAATTATGGTTGATTTTATGGAGGTAAGTTCTTGCAGTCCACGTTTAAATCTGGTTCTAGTAAGGGTAGTAAGACCTTGTTATCCATAGAGAACTTTGTACAGAGACATGTCTATCAATCAATGGTGGCTGAGTCCATAGGCAAGCAGCATGGATGGCAATAGTAGATCTCAATTTTAATACTTGTTCATCACAACTAGTTGAGTTTCTCTAAGTTACCATCATTTTTTACCACATCCATATGATAAAAGGAGCATAAATTGTGAGTCAATGTTTCTCTCTATCAAATCCGTCCTTTTTTAAACTTTTTTCAAGAATAATTAACTTTTTAGTATTTGATAAAACCTAAGAAATCCATGTCTTCTTATAAACTGGATATACAGGAACTAAGCATCAGATATGCATTGTAGATCTTTACTAACGTAGCCTTAACTCATTTTGTATAAACTTGCTTTCTACATTAAACTTGTTACCACTTGAGGATGTAGGTAATAGTATTATGTCAATTGATACATCAGAAAGGTTGATGAAGGAAAGGTTGCTGGTATTTGAATTTACCTCCAAATTCTAAAACTCGTGCTCATATTACACATCTCTAAGGTTAATGGACCTCTTCTGATATTAGTTATAATAAAGAGCACTCTTTAGATACACCATGGTCTTCTGGAATTGGGCATGTCTTTCAGAGACCGGTGTACTACTGACCTGGTTTGGGGTAGCTAACCATAAGCTAGCATAACCAAGGGGTTTAATCCAGTATGACAAGGACACTAGACATATCCAGGTATAAGTAATGGTGGTTAAGCTGGTATGGGAGTTGACTAAAGGTATGGTTTTAGGAGGGGAAAGTTGAAAGGGTGCTTCTAAGCTGGGGTGGTAGATCAGTATTGATAACACTTTAGCAAATAAATTTAATAGTGTTTGCATGATAAAGAATATTTTTTATTGACTGCAAAGATTAACCAAATGAATTCCTTGGTTTTATATACCATCCAACTTCCTGGACTTACCTAAGCTTAATTGATTTTAAATAGTGCACTATTGTTCCTTGGAGCTTATGGGATTGCAACTTGCATATGATTTTGAAAGGCAGTGGAATCGCCTCAGTCTCATTGTAAATTCGTTTTGGTGCGATTAATTGACTCAATATCATCGCAATTAAGTAATTTATATAATTAATTGAACATATTCACTACAATTTTTCATTTGATATGCAATTAATAGATCTAACTTCATCACATATCCTCTTGATCTGATGGATGATATCTGTAACCTCTGGAATTTCCTAATGTCAGGATTTACCCTGACATAATCCCCAACCAAGGCTGAAGCTACCTGCGAGGCCTTCTTCTTCCATTTCATTAACAGCTTACCTGCATTCTTTAAGTTCTCCTCAGGCTCCCAAGTGCTCTATTCTGCAGGATATCCATTCCACTTAACCAGGTATTGCACTTTACCATGATGTTGCCTCTTTTAATAGCCTCCACCTCACACTCAGGACAGGTACCTTTAATCAGTGGTGGTGCTAGCTCTACGACTTTCTGGTGTGGTAGGGAACTTCCTTCTTTTTTGTGCAAGAGGAAACGATGAAATACATTGTGAATTTTCCAACCTTTAGGCAATTCAAGACGGTAAGCCACCTTTCCTATAGCCTCTTTAACCCTGTATGGCCCTAAGCCGATGAGCAAGATTCTGACATGGTAAATCCAAAGGAATATTGCGAGAATACAGATAAACCTGGCTACCTACTTTCAACACCATACCACACACGCTTCTTATCTTCAAATCCTTTGTAAGTATTTAATGCTTGGTTCAGATTTTCTAAACAAAGTGCATGAGTTTAATAAATGTTTCTTAAAGATTCCCTCACAGTGGGTTATCTGCTTTAACAGATGGTAGTGGGACCCAATTCACATCATGCCCATATTTAGCTTTTAATGGTGACATTCCAGTTGAATAATGATCTAAAGTGTTATAACAGAACTGGGCCATAGGCAACAACGCAACCCAGTTGTCCTGCTCTTCATTAACATAGCATCTCAGGTACAGCTCCTGCACTTGATTAACTCTCTCAGTCTATCAGTCTGCGGATGGTATGCAGTGGATAAACATCTCTTGATTAGAGGTCTACAAGGAGTTGTTTCCAGAAGGTTGATGTGAATTGAGGCCCACTGTCTGAGATCACTCCTTGGGAGTACCATGATGCAGGAATACATCTCTCAAAAACAGACGAGCTATCTCTTTAGCTGTAGCATTGGTAATAGTTGGGATAACTAAGCCATTTTAGTGAATCTATCTACCACCATTAATACTGCATTGAATCCTTGGGAACGGGGTAGCTCATCTATAAAACCCATGGATATTGACTCCCATGGCTTTTTGTGCGATTAATAATGGTTGTAATTGTCCTTCAGGAAGTCCTCTACAAACCTTGATGCGCACAAAAACTCACATCTTCCACATATTTTAAGACGTCCCCTCTAAGACTAGGACATTTGTAAGTTCTTAAATCAGTTGTATCATTTTATTCTTTCCAGGGTGTCCTGCCATGCCTACATCATGGTGCTCGCGCATAATAACCAATCTTAAAGGTCCTTCTTGTACATAAAAAACCTTTCCTAGAATACTGACTGACCCTTTAACGAGGAACCCTTTTTGTACCACACACTGTCTAAGTTTTGAATGAGATCATTCAGAACATTCTGACAAAATAATCATCACTTTGAACATCCAAAATCTCATCTCCACGGCCCACTAGTACAAGATGAGATAATATTGCAGCGGGATCCTTGGTCTTCAGAAGCACATGTGTATTAAACTCAAAATTTCCCCCTCTTCAGGTATCATGTCAGGACGCCGGCTTAAGGAATCTGAACCACATTAATTTTCCCAGGTTCATAACCAATGACCAAGTCATAAATTGCCATAATAAGTGCTCATTGTGCCAGACGCTGGTTTAATTGCCTTGGGGTGTAAAGTAAGTCAAGTTTTTATTGTCTGTCAAAACCTTCACTGGGTAATTTGCCCCACACAGGTACTGGCGCCAGTGTTTTAAGCATTAAACAATGGGCAACATTTCCTTGTCATTGATAAGGATAGTTGCATTCTCTGAAATAAATTTCTTGGAATAGTAGGCTATGGGATGAAGCCTAATATCATCCTCCTCCTGCAACAAACCCCCCAAGAGCATTATCTGAAGCATCAGTCTCAACCATGAAGGGCTTTTTATCATGGGGCATTGACAACACAGGTGCAGAAACAAAGTCAGCCTTCAAGTCAGAAAAAAAATTTCCGCTGCCTGAGACCATTTATATAGAACACTTTCTGATGTAAACCATGTTAAGGGTAACGCATTAGAAGAAAATTCTTTGATAAAATCCCTGAAAAAGTTTTCCAAGCCTAAGAAACTGTGAACGTCCTTCCAAATAATAGGTGTAGGCCAATATGTGATGGCATCCACTTTACTAGATTCCATGATGAGCCCGTTCTTGCCCACAACATAACCAAGAAATTTAATTTTCTCCTGCGTAAACTCAAATTTTGATACTTAATATGCAAGTTGTATCTCCTAAGCTATTCAAAGACCAAGTTCAAGTGCAGTAAGTGTTCCTTCTGCGTCTTGCTGTAGATCAAAAACCATTAAGGTAGGCTACGCAGAAGTGGTCTAGGTAGCCACAAAGCACCGTATTAATAATTTGTTAAATTGTACTAGGTGCGTTGCACAACCCAAATTGTATCACCAGATACTCAAATAGCCCAAATCATGTCTTAACCGCTGTTTTCCACTAATCAACCTTTTTTATCTGTATCTGGTTGAAGGAATCCCTAAAGTCAACTTTGGAAAAGATTGTAGCTCCAGACAATTGGTCACTCAAGCAATCAGCATCAGGTAAGGGATACCCTTTCTTTATAATTATATCATTAAGCCTCTGGTAGTTTATACATGTCTGTAGTCAACCATCTTTATTACTAACAAACAACAAGGGTGATTGTAAAAATTTATAGGTTTCTGATTATTCTCAGCCAAAAACCCTATAAATACTACTTGCACAAGTTCAGTTTTTGTGCAATTATCTGCGATGTATGATAGTAGTTGATATAATCGTTGATTTTAGTATGGCGACTATTATCCATAGTTGAATTGAAGTATTAGATTTTGGTCCAACGCTCAGCCAGTATTTCCTCTCAAAATATTTATGATGTCCTGAATAGGAATTTGTTACCTCTACCACCTAACTCAATCTAAGCTTAGATCCCTGTTTACAATTTCTCTTGTTTGACACACTGTCAGTAGCAATCCATGATTTGATTCAGCTTCTTCTATGGATCCCCGCTCAGATCCTTACTTTCTATCTTAAAGAATCTCCCAATTATTGCACACAGCAATAATATCCCTGAGAAAAAATTGGACTCAAAATTGATTATGATAAAGTTTACCAAGCTAATACTCTTGTAAAAGTGATCTGGTAATTTATGATTTGGTAAATTATGATATTTTATTGTGAATTCTTTAGGGAATTTATAGTAGGAAATTTAATGACCAACCCTCAGTTGGCACATCCTCAATGAAATGGCAGCCATTGCCATTGAATTACCCATCCTCATCTCAGCAGCAGTGGTTTTCTCCATCCTGGCTAGGATTCCGTCATTATACATCCTCAAGACTTAAAATGGAAAGAGTCAGAAAACGTGTCCCTAACGCTTTCATCTCAATCCAAGTGAACCAACCATATTTGGCAAGCGATCTGCTTAGTTAATGGGACTTGTTACCCATTAATGCACGTCATAAACCAACTGATCAATTTGCTAGTTGCAGGCGGCATCACTTGCCTCACAACTTACTCCTTAAATTCCTAATCAGTCAGTGATGAAACCCAACTGATCCCAATTGGTACACCTGATAGTTAATCAACTATCAGATGCCCCTATTTTGTCGGCAACTATGCCTGATAAGATCTTAAGCATTCATCTGGATTGATCCCCAATGGATCTGATCAGGTGAATAACCTAAAATCTCACAAACATAGTTACCCTGAAATCAGGGTCAACTGATATCCAATTCACCTCACATTAGGAAATATCCCCTAGTGATCCCTGATAATCTAGCCAGCGGGAATATGGGAAAAAACCTAACACTTCCCCCTCTTGCCTAGATTTCCAGTGAGAAAAGGATTAGGGCAGGAGAACACCTCTTTGGAAACTCAGTTGAATACTTCATTTGTTCAAGCGGAGTACAATCATTAGTACTCAACGCTGCTTGGGATGACCTTTGTCATCTGGCTCTCTTCCTCTTCCTCATAGCTACCACCTACTTAGAGCGTGGTCCCAATGACCTTCTGTCATGCCAGGCTGATCAATTTACTCATGAAAATATCAATCCAGGGATCTAGTTTTCCCCCATCAGGAGTTATGATCCACTAGCATATTCAGGATTCTTTTTCGGTGTCCTCAATTTCCTGATTTTCTTTTCATCCTCAACTGTAGATTCTTGCCATTGATGTTCATTTTGCAGCCCAATTAAGAATGCTCATTTATGTTCGCCCTTGTTCTTTCTTTCATAACCTCTTGGCTCAGGTCATTCCTAATCCTTCTCTTGGAGAGATTATCCCATTAATTTTGAGAGTAATTTCTTCTGAAATTAGAGCTTAATGAATTGTAGAGTGCATAATGTCAACTTACATATAAGTCCGACATCCCCCTCTTGTCCAGATCATATGTCAAATTCTGAGCTGCAGTACCAACAGCTGCTCAATAGTTTGTCTGATCAAGATCTTTGGCTCTTCCAGTGGATGAAGTGATCTGTGCAGAAAAACTTTTTCTAATGTCCTTCCAGGACTCATACTCCTAGTCAATTACCAGTGACTAGTCCTTTTGTGGAATTACCAGAAACGTTAATCAACCCTTCTGAAACCAGGTTAGCAGTTGTCTCAAATGACTTGTATCCAATCCTTCCTCTGTTGTCAATTCCAAACTAGATTTTGTGACTCTCCTGGATTTGGCTCTTTTCGCAGATACTCCTAACATTATCATCAAACATTCTGAAGCAATGTTTTTTGCTCTCAATCGTTCATTTCTTGCCAGCTTGGACTTGCTTCTGAGAGCCTCTTCTGACTCAATCAATATTAAAAGCCAACTGTCTTGGCCACTGAACTCACCACTGGCAATAGCATACACATTGAACTCCTTTATGCATAATTAGGATCCCAAGTCACCAAGGCTTTGTCCATAGCTCTGAATTCTTTTGATTTTGAAAACATCCTAGATCAGGATATCGCAGTCTATGCTCTTTACTTTGCTGACCAAGTTCTTTGAAGTTGGACCACGAAGCTTCCAGCCTCTCCTGGTTTCCATCGCTCTTTCTGCTTCAGCTTCCAAGAAGCTCATAGTCGTCACTCACAAGATGCCATTCACTCCTTACATGACTATCTCATTTCTGGCGTGTCCCATTGGTATTTTCCACTGATGGCTTTGATAAAGAGCATGATTTGGCAACCCCTCATCCAGTATCCCTTGTTTATTGTTGGCCCATATGTCTTGTGTTCTTGATGAAGACTGTTGGAAAGTGCTCGAGACCAATCTTCTGGCTCTGGTACCATAATGGGATTTTGAAGGTATTCACTGACTGCCTCTTCTTGTACTGATGCTTCCCTCCCCACTCTGGTGCATCACATTTGGCTTCTTCCAATATTTCAATTTCGCTTCCCCTAGTCACTTTCTCGCAGGGATCTGCAACTCAACAAACTTGGTTTTGTGTAGGTCTAGCCCTTGCTAGCATCCAATCTCACATAGATTTTAACATGATATTCACTCCTACTGCAATTTATCCTCCCTCCCCCAAGAGGCGACATAATCAGAACCATCCCCAAATTGAGGATAATCAATAAAGAATAAAAATTATAAAAATATATTGTTTTCTATATGCGGTTTTTAATAATCCTATTTCCCATATTTTTATCAATCTTTTCTTTTTTTTCTTCTTTTCTCATGGAACTTGACCTTGTTTTGGTCCAGCGGTCCATCTTTTTATTTATTCCCCCAAACTGGATCCTAGATATACTAAGACCTACCAGTTTTCTATGGTTTAGAGGTCTTACTTTTTAAAGCTTAACCATCTAGATTGGTTACGCAGTCCTTTTTGGACTTAACCAAATAATTAGGACATAACCAACTTAATGGTTCAGCGGCTTTTTTGGAACTCTTTTCTATAATTTTTTTCCTTAATCCATCACTTTATATACTTAGCATGGACTCAATTTACTACCCTTCCATCCAATAGGTTCTTGATGGAGTAGGCATCCATCACCATCTTGGTGATAATCTCAAATGGACCTGACCACAATGCATCCAATTTGTTCTTCTCCTGAAATCATGCGTATCACAATAGGCAACTCCTTCTCCTGTTTTGTATTCTGATAAGGCCAGTCAGTTCTTATTGTCCAACATTTTTGCTAGTATTCTTTTCTTGAAAGTAGTATCAGATGCTTGCAATTGCATTTCGATCAGGATATTCATCAATCAGTTCAGGTGCTGCTTGGCACTCATCCCTGATGTTGGTTCCACCACCAAATATAAAATCAGCGGCAACGCGGCCTTTCTACCATATAGCAACTCAAATGGCATTTTTCCTGTCGCTGTATGATGAATAATATTATAGGTGAACAGCACTGAACTCAGGTATGTTCCCCACGCAGAGTTGTTTTCCTGCAACCAGCTTCCTCAGCATCACGGCCAGCATCTCATTATCTTGTTCCACCAGTCCGTTCATCTCTGGTCAGTAGCAACAGATACAACTACTCAGATTCCCATTATTTCATTTAACTGTGGGATCAATGAGATGTGAAATCTGTCCCATTGTTGCTCAATAGGACCTGCGGGCATCCATGTCAGTATACTACTTGATCTAGGATGAACTGCGGAGTGCTGAAATTTACTTTTGCCAGGGCTTTCATCTTGACCCATCTTGTCAGATGATTGATCGCAATGATTATGTACTTGACTCCCCCTGTGCTCATCATCAGCGGTTCCATCACATCGATGGACACTGTATGCCAAGAAAATCTAGGGAGACCAGTCATTATCCTGCTGTATTCTTATGTGGCTTGTGCAATTGGATCTTCACACAGCAAGCAAGGAAGTCTGCAACATCATAATTGAATGACTTCCAGTAGACCAGGAAAATATGGTCAGTCGTTTTTCTCAGGCCTCCATGCCCAACAACTTTATGAGCAGCTTGAGCAATAGCTGCTATTTCCGACAGCTTTGGGAATAGTAACTGCTTCCAATCAATCATCTTGAAAACTTGTCCATCCATGTTCTCAGTATTTTCCATTGCTTTTCAAAGCGCATCTTAAATTTCTCGGGGTTTGTTCCCAATTTCTCTTTCAACCATACTCTGGAATAACTCATCCGCCTGCTGGTATACTACCTAAACCATTGGTAACTGCAATGAGCCATATGCATTCTGATTAGAAGCCCCCGCTCAGTGGATAGTCCCATAATTGTAAGCCTGTAACTTCAGTGCCTATTGGGACAGTCATCCTTCTAGTTCTTGTAAATTGTGAAGCCAACGCAACAAGGAGTGGTCTGTCACCACTTTCAAGTGTGTTTCGTGGATGTACACCCAAAACTGTTTACAGGTGTAAATGACTGCAAGGCATTCATTCTCAGCTACATTATAGTTCCTCTCAGCGGCTGAGAGTGTCTGGCTCACATATGCCACCAGATGTTTGACCCCAGTTCATTTATTTGCTCAATACGGCACCTATCGCCGTCAACAAAGCATCAAGTTGTATATCAACTTCTCAACTGAAATTTGGATATCTCAAAATCAAAAAACTATTAAATACTGACATGACTCATCGAAATATTTCTGTGCTTCTTCATTCCATACAAATCTTTTCTTCAGATCCTTCAGCAGATGGAATAAGGTCTTGGTGATTCTGGCAAAATCCCAAATAATTCTTCTATTTATCTGGCTATTCCAAGGAACCCTTGGATATCTTGGACACTCTTTGGCACAGCCATTCGTTCTATGGCTTCAATCTTCTGGGCTTATGGCTGCAGTCCACTAGAGTTGATCACGAATCCTAGATATTCCAACTCTTTCTTGAAGAAGTGACAATTTACGGCTTAATCTTCAGGTTGGCCATGGACAGTCACTTGAACACTTCCTTCAAGTGGTGCAAATGGTCAGTAAACGTCCTACTAAACACATTGATATCGTCCAAGTACACCAGGACACATGACAACTTTAAGTCATCTACTATAGCATCCATGGCCCTCTGGAATGTAGCAGCCACATTTCACAATCGTGAGGCATCCTTGTCAGTTGATATAGCCCCTGCGCGGTAATAATCACGCATTTCTCTTGGTCTTCTCTTGGCAAACTGATTTTCCAATATCCCAAAAAGATCCATCGTGAAGAAATACTTTGCTTCTTCCAATCAATCTAGTGCATCATCAATTCTTGGTAGGGGATATGAATCCTTCTTCAAAAGCTTATTCAGATTCCAATAATTAATCACCACAGATTAGAGCCATCCTTCTTCTTTATGATAAGAATTGGACTTGCCCAGGGACTTGATAATGGAACTAGAAGCCCATGCTTCACTAGTTTGCTGATTTCTTCTTCCACTACTGCTTCAGCCACCTTTGACCATCAAATCGGTCTCATCCTGATCAGCAAATTTTCCTCGCTATCACCCTTTAAATCACATTTTCTTATGCATCCCAAATTGTGATCATCCTTGAAGAATACTTCCCGATCTTTTTGAACAATTTGAGCACTTCTTGCTGTCCTTTCATCATATCAGCAAGTTTCTCTCAATCAACCAATAGGTTGATACTCTCAGTTATCCTGTCCAAGAATCCCATCTCATAGAGTGTCTCAAAATCGTGGACTTTCCTCAGTTTGGCTGTTGGGATTAGATGACAAAAGCGACGATTTGATTCTTTTCAATATTCATCAGTTTTTCGCTTAAATTTTCCAGGAGAACTCGAATTTCTCCACGGCCCAGCATTATTATTCCAGGAGCCACCCACAGCTCTAATTTGGACTTCTTTCAGAGGCTTCCGACCTCCCCATACAGCAGCTCTGGTATCTCTAACATCAACCCTGTGTTGACTATTATCTGTGATCCCAGCGGTATGGTTTTTGCATTCTTGATCCTCAGTATAATTCCCCGATTTTCTAGGATTCCTGTCGGCATTTCTCATCACTTTCAGTCAATTAGTTGGTATTAAATTGGGGCAATGCCATTATTTTATATCAAGTTGATGAAGTTTTTTCTCTACTCAGTGGAGCTTACCCATCCTTCTGATAGTCCAATGGTAACTTCTGACCCAATATGTTCAACATATTATCCTCAAAGTTACATTTAACTCCATACTTCCATAGAAATTCCGTCCCAATCAGAATGTCATAGGTTTGGTTGACCAAAACTATTGCTGGTGCAGACACCACCAAGGATCTGAATTGAAGTGGCAGAGCACTATATGCTCCACATGAGATAGTGGTAAATGGCTCAGCTGTCCCATACTCCTTCTTGTGTTCCAAGTCAGGCGAGATCTTCATTCTTTTCACCAGCTTGTTTGAGACAATATTAATAGGCACTCTGTTAGCAACAATTGCCCTCACCCATACTCAATTCACTAGTATATCTAATATATACACTTAGAGTATTGTAAGATAGTATTTACTGAGTGTATAGTGGCACTATTATCTGAATTGAGGGTGATTATGATTTACATTAATAAATCAGAAACTGATACCTTGATTGCACTGAGGGTGATTGACAGGTTTTCCTCATCTAATCGAACTTAAGTCAATAATTCAGGATTATCTGAGGCTTAAATCTTTTCTGCTAGTTGTTGGGCATACAGTTGAAGAAACTTCTTTGATTCTCTCAGGGTTAATCCCCTTCCCCCGGATCTTGTTACCATGTTCACATCCAAATTGAATACTTGATACAGGTGATCTTGTACGTCTTCATCCACAAACAGATCACTGATGTCAATTTCCTCATGCATAATATCAGGAGGAACAGGCTTTTCCGCAGCTTTAAACTGTTCCCTGTCTGGGCTGCAGGCCCTTTTCCTGACTCCTTTGCAGTTGCAATCTCTTTTGCTTAGACCACGTTTATTTGATCCTTGGGTTTCTTGCAGTATACAGTAAAATGTCCTTTTCTCTGCATTAGTAACAGACTTTATTCTTCTTATTAATCCGTTTAAAGTCTTTGAGCTTATTTCCTGGAATGGTTCATTATTCATCTCCTTAGCGCCCTCGTTCCCCTTTGTGGAATATGTTTTTTACTTAATTTGGTTTAAAACTTCTGTTTCAGGGCTCGAGGGTTGCTCCCAAGATTTACAAATTGTCTACCATCTGAGAGGTAGTAATTTCCATTGCAAACATGGAATCTGTCATTTGGTGCAAATTGTGGTAGGGCCAAAGGCCGCTTGTAATGCAATTCTGGCATTGAAATCATCCAGCACTTTCGCTCCAACCAGTTTTTGCGATTCCTGATAGAAACAATCAGCAAAGCTTGCTAAGGATTCATCTTTATGGAATTAAATGCCTATTAATGCTTTTTTGCACTTTGACATATGCGTCAAGCTTCTAAATTCCATCATAATGGCTGCTTTGGTCTCTGTGTACGACCAGCTGTCCCCCTCCATGTGGGACAGCACTAGATTTTGACAATTGGTATCTAGGCAATTCATCACCATCAATGTCTTTTGACAATCGCTGTATCTGTACATTGTCAAATCAAACAATCAGAAAAACGCTGGGGCGTTATCCTGATGGAAAGTCAGCAATTTTGGTGTCACTTTGAATTCCTCCGAGGTTTCTCTAGCCACCACTCTGGGTTTGGCTACTCGGCTCACTTGGGGAGGGATTTCAGGCGTCATCTCTTAAATAGCAGTAAAAGCGGGCAGCATGTTTCTTGATATTCAGCTTCCCAATTATTGTATGGGGAGTTCTTTCTTCAGCATCAGTCGCCACATATGGCTCACATTAATATTTGTGAGTCTAACTCCTTGACTGGTTTAATCAGCTAATCAATATCAGCGCAGAATTTTGAATGTGATCCGCTTCACGCTCCATCTTCAGAAATAAGTCTTCTCAAATTAAGTCCCCTTCTTTCTTCTTTAATAGTGTGACTTTTCCAAGTAACTCATTCCTGAAACTCATGACATTATTGACCCCTTCCTCCATCTTGGCGACTCTCTTTTCCAAGGCTGCAAATACTTAATGATTCACTAAGTTCAAGGCGTTTTGATTAACAGTTGCCAACTCCATCCATAGTTTTCTTATCTTGTCTTTATACAACATCACTTTCTAATCTCTTTCACTCAACTACACCCCTGTAGTGAGCACTACTTTGTAAAAATTTATAGGTTTTCTGATTATTCTCGGCCAATAACCCCTATATATATATTACTTGCACAGATTCAGGTTTTGTGCAATTATCTGCGATGTATGATAGTAGTTGATATAATCATTGATAATAGTATGGCGACTATTATTTGTAGTTGGATTGAAGTATTAATTTGGTCCAGCGCTCAGCCAGTTTTTCTTCTCAAAATATTTATGATGTCATTAATAGGGATTTGATACCTCTACCACCTAACTCAATCTATGCTTGGATCCCTGCTTACAGTTTCTCTTGTTTGACACACTGTCAGCAGCAATCCATGATTTGATTCAGCTTCTTCTATGGATCCCCACTCAGATCCTTACTCTTTATATTAAAGAATCTCCCAATTATTTCACACAGCAATAATATCCCTGAGAAGGAATAGAACTCAAAATAGATTCTGATAAAGTTTACTAAGCTAATACTCTAGTAAAAGTGATCTGGTAATTCATATCTAGAAAACTTGATATTTTATTAGTGAGGGAGAATACCTAGTGGTAGAATAGGGACCTCTACCGCTGCCTCCCTGAGTTCAATTCCAGTACTAGAACTTTGGGTAGGGGACAATTATGACTGTGTTGGCGTTGCGCACCAATGCCCCAAACCGAGATAGCAAATAGAAAAGGCGGTCCATGGAGTTCCTGGCCTATCATACGCCACGCATGGAGGTTTTCCAGATTTTATCCTCCTTTCCCATTCATTTGATTTCCCATTAATTGGTGCGGTATTGTCCCCAGGTCTGCCCACCTCGAATAAAAATATTTTTATTAGTGATTTTTTTAGGAATTTATAGTAGAGAATTTGTTGCTCAACCCTCAGTTGGCACATCCTTAATGAAATGGCAACCATTGCCACTGAATTACTCATCCTCATCTCAGCAGCAGTGGTCTTCCCCATCCTGGCTAAAATTCCGTCACTATACATCCTCAAGACTTAAAATGGAAAGAGTCAGAAAACGTGTCCCTAACGTTTTCATCTCAATTCAAGTAAACCAACCATATTTAGTAAGCGACCTGCTTAGTTAATGGGACTTGTTACCCATTAATGCACGTCACAAACCAACTGATCAATTTGCTAGTTGCAGGCGGCATCACTTGCCTCACAACTTAACCCTTTAAAATTCAATTGGTCAGTAATGAAACCTGACCAATCCCAATTTGTACACCTGATAGTTAATCAACTATCAGATGCCACTATTTCATCAGCAACTCTGCCTGATGAGATCTTAAGCATTCATCTAGATTGATCCTTAATGGATACAACTAGGTGAATAAACTAAAATCTCACAAACATGGTTACCCTGAAATCAAGGTCAACTGATATCCAATTCACCTCGCATTAGGGAATTATCCCCTAGCAATCCCTGGTAATCTGGCCAGCTGTAAATATGAGCAAAAATCCCAACAGTGATGAACAGGGAGAGTGGGACACTCATATAAACCCCTTCTCAAGCATTGTATCCAGATATTCTCTCAGAGAAATTTGTTCCCTCTTATTGCGACTATAAATAGGTCTATGGGTGGTCTTTTACCCTTTTAGTAAATCAATCACAAGATCAAAGGATCCATGAGCTGTAGCTGCTTAGCCCCTCCTCTTAAAAAGTGAAGCCCATTTTGAGAGATACTCAATGATCTTTCCTTAGCAAGTCTCCAATGGAACAACTTGAGAAACTTTTGTGGACATATCCAAATCTTTACGCTCTTTTAATGGAAACTCAATGAGATTGTCCTTTGGCTTAATTTGTGATAGAGTTCCGTCCATAATTGTGCTTGAGTTTATCCTGTTTCCACCAAGGATACCCAAGGATACAGGATGGGGTAACTACGCAGGAACCAAAGATTAAATTTCATTTTACTTACCCAAACTTCAAGTCAATGTGACGTGAGCAGCGGTAATCTAAAGACTGTTCAACATTCTCTAAGGTTACTTTCATTAAAGGGTGTTCTTTGCATGTAAGCCCAGCATTTTCATTGCATTCTCTGATTTGAAGTTCCGTGAGGCACCACTATCCAGCAAAGCCGTAGTTTTCAAATTTCTCTTTCCAGAGCTTAAGTTCAAACTCAATACTGGATAAGACTGCTTATCATTTTTTAATGAGGAATTGAGGGTCTGAGGTTTTACTTTATGTCACTTCTGTTATCAGCATTCTCTTGGTCTGCTAATACCCACTATTAGGCTCTGTGTAACCTCATTAACTTTTTTTAAGGGTAGCATGAAGTAGGCGTCTAAAAATTCTGCTAAGTGACGTTCCAACCTTTGTCTGAAATAAAGCACTTCCATTTTTTCGTCTAATTCTTTCCTCTGAAAGTTCTCAAAGAACTTATGAGTATATTTTTTTAAGTGGTTTGCCCTTCCTGTTAAATGTTCATCAAGGCAATCTGTGCCTGCAATCTGCTACCAGTGGAAGCTGCTGCAGATAACAACTGGCCATTGAATGCCCCATAATCTTCACACAAATTTTCATTCTCTTCTAAGGCCCTTATAAACCAACCTATAGCAACACCAGTGAGTTGTAACCTACTGCCATATTTTCGCGCATAGTCTGAAAAATTAAAAGGATAACCTATTAAATATGCCCCCAACAATGTAAAACTTCTTTACTTAAGCTAAAGTTAATATCTTAGGCAAGGAGACTGTAGGTAAGTCATAAGTTTATGGTTGGCAACACACTATGTTTGCATATGAATGGGTCCTACTGCTTCTTTATAAGTTGCTTCATATTGCTTTATTGGCAAAACTATCTGCACTAGTAATTGGTAATTTTTCAACAAAACAAATATCAAAGCTCCTAATAGTAAAATGCAGTGGGATATTTATTATAGATTTTGGCAGTCAAATTGTCTGGCTATGGTGTACTACTGAACTTGTTGAGAGTAGCTAACCATGAGCTAGAATAACCAAGGGGTTTAATCCAGTATGACAAGGACACTAGAGATATCCAGGTATAAGGAATGGTGGTAAAGCTGGTATGGGAGTTGCCTAAAGGTATGGTTTTAGGAGGGGAAAGTTGAAAGGGAATTTCTTGTAAGCTGGGGTGGTAGATTGATATTGATAATACTTTAGCAAATAAATTCAATAGTGTTTGCATGGTAAAGAATATTTTAATTGACTGCAAATATTAACCAAATGAATTCCTTGGTTTTATATACCATCCAACTTCCTGGACTTACCTAAGCTTAATTGATTTTAAACAGTGCACTATTCTTCTCTGGAGCTTATGGGATTGCAACTTTCATATGATCTTGAAAGGCTGTGGGAATCGTCTCAGTCTCATTGTAAATTCGTTTTGTTGCGATTACTTGACTCAAAATATCGCAATTAAGGTAATACATATAAATAATCAAATACTTTCACTACAATTATTCATATGATATGCAATTATTATATCTAACCTCATCACATATCCTCTTGATCTGATGGATGATATCTGTAACCTCCTAAATTTCACCTATATCAGGATTTACCCTTATAATGTCTAACATGTTGATGTGCTCTCACTAATATATTTATATAATTGCTAGGTCATATATTAGGGAACCACTTCCCTATTAAAATTTGTGAAAAGCTTTATTAATATTCGAGTATCTTGAGAATTTTAAAACTGCCTAAACTTAATAATCCTTCCTCTTACAATCCTATTTGTGTAATGGTAAAATCCTATGATTAGTTTCTCTAATGATCATGAAGATTAAACTGGCACTATAAAAATTATTAATGTTAAAATGCCTGCTTCCTGCTCGGTGTATTATCTCAAAATTGTATCCTTAAAGTTAAAACGTCCAACTGTTGAGCCTTCCATGATAATTTTTTATGTTTATACTTTCAAAGTAAAGCGTGATCTTTTTCTATCTTAAAGTATAATTTTTAAGATAGGGTCTGAATATTTAACAACCCTAGAAAATTAAGGCATTCAGTCTTTGTAACTGTGTGGTTATATCCTTCTTGGTTTAAGACCTTAGTTTAAAATTCAATAGGATGATGATCCCATAAACATCCAATTAGTTAGATATCTTCAAGCTAAAATTGTTACCATTCATGAAGAGGTAAAACTTCTTGTTGAATATGGTAAACACAAAATAAAGACTGTTACCAATATTATTAGAAGTTTCTGAAAATTGGTCTTGCTCTACCTTACTTATGCTTTTAAATTTTAGTTATAATACAAGGGGATGATAAGTATGCAAAATAGGGAGTAGAAAACCTATATTATTTAATTACCCCTAGAAAGACTTGAACGTTTTAAATATTTTAGGTTGCTCCATGGCCACAATTTCTCAGACATTTTTTTGCTTAATTCCTTGTGAGCTGATCTCATGAGCATTAAAATCTTATTTCTTCTCATAAACGGGCATTTTCTTAGCTTTAGCTTCAGAATGGAAGCTCTTAATCAAGTAAACATTTCTTACAAATGTTTGAGAAGGTCCTAAAAATTATATAAATATCTAATTCCAAAAAGGTATGTTGAAACTCATGACATTTTCAATATTTTATGATCTGATCCAGAGCATGGTAAAAGTAGGAGGGTCGTTGCAGATCCCTTGCAGAATCTTAGTTTATTACTCAGTATCGAACTAAAGATCAGGGCACATTATCCTGATCTGTATAGAAAGAGTTATATCTTCCAGTAGCTATTGTCAAGGTCCACCCTGAGAAATGCTAAAGTCTCCAACCGTTTCAAGATGTCATCAGTTCTTGGGAGGGGTTTAATTTCTAGTGACATCGTTCAACTGGTGATAATCCATATTCACTTGGTGTTTTTGGGTTTCTAAGGTTTGTCAGCTGGTTCCTTTAAAGGGTAAAATTTTATTAGTCATATTAAAGTAAGTGAGCTTCCTAATGGGATTATTTGTCACTAGGCAAGTGCACTTTAGCAGTGATTTAAACCATACAGAATTATGGATTATAGTGTGTACTATTTATATAAATGGGAAACTTATTGTTTTTGAAGGGAAACGCCTTCATTTAGGCTATTAGCCCCTTAATTAGCAAGATCTTTAATCCTCAAGGGAGCCTTGTATGGTTGCATGAAGAATGTTTTCTCTATACTCAATGTGGTAGTTTGAAGTTATGATTTGACTTTTTATATTTTTAAAATTAAGGTACTAACTGTGAATTCATTGGGCTGCAATTTCCGTTAATTTTTGGCTATAATTCAGAGGTTTATTTGATATCTGTTGGAGTTTTTAGAAGGCCATATCATCCAACTTAATTAGTTATAATATTATCTTCTTTATGTACTGGGTAGTAATTTTTTATAAGAAAGTCCATGGCAGAAGTGGCGTTATCATTTATTATGGTAAGAGTTGTTAGTTCTAATTCCTTATTAATGTTAGCAAATTAGGCAGAATTCAATTTTGCTAAATTACTGATGTTCAATTTAAAAGGATTCTCTACAATAATATGGGTGGTTAAATATTGATTTAATAATTAATAATTTAATTATCTTGGGGGACTGTGGTATAATTACCAACGTTTATGAATTATATTGTCTTGTCATCTATGATTAATCCATTTGTTTGCTTAAATTTAATTATCTTGTATGAATTGATCAGAGTTTGTCACCAATCAATAAAGGTTTAGTGGCAGTTGCAGAGCGTTGACAATGCTACAATTGGTAGCAACTTGCAGTTAAGCTAATAGGCAACGTGACCTGCTGTTAATGGGTAAAAGGTACCATTCCTCAAGCAGTTTGCTAGCCTAATAAGAATAATACATTGAGTGAGTGAAAACGTTAGGACACGTTCATCAGATACTTAACCTAGGAGGGGTCATGTTCTAATAAGCGGTGGGATCTGACTATATGGATGACTTATTCATTGTTTTTGGATGACTCCTAAGGGCTAGACCATCTGCAATAGATGCCATTCCTATTGGGGCTAAAATGAAAAAGTCGAACATCAGCTTTCCCTATATAAATACCTTAATTATCCTTATAATGTATATTTGATAAGTATAAGACAAGATCACTTTCTCGCCCAACCTGAGGGAATACAGGCGCTGAGGAATTCATTGGCAAGATTTCCAGAAAGATGCTTGCACGGTGGTAGCCATGAAAGACACTGGTTTATGCCTCAAGTAATTTGAGTGATAAAAACAAATTGGGTGTAAGAGGATACCTGATTGAGGTTTAATGTCAATAATTAAGAAGACTGGCTGGCTACTGTTGTCAAACACTAACACCTCATTTTTTCTTATATCAGACTATACTGGTATTGTAGGAGTATACCTGATTGAAGTGAAAATCAATTAAGAAAATGATTGGCTAGCTGTTGTCATACACTACCACTTTCTATTTCTTAAAATGAGTTATTTTAGTTTTCTTTGTTGTTACTATCTCCCTTACGATTTATATTTAAAAGTTTTGAAAAGAATCATAAATATTTAGAATTTATACATCTTTGTATTTTAAACTTGAGACTAGATTAGAAGAATAGTTTTTCTTTGTCTATATATTGCTTTCAAGCTCTCAAAATCTCTTGTGCCAAGATAGGAAAGATAAATTATCTTGTGTTTAGATTATTCCAACTAGAGGAAGAGTTGAAGGGATTGGCTTTCCCTTGTCTTGAAGATTTCAAGTACCTTCATTATTAGAAGTAAGAGAATTAGCACCTGTATAGCGTTAATGACATACATAATTTGGTTGTGAAAAGCTCAACTATAATATTAGTCTTCAAACTGTTATCAACTCAATCATTCATTTTATCAAAAAACTATTTAACGCACATCTAGAGCCTGAGCAGTAAACCTTAAAAAGTTTACAATTTCTGAACTGTATAAACTCAATCTTTCCTGATAATGATTAATTGAGGATCTTGACGAGGGGCACATAATTTTGTATAAACTGTCTATGGACTCAATTAAATATTTCCCATCTTGATAAAAGCAACAGACTATATGAGGTTTCAGCACTATATCACTTGATAGGGTCAGACCACAGCACATCAGCTTATGAGGTTTTCCTCCAGGTAAGTGACAGTAGAAGAGTGTAAACTTTTTAGGTTAACTTCACAGTTTCAATGTGTGAGTTGTAAATTGTTGATAGAATTAATGAATGAGTTTTTTATTTAACTGAGGTAAGCCGACCAGGGGACAGACATTACCGAATATATGTGAAACTAAGAGAATAACTAACAAATATAAAAAGTGGGCACCCCAGGGTACTCAAGTTACCCCTGTTGCCAGCGGGACTGCCAGGTATGGGGGTTGGTGCACTACTCTGAGGGGGTTTCCCTTGCTATGGAGCAGGTGTGAAGGAAAGGGTCTGTGTGGAGGAACCAGAGTGGGAACCATGATTCTATGAGCACTTTTTGTCTTGGTCTCATATATCCATAGAGCCAGGCTTGGAAGTACTCTAGTAAGTGGACATGGAATCTGTTAATAATACCATGAATGGTTGGTACCGTGCCCTTGAATGCATCTAATGCAATGGTGTGTATTGTCCACATTGCAATGGGTATTATTAGGGAGTGGAGGGTAGATGGGATTGGTGACTCAATCTGGAGCGCGAAGATACATTTTGATATCGAGAATTCCTGTTTGTTTTGAATCTTGAGCTGGCGTGCGACTTCCTGCCATATAGCTTTGGTTGGGGGGCATGTTTCTAGGCGGTGATGTAGGAATCCCTCCCCTCCACATACTGCACATGTTTTGTGGAGGGAGTTGGAGCGAACCACCATCCTATAGGTCCTTCTCAAACAGCGCCAGGCGTTTGCTCTTATCCTTGGTTGTAGGAGTGGGTGGTGTGTCATTTTCCACATTGCTTTCTGTGTGGTTATATCATATGGAATGTCCAGCATATCTAGGTATTCTATCCTAGCTATGCTTGGGGTTGTTGCGAGCATATCCCTCTGGGGGCGGTTTTCTGGGTTTCTTAATTTGAATTGGGGGCTGGATCGTCCCCTTCCCTGTATAGTACTCATGTTCTCTATGGTCCATCCCATATGGCGGATAGTTCATAGGATATGTTTGAAATGAGGGGAGGTTCTATGCGGACCTGTTGCGGTAGGGTGCTTGGCAAGGTATGAAAGTAGTCTGGGTGGACTATGTGGGTTGGTTAATTTGAGCGCCTGTGCAAAGTTAGTCCTTTGCTGCTCTGGACCAATGTTGTTGCAGGAGGTCTGGAGCAAGGATTTCCTTTATCCAGGTACCTAGGATGTGATTGGCATGGCTCTCAAAATCTATTAGTCCCATGCCTCCGCTTGAGCGTGGGCCAAATAGTGTTTCCATCCGTATAGGAGGGTGAGGGCCAGTCCACAGCCAGCCCTGGATAAGTGCGTGAATTGAGGTTATGAAGGTAGGTGAGAAGGCTATCGCATGGGCCTGGTACCACAGTATTGGGAGGATGAGCGAGTTAGCAACTGTAACTCGTCCTGTTAGTCCTGGGGTTCTCCCCTTGAGGGAGGCTACGCGTTTGTATACCCGTTGTAACAGGTTACTTTCCATTGACTCATTAGCATATCCCCCTGATTCTAGCCAGATTCCAAGGTGTCAGACAGGAGTGGTGGTGAGAGGTGTTGCAAAGGGTAAAATAACTGGGTTTTTTCTTCGAGTGTTGGTGTGAGGTTCTGATGTTGTGGCCCAATTGTTTGTGTATTTGCCTAAGAGGATGATTTCTGTCTTCCTTTTGTTGAGCGATGCATTGCTCACCTTGGAGTATTCCTCTAGAGTGTGTTCCAGCTGTCAGGCATCTTCATTGTTTTCTATACCTGCTACGCAGTCATCTGCAAAGGCCAGTATCTTGACTGTTGGTTGTCCTTGTGCGGTTATCCCCATGAGACGTGAGTCAGTTACTCGGAGGAGCGGGTCAAAGCTGAAATTGTATAGCAGTGGGCTGAGGGGATCCCCTTGTTTGAGCCCTCTGTGTGGTTTGATATTGTTTGCTAGGAATCCAGGCCCGCATACAGCCATGGTTGCAGATTCTGTTAGGAGCATCGCCCATTTTATGAATCTTGGTGGGAGATTGAAGGCATGTAGACATTCTTTTAGGTATGGCCAGCTAACATGGTCATACGCCTTTTCCTGATCCATGAAGACCAGGGCACCAGTTGCTTTGGATTGGCAAATGTTTGCAACAGGGTGTATGTTGTTCCAGATTGAACGCCCTGGTATAAACCCAAACTGGTTGGGTGATAGGACGTCAGATGCAATTGCGCCTAATCTAGCTGCTAGAATTTTTGTTAGAATTTTTGTGTCAGTGTTATAGAGTGCAATTGGGCACCAGTTGGCCAGGTCCAACTTGTCACCCTTTTTATACAAGGTTATAATATAAGATTCATGGCCTCCTGGTAATAGGCGTGTTTCCAACAAACTCTGGTTCATTGACGCCAATAGGAGGGGGCGATTTGTTAAAAAAATAACTTTTGTAAAATTCGTAGGGTATCCCATCAGGTCCTGGGCATTTCCTACGTGATGCACCGCGAATTGTTTCCCAAAGCTCCTCCCGTGTGATAAAAGATAGTATATTGTAATTTTGGTGGTGTACTTTGTATCTTGGCAGTTTAAATAAATTCTTTAATTTTTTGTGGATCTGTTGGCATATCACTATATAATTCGGTGTAATAGCGGTGTACTTCTGCCTTGACCTCCTCAGGGTCAGCTGCCACAGTGCCGTTGGTCTTGCGGACCTGTGTGCACATGGGCTGGTTTCTGCGGGAGTGGAATTAGCATAAAAAGTTTGTTGAACAGGTTTTGCCTTCCTTTATGAACTTACCTTTGCTCAATACTTTGATTCTGTGTTGGTGTTCAAAGATGAGATTGTTAAGTCAGGCTGAAATTTCTGCCCATTTGCGTCCCCAATTAGGGCTATAGCCAGATCTTGGAGTATTTATTCCCAAGTGGTCTAGTTCTGCCAAGGTACGCTTGATTGTGGCAGTGTCCGCGGTGTACTTGCGTGATGCAATATGTCAGGTGTTGTTGATTAAATCTTTTTTGAAATTTTCCCATGTTCTGATGGGATCCAAAGTGAATGGGGCTGTGAATTCTGGGTTTGTAGCCTTGTTTTCAACCCAGTCAGGTATCTCAGGCAATCCTATATTTTCTGGGTGAAGCTTTCTCCAAGGCGACACCTGTGTGTGGGATTGGGTTGGTGCTAACTGCACCATAACTAATCGGTGATCAGAAAAATTGATCTTTTTTGTTGTAAATTTGGATTCTTGAGTGGTGGGATTGTGGGATGAGGATGTGGTCAATACAACTCATTGATATGAGCAGTCCCTCACGTATGTTGGGTCTTGTCATATGGGGAAGGATTGGTGAATTGGGGGGAAGAGCATCCTGTAAGCCAAGAGATGCCTTCATTGTGCGATATTCAATGTGTCTAGGTGGGTATCCCCTGGGATTAGGCCATCAATCTGTATTGGGGTTATCCCAGCAGTTGAAATTGCCTAACATGATGATATCTGGTGGGAGGGTGAGAGTAGAAATTTTTCTAAAAAAATTTTCTCTCAGTTGCAGTGCACAGTGCGTAAATACATGCTAACGAAATTATTTCATCTTGCATATGATTGTTGCTACCAGGACTTGACCGTGCAAGTGTGATGATGAATATGTAATTTTAAATTTTTTGTTGTTTTGGACTATCACCCCACAGTCAGATGTCCATACTGATTGTGATGGTGCGACCCTGCTTGACCAGGATTCTTCTTTCCCTTGTAGGCAGTGGGTTTCCTGGATGGCCAAGATGTCTACAAGAGGTTTTTGCAGGAATGCCAGCTTTTTGGATTGGGACATATGAGCCCTGGCTCCCGCGATGTTTAACATCCCTATTGACACTGAGGTGCCCGCGGCACCTCAGGAGCAGTTGGGAGGACCCTCTGGTCCTATCCCATCATGGCTCATTTTGGCCATTCTCCGCATCTGTACTCCAACTCTTTCACTGCCATTGTTGGTTCCCTTGATCTGACCCAATGATTCAAGGGAATTGCAGTTTTTGCATTTGCGTCAAATTTCCTGCACAGGTCCCATGTTAATTAGATGCGGGTTGTTGATTGGATTTTATATTTTTGAGGTTCAACTTTGTTGCATTGTGCACCGCATTTTCACCCAAATTGCAGTTGCATTGTTCATCAGTATGTGCATGACTGATGACGTTTTGTGGCTCAGTCTGGTTACTGTGAAAATTTTCAACCTGGGCATATTGTTCTGATTGGTTGGTTCGGTGAATATCTGAAATATCCTCCCAAATTTATATGTGGTTAATGGTGGATTCCGCATGTGCCACCGCTTCAGCCGCTGCTCTCTTGCGGGCTTTTTGTGCTGCTTTACGCTGTTTACCTGTAACTGGGTCCACGA
The DNA here is from genome assembly GCA_022478985.1 of Massospora cicadina. NCBI lineage: Eukaryota > Fungi > Entomophthoromycota > Entomophthoromycetes > Entomophthorales > Entomophthoraceae > Massospora > Massospora cicadina. The sequence goes on from JAKSZP010009195.1 coordinate 279,148, forward strand.
TGGAGTATAGTCCATCTTCACCCCAGCGGAATGGGTGGTGGCCATCAGTCATTTTGGCGAAGTTTTCATTATCTTTGTCCATAGCTTCTTCACAAAAATCATTTTCCATTAAGCCCTCTTTTACAGGGCATGCATGTTCCTTGTGGCCCAGTGAGCCACAGTGGTTGCAAATGGGTGGTGCGCGTTCCCGTGTAACTCAGAATGCAGCTGACTGGCCCCCATCTGTGAAGTGAAATTCTGCTGCGCGGGAAATTCTGGATAAATCCTCTTCCACTTCTGGGAAGGGGTTAATTACAGCAATAGCTTTGCCCGTGCACAGGTCGGGCATTAAGCAAAATCGCTGTAATTTGAGTTGTTGGATTTCTCCATAGGCCACAAGACCTTTGTAGAGCTCCTCCTCAATTACCTTACGAGGAAGGTTGGTGGGGAGCGAGTTAAAGGAGATGAACAAAGTTTTCGCTTTGTTCCATCTGGTGCGCGCAGTGTGCACAATTTTTTTGCCCTCAGGAAGGGCAATTTCCACACAGATTTTTTCTGCGGCATTGGCTTCATTGGCTGTTTTGAAACCAATATTGATCCAGCCACAGCCCAGGTTGTTGGTGGCTATGTACACCGCGTGAGGGAAAAGTGAGGGCTGTGCCTCACATGTTTTCTCCCACAGGGTCGGTGACTCATCCCCAAGGAAGAGTCTGATCCCATGTTCCACCTTTGACAAAGATTGGTTGAATAAATGTATATGTATTGCGCGTGCTTTACAGTAAATACCATAAACCCAGACGGGTTTCTGAGTTTGCAATTTTTTTACAGCTTGGGTTCCTGGTCCCCCTCCAGGGCGTTCCTTGCCCTTAGTTGCACTGTTAAGCGCACCACTTGCCAAGACGCTCGCTCATGTTGTATTATTTTTTATTAAAGTCGCCCATCTTTCCTGTGTGGGATTATCCAAATTTGCTGTTCAAATTGAATTATAGTAACTAAAAGTGATTGTTACAAGAAAGAAAAGCAATTAATGAATGAGTTGCCAATAGTATAAAGATGGATGTTCTAGTTGAGAGCTCACAAATAAATTGAGTATGTATTTATTGCTAAAAAGGTGCTAATGCTATTCCTTCTGATAATTAAGGTACCTGAAAAACTTTTCAGACAACTGAAACTCTATCCCTTTTACTGTTCCTATAGAGTTGGCGACTTCTGGACCAAGGAAACTTCTCTCTTCCTCTCTTGAAACAAGAAATTTTTAACTTGAAAGCAATATATAGAGAAAGGAAACTATTCTTCAACTCTAGTCCTAAGAGTGAAATATAAAAATGTATACCAGTCTAAATTTTATGAGTTTTTTATATTCTACTCCATTAAATAAAAACCAAAGGGATCTATATAGGGAAATCACGCCCAACTTCAGTTAGCGCCTCAATAGGAACAGCAGCTATTGCTGATAAACTATCCTCAGGAGTCGTCCAAAAATGATGATTTACTTCATCCATTTAATCATATTCCAATGACAACTAGCTTATAACCTCTCCTAGGTTTGATTATCTGAAAAACGTGTCCCAACGCCTTCACTTAACCGAGCGAATTATCCTTAATAAGGTAGCAACATGCTTAGACAATGGGACTCCTTATTCATTATTAGCAGGTAGCATTACCTATTAGGTTAACCCGCAAGTTGGTGCCAACTTAAGCGTTGTCAACACCCAGCAACTATCAATAGATCTTAATTGATTGGCATCAATCTCAATTAATTCATTAAAGTTAAATAAATTATTAATCTTAAAAACAATAATTGAACACCTATAAAACAATTTCAGTCGTCCTACCTAAAAGAACATCAGTAATCCAGAGGGATTAAATCCCAAATTGATTAATTAACATATTAATAAGAATAACAACCAACAATAGTTACCATGTGAAATTATATCTCTCACATCTGCTATGGGTTTATAGTAAATCACCCCCAGAGTATAAAACAAATACATATTATAATTGATTAAGCAGGATGATGTGGGCATTCTAAAATAATAACAGATCACCCTGTTTGACCTGACTATCTAGCAAAGATGGATTTTCAGAGTATACGCCGCTTCATTTTGGTGCCTGAATCAACCAGCATGGCTTAGATTTGATTTCATCAGAGTAAATCTTCTTATTCCTTGCTTGATGCATTTTTCCAGGCCATTCTCCTCAGCGTGTTTCCTCTTTGTCTTATTCTAGCTGCCGCCTCCAAAAGTGCAGTTTCATGGCTCCATACCATATCAGGACTACTTCAATCAATCTCACTTGTCATGTGTTCCTGAACGGCTGTATTCCCCAGTCAGGCTTTAATGTCTTCACGCCATACAATGATCTTCCCAGTCATTCTTGCCAACGAATTCCCCAACCCCAGTATTCCCCCAGGTTGGGCTCTCCAGTTTTCGATCAGAAAAGATCTTCTTATTTTCCTCCCTCATGCCTCTTCATGGTGGACCTATTTTCAACACAAGATGATCTTGCCAAGCATTCTTGCTCCTTCTCCACTAAAGTCATTGTAACTCATCACCCTTCTCCTGAAAAGACCACAGAAGGTGAGAACACCGCCAGATACTCTTGATCATGCTTAAAATATCAATATTGTTTTAAATATATATTTTCTATTTTCCTATTGTCAAAGCTAATCTCCTTATAGAAAGTATTTTTTTCTTATATTTTTTCTCTTTAATATTATATTTTCCTATATTTTGTATTTTTATACTATTTTTATATTTACTCTTATAACCAGTACTTTAAGTATTTGTGTGGCTCGTGTTCACTATATGACCATCAGTGATGTTTTGTAGCATATAGGCATCTGTCGCCATCTTGGCAATAATCTCAAACAGACCTAACCATAAGGCGTCTAACTTGTATCCTCTTCTAAATCCATGGGATTGCAGCAGACTACCCTATCTCCCACATGGTACTCTTTAATCCCTAATCATCTTTGATTGTCCTTCTTCTTTTTAATCCTTCTCTTCAGTGTTGTGTCAAATTTCCATTAATGAAATTTGATCATGATGTTTGCCAGTCAGGTTAGATATAGCTCTGAGCTCATCCCCAAAGCTAGTTTTACTGCTGTATACAGATTTGGTGGTAATGAGGCACATTGTCATTATAAGAGTATAAACGGTGTAACCCTGTTTCCATATAATAACTGATATTGTACCAGAAGGTAAATGAACTCAGATAAGATCCCAAGCTGAGGTTTTCTCTGCTAATAAATTTCCTCAGCATCTCATCCAGAGTTCAATTTACTCTTTCTACCATTCATTCTGTTTTTGGATGGTAGAGAATGGATACCACTCCTCAGATTCCCATTAAATTCTGTTCAGTCTCGGTATCAAATAGTATGTAAAGTTGGTTCAATTATCACTGAGTAATACTTAGGGCATCCATGCCAGTACACTACTTAGTCAAGTATGGATCTCGCAGTGCTCGTTGCATTTACTCTGTTAATGGCCTTTGTCTCAGCCTATATGGTCAAATGGTTTATTGCACCTATAATGTACTTTACTCCCCCAGTACTAACGCTTGAGGGTCCCATCATATCTACAAATGCCATGTGCCAGAAAACCAAGGGCGTACTAGCCCATATCCTGTCACACTCTTGTGAGCTCGTGGAGTTGACATTTCATGCAACAGACTAGATAATCTGTGTCATTGTAATTGATCAGTTCCCAGTAATAATACTGGCATAGATGGTTCATTGTTTTTAACGCCACTATGCCCTATAATACTGTGCGTGGCTTGAATAAGTTCTGAGCGTTATAACATATAGGAAATAAGTACTATTTTCCATCAATCAAATTTTACAGCTGTCCATTCTTCATCTTGGTATTTTCCATTGCTTTCTTCAGCGCATTTTTAATCTCCTGGGGTTCATCCCTCTAGTATTCCATTTGATCATCCATTAAAATAGTTTTTCCTCTTGCTGGTACACGACTTGAAAGGCATATAATTTTGATAATCTATCAGCATTCAGACAGGGTGCTATTGCATGGTTTATAATCTCAAGGTTGTAGTCTTTCAGCTTCAGAGCCTGTTATAATTTGGCGATATAGCTGAGATACGCCAGGATTTTTGCACTGGGTTGAAACCACTGAGAAATTGGATGGACAATATGGAGATCACCAGTCCTCATAACACTTAAAAGTATGATAATTATGGAGCAATTGCCCCAATGACATTTTTATTTATCTATTATTTACAACAGTTATTTGCTGTTCCGCTCTCTCACTTCTGCTAACAATCCTCCCCCTTCACTCACTCCATATATTTTATATATCAGCGACTTCAGATGATACCGCTCCCTTGGCTTAGACTATTTGATACTGCTATATTCTCAACGGCTCTGGCAGAGTATGGTATTCTCAAATCCCTATCGCCTTAGTTTAAGGCAATTTATTCAAAATTCATCTAATTTTGACATCGCCTTATTGCCTTATTTGGAGGCAATCCAATAATTACCCTTCCTGATCCAATATCACCTCATCTCAAGGCGCTTAGATTATTATAACTATAAATCATGGTTGGCGGATTATAACTAATCTGCCATGGCTATTTTTGGGCTTATTGTCCATTCATATCAGGATCTTGACATTACCCTCTGACTGGAAAAGAAGTCTCCTATTGCTTATACTCTTGGAGGAACTTTTCATGCACTCAGTTAATAAACTGACCACTCGCAGGGTCCTTGTTAGGATAGGATTTAACACCAGTTTTCTCAATTATTTCAGATGGGTCAACCCAAATGCTGGCCAATTATTGCTTTCAACTGAACCTATGTTGGCCCTAGAGATAGAAGCATATTCCCATCTTTTAACTAAGCTAATCCTCTAAGCTGTACATTATTGGAGGCCTGATTCTTTATCTTCTTGGCTAAGTTGAGTGAATACGCTTCAGTTTGCAACTTAATTAATGTGTCCACTAGGTTAGTTAAATAGTGGTAAGGATCCATTCTGCTGATATCTTCTATGCAAGCATAAAACAGTGCCGGAAGGGAAGGGTGTCATGGTCCCATGACATTATAGTGGGGACCAACCCCAAGGATAAGGCTTGGTGCCAGGAGGCCTATAAGGTGAAATTGCAGGACCTCCCAGACCTGAAGCGTACACTAGACCAACGCTGGGTAAGGGCAAAATATGCCCAGGTTGGTACTAGTGGGGTGCCAAATGCCTAGCCCCTTACGTTGGTCCAGGCGTTAAAATGGATGGTCTACCAAATTAATGCAGACAGTTCCATTTGGTTCATCAAGAAAAGGGGATTTGAAACCCATTCCATTTATGAAACAACACGTTTGGATCAAATTTAACTTCAATCAATCACTCGAGTGAAGCCAGTTTCAGCTTATTCAACTAATTTGGATGGTAGCGTTGCCCTATTGGTGGGCCAGTGCTTGGCCCACTGCAGAAAACCCCTTATTCCCCCGTCCAAGTTTAAATATGTCTTCCCTGACCAACATTCCTTTTTATTCAACTTCCCAAATAAAATTCCCCATTCTTACTGTTTTTAAATGTTATTCCAAATGATCCTGTGCACGGACCCCTTCAAGGAGGTCTCACACTCCATTAAACTTGCCATTTTGAACACCGTAAGATTATCACCTCGTTCACCGTTGGTTCGTCCAGATACCCTCCAACCTGGGTCGTTTACACCTTCTCTTAGTGTGCACCGCGACATTTTTGGCTAGTTATTTATCTCATTATTTTGCTTAAGTTATTATTGCTCCAGCACCCTCTTCTGGGCAATAATTTTTCTTCTAATAGCTAGTTCCCTGGCGTTGGGCCTGTGCACTGAGAACTACCACGCTAGGAACAGGAGAGTTATAGACACTCTCCTTACATTAGTTGACCAACCTCTTAAACCTATTTGCACAAACTTTTTCCATGTGGAACTTTTCCAAAATAGAAACAGTGGGCGCCAGCTGTGGGCTTTATCTGTCATTAGCCGCACCACTGTTTCCTCTTTTTCCAAAAGGTTGGAGCAACTCAGCGCTATTATGGTTGCCTCCAACTGGAAAGTATCCACCCTTTGTGCTCATGCCTGGTGGATATGGACGCTTTGAGGTTCAAAAGTTGTGATCCCCCAACTTTCGCCGAATTTATTAATTTCAATCTAAGTATACAAGTTTTACCTCGCCTGCGCTTATAAATAATGCTGGCAGAATCGGCGCAGATGGGCCTGGGGGTGTTGGTGTTAGATAAGATTGACCATTCCATTGCTGTTTAAGGGATAAGGTCAATCACATCTAAAACGCGTTTTATAACGAAAACCTTATATCTACTTCAGAACCATTTATTAGTTCTTTTGGCCTGAATGAAGACCCTATTCTGGTATATCAGATTACCCCTGAGAACCCACGTTTGACGCCTACCATGATCCGGGGCACTCAGGAAGTGGAAATAACTTCGTTTGAAATATAATAATGTATATGCACCTGCAGAAGGTGTGGTGTGATATGTAGCCTCAGTAGTGAGAGTGACCCACTATCCCTCCCCCTTCTATGATTCCAAAACTTACCCTGATGGCTTGCTCACGCCAGAGGAAGAATTTTCAGGTGAGGAAGTGGCGTTTTCTGCGTTGGATAAATCCCATTCTAGATACTTCTTGTTGACTGCTACCCTTACATCCCCTTTTGGAAAGTTCAGCACAACTATTATAGTGGATACCAGTGCCTCAAATAATTTTATTGACCAATACCTTGCTGACTACCTTAATTTGAGTTACTCACCAGGTGTTATGGTTTGGGTGGGGCTTCTTAAGGTATCCCTGCGCTGAACGTCATGGGATTGGTAGACTACCAGGTGGGCGCCTATCTTCAGTCCAACCATTTTCATTCTATCAAGAACCTCTTGTTCCCCATTATTTTGGGTGTTGAGTGGTGGAGAAAGTTTGACGTCAGGACTAATCTGAAAGAAAACACCCTCTCCTTGTCTTTGTCTAATGGTCACATCATGATTATTCCTTTGTTGGAGTTAACGCCCAGGGCAAATTACCTCATTGGCCCAATATTCCCAATTTTAAGCTTGCCCCATTTCTGAAGCCCTCTGTGGAAATTCCCCTACCGTCCTGTTTGGAGGGGTTGGAATCTTCTTTTGATGCAGCATCCGCTAACACACTTTCTGAGCACTCTGAATTTGATTGTGACTTCAATCTCACTGTGGATCTGGTGCGTATATCTTCCCCCATTTACCCATTGACTGTGCGGGAGGAAGAGGCGTTGGATGTGTGGGTGAAGGATAAGTTAGCTAAAGGTGCAATTTTTCAGCGTGACTCCCCTGTTTGCTCCCCACTTTTCTTTGTTAAGAAGGCTTATGAGTACTTTACGTCCCTGCGTAGACTATGGGAACCTTAATAACGTTACTATACCAGACCTCCACCCTATCCCTTTGGATTCACAGATTGCGCGCTATGTGGAGAAGGCGAAGGTCTTCTCCAAGCTGGATTGCCTCAATTCGTTCAATCAGATCCGGATTAAAAAGGGAAAATAATGGTTAACTGCATTCCATACCAGAAAAGGGATCTTCCAGTTTCGGGTCATGCCCTCTGGGCTTAAGGATGCCCCTGCTATCTTTCAACGCCACATTGATGTAGTGTTAAGGGACTTGTTAGGTGTATGCGAGGTTGCCTACATGGATAATATATGGTGTTTTCCCCCAATCCAGAGTCACATGCAGTACATCTTTGAAAAGTGTGGAGAGGTTAAAGGGAGCCAGCCTTACACTGAACATAAGCAAGTGTGAGTTTTATAAGTCCCAGGTCACTTTTCTAGGCAACGTCATGTTTGACCAAGGATACATGATAACTCCAGACAAGGAGAAGGCGATTCTTGAGTGGCCTGCCCCCACTTCAGTCAAGGAATTAAGGTTTTTTGGGGATGTGTACGTTCCTCAAGAAGTTCACACCGAATCTTTCTGAGGTGGCAGCTCCCTTGTATAAGGCTAGCGGTGCAAAGGTGCTTCAGTGGTCCTCCATTTTGGAGAACGCTTTCCAAGCAGTGAAGTGCACCCTGTTCTCCACGTTTGTCCTTCGCCATGTCGACCCTTCCAAAGAGTTTATTTTGTCTACAGATGCCTCCAACTTCTCTATAGCAGCTGCCTTGTTATAAGTAGGCGAAAATGGGATAGATCATCCGGTAAGATATTTTTCTGGGAAAATGTCTTTGCCAGAGTTGAACTACGCCGTTTATGACAAGGAGTTACTAGCAGTGGTAGAGGCACTGACATATTAGCGTCGCCACTTGCATGGCTCTACCCAACTGTTCCACATATGCACAGATCACCGGGCATTGCTGTACTATCGCGCCCCTCATGTCCTAACCCATGGCAGACCCGTTGGCATGAGACCCTTGCCCAATTTGCCTTTTTGTACGAATTTACTAAGGGCAAGGATAACAGTTTGACGGATGCTTTGAGCCACAACCCTTTCTTTAGCTCCTGATCCAAAGGATGTAAGGTCCACAACACCCAGGTGATGATTCCTCCAAATTAAATTAATTCTCAACTTCCCTCTCCACCGGCCAACGGGTTAGCACTTGCACCTCTTGAAAATGCAAAGGAATATGGTACGTTCAGAAAGGTTGTCCTTTTTGAAAGCCTCTGTCAACTGAATATACTATGGTACTTGCTAAGAGTGCTTTAAATCAAGAGGATCTATCCAGGGGTTATCACGTAAAGGATAAGATGGTGTGGTTTCATGGGCGCCTTTGGGTACCTGTTGGGCCACTGCGCCTGGAAATCATCTGGGACCATCAAGATGGAATCACCATTGGTTATCCTGGGAAAGCAAAGACTTTGGAGTTGATTTGTCGCACCTACAATTGGAAAAGCTTGCCTGCTCAGGTGGGGCGGTATTGTAAGGAGTGCCTGGTCTGAAACCAGATGAAACCCAATTGTCAACCTTTAGCAGAGTTGTTGGTACCAGTCCAAAAGGCTGATGGGCCCTGGAATTCCCTCTCAGTTGATTTCATTGTGGAATTACCTGCCTCTTATGGTTATAATGCCATCATGGTGGTGGTGGACCGGTTCACAAAGTTCGCCCACTTTATTCCTTTCAGAACCACTATAACCGCAGCTGAGATGGCTAGGCTCTTCATCACCCATGTTATTGAACTTTATGGGGTACCACAAGAAATTATCAGCGACTGGGACCCTCAGTTTATCTCCGTTTTTTGGGAAGAGTTGTGTAAGACTCTTTAGATTCGCCCTTTACATTCAACTGCCTATCATCCCCAATCAGATGAGCAGAAGGAACGAGTGAACCAGTGCATAAAACAGTTTCTGCGGTTTTACACTGCTGCAGATCATTCTGATTGGGTTTTTCACCTTCCCTTGGCCCAGTTTAGCTACAACAATACCTTGCTTTCCTCAATTGGCTGTTCCCCATTTTTTGCCAGCCATGGCTTTAACCCTACCTTTAACATGGAGCCCAGCTATGGGTCTAAGGTTAAAGCGGTGGTGGACTTTGCAAGACAATCAAGAAGGTCCATCAGGGGGTTTCCAAAAGCTTGGAGGCGGCAATGTGAGTGTATAAGGAGAATGCTGATAGGAAGCACCGAGTGGGTCCTGCGTACAAGGAAGGGGATCTCATGATGCTTGATGCTCATAACATCCTTATCAAGCAGCCATGAAAGAAGCTAGGACCAAAGAGGATTGGCCCCTAATGCGTTGTTAGAAAGGTGGGCCATGCCTCATACCAGCTAGATCTTCCCCCTTCATTTCAGATTTTCTTGGTTTTTCATGAGAGCAAACTGACATTGTTTGAGGGCCCCCACCAGAGACTCCTGAAGCCTATCTTGTGGATGGGGCGCCAGAGTGAGAGGTGGAAGAAATAGTTGCCTCCCGCCGCATTAAAAGAAGACTGGAGTACCTGGTATCCTGGAAGGGCTTTGACGCTGCAGAGAACAGTTGGGTTCCAGCGCATGACTGCGTTCATGCCCAAGATCTGATTGAAGCCTTCCATGAGCGTTTCCCCCAGGCCTCTGGATCTCAACCCAAACCCCGTTGCCACCATGAAGTTGGCCCCTGCCCACAAGAACTTTTCCCTTGCGCAAGACCCCTGGAGTGGGGGTTGAGCCCCGTTGGGAGGAGAAAGTAATGTCATGGTCCCATGACATCATAGTGGGGACCAACCCAAGGATAAGGCTGGGCGCCAGGAGGCCCAGAAGATGAAATTAAGGGGCCTCACAGACCTGAAGCATACCCTAGACCAACGATGGGTATAGGCAAAGTATGTCCAGGTTGGTACTAGTGGGGTGCCAAATGCCCAGCCCCTTACGTCAGTCCAGGCATTAAAACGGATGGTCTACTGAATTAACGCGGATGGTTCCATTTAGTTTGTCGAGTAACAGGGTTTTAAACCCGTTCCATTTATGAAACAACTCGTTCAGGTCAAATCCAACTTCAATCATTCACTCAAGTGAAGCCAGTTTCAGCTTATTCAACTAATTTGGATGGTAGCGTTACCCTATTTGGTGGGTCAGTGCTTGGGCCCACTGCAGCAAACCCTTTATTCCCCCGTCCAAGTTTAAATATGTTTTCCCTGACCAACATTCCTTGTTGGTCGACTTCCCAAATAGAATTCCCCTGTTTTTACCATTTTAAAAATTTTATTCCAAATGATCTTATGCGTGGACCCCTTCGAGGAGATCTTGTGCTCTGTTAAACTTGCCATTCTGAACACCATAAGATTATCATCTCGTTCACCGTTGGTTCGTCCAAGTACCCTCCAACCTGGGTCGTTTACCCCTTCTCTCAGTGTGCACCGCGACAAAATTGGCTGGTTATTTATCTCATTTCTTTTCTTGAGTTATTATTTCTCCAGCACCCTCTGCTGGACAATAATTATTTTTATTCTAACGTCTAGTTCCCTGGCGTTGGGCCTGTGCACCAAGAACTACCACGCTGGGAACAGGAGAGTTATATACACTCTCCTTACACAGGGGTCATCTTTAAAGTAGTTGAAAGAGACTCTTCACCATGGCAGACTGGTAGCTAATGTTGTATGCAAACATAACGGTGGAAAGGAGGGAACTCCAATCAGAAGGTCAATCCATTACCAATTTTTGGAGTATGTTCACCAAGGTTCCATTAAATCGCTCAACCATCCCGTTGGACTTGGGGTGGTATGGGGTCATCAGAACCCCGAGGATACCATCAGCTCGTTTAACTTTGGAAGGATGTTCAAGATGAGGTTGGTACAATTATAAGTAATAATGAACTAAGGGCAGCCATGTTGCTGGATAATACATTCTATTACAAATTTGGCCACTGTGCTTGCCCCCAATTCTGTATCACCCGTGCTTCAACCCACCTGGTCAAATGGTTGATCGCCATCAGAATGTACTTGGACTGGTTAGCTCCTGTTGGCAGAGAACCACTGACATCAATGGAAACAGTATGCCAAGCAAAATGTAGTTTCACTAACCGGTATGAAGTCTTCTGATGGAACAGCTTTTCCACTTGGCACTGGTGGCAGCAGGAAATGGTTTCATGCACTTTAAAGTTTATGATCTCCCAAATGTACCAAGGTCACAACTTTTCAGGGTCTTACATACTCCACCATGTCCAACTGCTTGGTGTGCACTCATAATAATGCTAGGCCACGCTGAGGGTTTTGGGAAGTTAACCGTTGAGTCTCAAATCTGTTTGTACAACTCCCCATTATGCTGAAAAGTATTGGCTCTCATTTCATTTAATGCTTCATGACTAGAGGCAGCTCATTGTCAAACTTTTTGCTTAACATTTTATCATACATTATGTCGCTCAGATCCGCCATAAATGCAAATGTTGGTAGCCTTGACAAGCAATCAGTGCTCTAGTGTTTTGCTCCAATCAGTGGAGTTTTTATGGTTATAAGCCTGCAGTTTAAGGGCCCATCGGTCTAAGCGCCCTTCAGGCTCATTGAGGTTCTGCAACTGGCATAATGACGCATGGTCCGTTATGACATTAGACTTTACTCCATGCATATACAACCTGAATTACTTATATGCTTAGAGCACCGCAGGCACTCCCACTTATTCATGATATAATTGTGTTCATGGCTGTTCAGGCTCTGACTGCAGTAGCCATGAGTGCTCCTCCCCCTCCTTGTCTTTTTGGGATAGGACCGCCCCAAAGGTGGAAAGGGAAGCATCCATCTGCACAATAAATTCAAAATCAAAATTTGGATATTGTACCACTGGAGCACTGACCAACGCCACCCAAAGGGTGTCAAAGGAGCCCTGTTTTCATTCAGTTCATTTGAACACATCATCCTTATTTAATAGCTCTAATTAAAGGCCCCCTAATACAACTGAAGTTAGGGATGAAGCGTCAGTAGTAGCGCACCATCCCTAATGATACTTGTATGTCCCGCTTTCTGGTTGGCACAGTCATTTTCCAAATAGCTTCCACATTAGCCAGTTGAGGTTTAAGACCTGTTGCGTCTACTACAAACCCTAGGTACTCCAACTGATCTTTAAAGAAGTGGCATTTTTGAGGCTTGATCTTGATGTTGGCCTTAGCAAGCTGGCGGAAGACCTCCTCCAAATGGGACAAGATGCTTGAAGATTGTATGTGAAAAGACATCAATATCATTGAGGTACATAAGGATGTATGACAGCTTCAGGTCGCCTAGTATGTGTCCATGGCCCTCTGAAACATATCCGGGCGTTACATAGCCCTTGAGGCATAAAGGTCGGTTGGAAAAGCCCATTGGACGTGATAGTGGCGCACTTCTCCTGCTCCGCTGCAGCCAACTCAATTTACCAGTAACCTGATATCAAGTCCATCACCAAGAAGTAGTGAGATCCTCTTAATAAACCTAAGTAATCCTTTATTTGTAGCAAGGGTAAAAGTCTTTTTTGGTGATTCTGTTGAGCTTCTGGTAATCTATAACTACCCAGTTGGTGCCATATTTCTTTTTTACAATTAAAACAGGTAAAGCCTATGGACTCTTTGACAATCCAAGCATCCCTTGCTCTAGTAACTTTTCAATCTCCTCTGTTACTACTTCCTCAGCTGCCCTAGACTGGAGGATCAGTCGATACCTGATGGGGAGATGATCACCCATGTCTAAATAATGTACCTCTCCCCGCATGCACCCTAAATCGTGGTCATTAATGGCAAAGATCTCCTTATATTTTTGAAATAAATCTATCGCCTGATCTTTCAGGATTTTGATAACTTCATAAAATTTTCGCGCAATACCAAGCCATTACGCTTAGCTACAGTTTGACATACAGACCAAAATCATCCAGCAAGCTGAACTTGTGAACCCAGAGGACCTCCTCCACTGGGGTCAAGTGTAAGGATGCTACTACTTGATGCTGTCATATTTGCAATGGTTTGTTCTGTAGATTTGCTAGCAACACCTTAATCTCCCCATGTCCTGGGAGTATAATGCCTGGAACCACGTGGGGCTCAAGTTGTGATTGCTGATAAGGGCCAATGTCTACCATAAAGACTAACTGGCACTCCCACCTCTGATTCAGTGTCTATTATTACTTGGTGTCCAGAGGTGATGCATATCGAGCTGACAGCTATGAGCGGCAGCCCTTGATATTCATATATTTGCTGTGGAAGGGCCTGGATCTTACTCTTTAGTCGATGGTAGTGAACCAGAATCATCCCATCACTGTATGCAAGGTTAATATGCCCCATGTGCACCAGATCCTTCGGCACTCTGCTGGAAACAAAGTATTTTTGGGATCTGCTGACCCAAAAGTTTGTACGTCTCCTCTGTCATGTCAACGACGGCACCATAGATCTCATAAGAGTAGTTCCAATTAATAAGTCATTATTATATATGGTAACACTAACACTGGGGCTACAATGACATTGACCCAAACCGCAAAGGTAGCACACTGTATGCTACATCAGAGACAGTGCTTTCCACTCCAGTGGTCCCATACACTATTTGATGTCCCACATCAGGCTTTAGTGTAAACCTAGTCACCACCTTAGTAAAAACTATGTTGACTGGGGTGCCTGTATCTCTGATAGCGCGGACACGTTTGTTAGATAAAAAATGTCGCAGTAGGTACATTCAGAATAAGAATAATATTGACTGTTTAATACGTGAACATTTAAGGGGTCTATTTCCCAATGAAGCTCATAATCCCCTCAACAACTTTTGGGGTATTCCTTGGCGATAGCGTCTACTGGAAGGGCGACATTTACACCTTTCAGGGTAGGTGCATCTTCAGCAGGGTCCAGCCTGTCTTAAGAAGCTTGGTCAAACATTTTGCAGGAGTATGGCTTTGGTTGCTCCCTATGTTCATTTTCCACTACGGCCTTGGCTTGTGCCCATGTCAGTACATTTACTTCTCTAAAGGCTGCTGATATAAAAACCCGACATTACACTGGGGGACTTCTGGAAACACTACAACTAGTTCAAGTGGGATGTCTGGGGTTGGGATAACAGAGTGAAATAGTCCCATCTCTACTCCGCTCCATTTTTCGCTTAAAGTATTGGTCCTACTGAACATAGTGGACCTGACAGTTGGGGCAACTTTGAGCAAGGTGACTAGGATAACTGCATTTCAAACAGTTCACCCTGTAGGGTCTGCGCCCTTGGTTTTTGTAAGATGGCCAGGCCAAGAATTTGACTGCTGACAATCAGCATAATTAGGTCCAGGTCATTAGTGGGACATTGACAATTATCATAGGCAGGTTCATGGTGGAAGTTGAACTTCTGAGGGTAGCTCAGCCAAGGACGTGGCGCATAGTTTATAATTAGTCTGAGGGTTACTATGTGGAAGCTGAACCAGGATGAGAGAAGTTCCCTGAAAGAGATAGTCCACCAACAACAGTGGTATTTTTCGCTCTGTATTGGGAAGAGGGAATGTAGCGGTTAAGTGGCGCAGAAACTGAACAACTTTAAGCAAGGGTGCATCGCCATCTAAAATTGGAATCATGACATTGTAATGCTCTCATTATGGCTTCACTGCAGAGTTCATTGCAATGCACACATCGGCTTCAGCTACAACGCCTGCTCCTATTAACACATGGGCTTCCGTTGTAAATCAATCAGTAAATTCAGTGAGGGTCTCATTACATTGGAACCCAATGGTCAAGAACTCAGCTTTAAACTGCGACATCTTTGTGGTACCTCTGAACAACTTTAGCACAGTATTCTTCACCTCTTGGTAGATAACAGAACTGCTTGGAAGGTAGCAAACAACTTGGTCAGCACTTCCAACATTCAAGGCGGATATTGGAAATTTAGCATTCCACCGATTGGAGGCTTCTTCCGCCACAAATTCAGATTGTTTGAAGAACCCGTGGATGTTTCTATTGCAGTCAAACGGAGGTAGCTTGTCAATGCATGCCTCCTCCTTCTGCTCATAACTGCGAGCCTTAGGAGGGTACTGCGGAGTTGATTGAGGATCATAACTGGATCTTGATGATGGGCTGGCTTGGAAGGTCCAGCTGCTCTTGGGGTGGTGTAGGGCTCTTCAGCGGACAGGACTGTCATCACCTGGGGGTTTTTTTGGGTCAAAACATAATCATCTTCAGAGCAGCCATCATGATTCAAGTGGATCATGCTGCTCGTGGGTTCAGAGAAAAGCTCTTTAGCGAAGTATTCAGTCACATATCATTGTTATGAGATCCTTTCTGAGTGACCCCGTGTTCTTCTGCTTCCTAATGAGGATGAGGTGGTAAAAGGTAGGTGCTAATTTCCAGTCCGTGAAGTGTAGACGTTCAGTAGCGTCATCCAGGCGATTGAAAAGCTGCCTGTTCTGTTGTCCAAATATATGCAGCTGACTAGCCACACTTTTTAAGTTGATTCATTACATCATCATGCTGCTGAAGGAGCTCCTCTTTTTTAAGCATGGCGTCCACAACAAGTTTAAGTTCCACGCTTTCATCCAGCGCAGCCATTTGGGACAATTCTCCTTCGGTGAAGGCCATGGCCACAGATTGGAGAATTTTTGGGTTTATTGGTGGTTGTTCAATAGGCAACCTGTAGTTAGCACCACTTTTATACTTTGGCGATATAGATGAGATGTGCCATGGGAAATCGCACAGGGTTGAACTCACCGATCAATTGAACATATGATATGTAGATCGCCAGTTCTTGAAACACACTTAAAATACAATAAATATGGAGCAATTGCCTAGACGACACTTTATTTTATTTTAATATTTATAGTGGTTACTCACTGTTCCACTCTCTCGCTTCTACTAAAAATCCTCCCTTTTCACTCGCCCCATCTCGCTTATATATCAATGACTTTGGATGCTACCGCTCCCTTGGTTAGACTATTCAATCCTACCATATTCTCATTGGCTCCAGCAGAGTATAGTATTCTCAAAATCCTTATCACCTTAGTTTGAGGCAATCTATTCAATATTTGCCAAATGTCAACATTGCCTTATCGCCCTATTTGGAGGCAATCCAATAATTACCATTCCTGACTCAATATCACCTCATCTCATGGCGCTCAAATAATTGTAACTATAAATCATGGTTATCAGATTATAACCAATCCGCCATGGCTATTTGGGCTTAACGTCCAGTCATATCAGGATCTTGACAGATCCCATCAATCCAGTTGTCCCTTTGGTTCTTTAAGATTATTCAACCAGCGTAGAGATTAATAGTCAGTCACAGACTTACAGCGTGTCCCATGAATATACACTCAAAATTGTTTTTGGGCGTATATTACTTCAAGCTATTTGTGCTCCATCACAGTGTAGTTCCTTTCTGCTGGTGTCAATGCCTGGCTCATGTATGTCATTGGATGCTCTTTACTTTCATTTTATAATTTACATTAAAATGGCTCTGATTACCATTAATGAGGCATACATCTGAATTATAAACTCAATGAAAATTTGGGTACTTAAGAACAGTACTAGCCATCAGATACTTTCAGAGCTTATTGAATGCTTCTTTAGCCTCCTCATTCCACATGAATCCTTTTTTGGATCCTTCAACAATTGAAATAGTAATTCAGCAATTCCAGTGAAATACTTAATAAATTGGCAAGAGTAAATGACCATCCCAAGAAAGATTTGTATGTCCTGAACACTCTTTTGGATTAACATGTGTTCAATAGCCATTATGTTTTGTGGCCGAGGTTTTATTTCACCAGAGTTTATCATAAACCTAAAATTTTTGAGCAAATTCTTGAAGAAATAACATATTATATTTATAATTTTAAAATTTGTCATTTCTATGCGTTTAAACACTTCTTAAAAGTGTTCCAGGTGATTATGAATGTCCTACTTAAACCATTGATGTAATACAAGTACACCAAATTTCAAGACAAATTTAGGTCACTCAATATGGAATCCATATCCCTCTGGAAAGTAGCTGTTGAATTACACAGTTCCTGGGGCATTATTGTCATCTGGTATAACCAAAATATGGTGATTATTGCACACTGCTTTTGGTCTTCTTTTGGCAAGTCTATCTACTAATACCCTGATATCAATTCCATCGTCAAAAAAATATTTTATTCCCCTAGGTGATTGAGCGCGTTATTTATCCTTGGCAGCAGGTGTGAATCCTTTTTAATGATTTTATACAACTATCAGTAATCAATCACTACTCAATTTGATCCATCCTATTTCTTCACAATAAGAATTGGACTCGCCCATGGAATCAATGAAGATACAAGGAGCCCATGCTCAATAAGTTTACTGATTTCTTCATTAACTAATGCTTCAGCAGCCTTGGATTAGCAGATATGTTGCATTTGTAACGGTGGGATTCCCCAGTGTCAACCTTATGTATCAAATTTTTAGTGCACCCAAGATCATGATTGTTCCAGGTGAATATCACCTGATATTTTAAAATAATCTTAGCACTTCTTCCTAATGATGTTCTATTAATCCAGCCAGTTGCTCTCGATTGACCAGTACATTAATGCTTTTAGGCAGCAACTACCAATAATCCCATCTCAGTTAGGGTTCTAAATTTATGAAAATCTCTGACTCAGCCATCAGGAATAAATGCGTAAACGTGACAACTTGGTTTTCTTTACCTTCATCTGTATTCATTCAGATTGACAAATAGGACTTTGATTTCACTGTGGCCTGGAATTATAATTCCCAGAGCTACCCAAGGATTCAATTTCAATTTGTTCCATGGGGTGATAGCTTCTCCTTGTGATTGTTCAGGGATCTCTAGCGTTAACCCTGTGTTAACTATTATTTGAATTCCTGGCGGAATGGTATTTGTCATTTTAGTCCTAAATGGTATCCCACCCTTTTCCATGAATCTTCTTTAACAATTCCCTGACTTTCTCTCACCAACTTGTATTATTTTGGAATTATGCCATCATTGATAAATAGATTAAAGATTATTCTTCTTTGTCAGCGGAGTTTCTCCTTTCTGCTGATATATAAAGGGCAGGGTTTGCCCCAAAATTGTTAAAGTATTCTCCTAAAAATCACATTTGACACCATACTTTCTCAGTAATTCCTTTCTAATGAGGATGTCATAATTATAATTTTGCAATACTATGGTGGGAACTGATACCACCAGAAATCTAATCCATAAAGGCATGACACTGTATGCTCCATAACATGTTGTAGTATCTGCTCCAGTTGTTACATATTCCTTCTGGTGTTCAAAATCTAGAGAAATAAGCATTTGTTTCACCAACTTGGTTTAAATGAAATTAATGGGAGCTCCTCTTTCAATTATTGCGTGTACTTTTACTTATTTGACTATAATGTCCACATATGTACACTCAGAGTATTGTAATATTGTGTTTAATGAGCGAATTGTGGCATAATTCTCTGAATCTAAATTATATAATAATTTTATGGGCAAATCAAGAAAGTCCTTTATCACGCTAACAAGGAGATAACGTTCACGTCACCAAGTTTCATATTAAGCAATTCTTTAATGTTTTTAGTATCTTTAATCTTTTCTGCTAACTGACAGTCATAAGGATGAGCAACCTTTTCATAATTTTGAGGTCTATCACCTTCACCTTTTCTCAGGTGATTGCATTTACATCGAAATTAATCACCTGGTTGAAAGGATTAGGGGTATCTTTATCTATAAATAGATAATAAAAATCAAATCATCTTTCAATATGTTAGGGGAAAAGGATTGATTGCAAAGCTATATTGTTCCATATCAGACTGCTGGCCCATTTTAAGTTCCTGGTAGTGTTCCTTTCTTTAGCCTGAGCAATAGTTACTTGCTCTTTAGGCTTCTTGTTCCAACATTGGTGACTACATGTCCAAGTTATCCACATTAGTGTCAGCCTTTTTGAGTTTCATCTAAACGTCTCAGTTCTTTGGGCTTATTTACCATTATGACTCGATTCTGAAATTCCTTATTAGGCTCAGCAAGCTTCGCTGTATTCTGATTTCTAGCGGGAACAGCATTAAAGTTTTAGTAAGATGCTTTAGGTGCTGCCCCTATCATCATAAGATGCTTCACCTATTATGTAGAAGTTTAGTTTGCAAGCGCCTAAACCATAGCGCAGTGCAATTCTCTGTAAGGCCAGAGCGATATTTTCATTGCTATCCATGCATCAAAATCCAAAAGAACATTTGTGCCAGCCAAAATTTTGCTTCCTGGTAAAATTGGTCGTCAAAAGTGACTTATGTTTTTTCTTTCTTTGATTAAATTACCAAAACTCCTGTTTATGGCTAGTCATCCGCTCAGGACTACCAAAATCAGCCATGATTGCTTCTTTAATGTCGCTGTATGTCCAATTGTTTCCGTTGAGATGGTACAATGTCAGATTTTGACAGTTGGTGTCTAAGCAGTTCATCATGTTTTCTTTTAAGGTCACCATATCTATACATCATCATTTTAAACAAGCATAAAATTGTCAGTGTGTTATCCTGGTGAGACATAGGTAATTTTGATGTATTCCAAAATTTTTCTATTGCAATTGTAATAGAAGATTTCAGTTGGCAACCCACTATTGATAAATTTTTTGGTCTTCTTCTAAAAGTTCAGTAAAAGCTCCAGGCATAATTCTTGGGGTCGTACTTTCCTGACTGAACTTTCGTGTATCTTGTTGTTGGCTTCATCTGCCTCCATCCATGAACAATCACATTTGTAATTTTCAGGATCTTGTAATTGCTTTAAAGTCTGCACTGCATCTTCTTGAATCTGTAAAAAGCGTTCCCTATTCGCTTTCCTTTTTTTAGTACTAGATGGTTATTCACTTTCCTTACAGTTTCTGAAACAGTAACTCTTTGATTACTTCAGTCTCCTTCCATTTCAAGGAGGTAAAATTTTTCATAAAAATCTCTGTTGAACTTTTCAAATTGTTCTTTTTCCTCCTGTGCTTTTGACATGACAATGTCTTTTAGCTGGACATGATTCCACACTTTCTGTTACCATCACGCTGTTATGTCATCATCACACTGCTACATCATCATTACATGACGTCACCTTTGAGTGACGTCATCATTTTTAACATGATAATGTTTGTTATATAGTAAATATATTAACATGATAATAATTTTTTATATAGTAAATATATTTGTTATATAGTAAATATTAGTTATATAGAAACATGATAATATTTGCGCAAAAGAAACAATCAGTAAGTCAGTAACCATAATAATGTTGCGTTTAGCTGGCGGCTGAAAGACATTATTATGCTCTTAAGCTTTTACCATTTGGTAAACGGTACTTCCATGTTTTCACTTGTTCATCCAACGTATTAGACTGGCTTGTGACGCTGAGTTCAGTTTATTATTATTCATGGTTCCCAAAATCAGACAGCTTCTGAGATTTGTTCTTGTAATACATTGTGCTGATACTTTCTTCTATTTTTTGGCCTGAAAACTCAACTACCTCTGTAGTGAACACCAAATTAAGCCTTTTAGGTTTACTGAACAGGTTAATGTGTGCGTTGAATAAATTGTTGATAAGAAAGGAATGTATTAACAATAGTATGGTAACTATTGTCCTAGTTGAGCTCTCAAACCAAAATTATAGTATGTCTTCAACGCTAGACAGGTTCAACGCTCTTCCTTCTGATACTTGATGGTACTTGAAATAATCAGACAAAAGAAAGCCTATCTCTTCAACTCTTCATTTAGAGTTGGCAACTTATGGACACAAGAGAACTTCTACCTTCCTCTCTTGGAACAAAAAATCCTGAGAACTTGAAAGCAATATATAGACAAAAGAAAACTAAACTTCTAACACTAATCTCAAAAGCAAAAAAATTGTATAACAGTCTAAATATCTATGAGACTCATAAATAGTCTTTTATTCATAAATTATACAGGAATATAATTGATAATAAGGGTAAAAATTGGTGTGAATCATTTTAAGAAATATAGTAGTGCTAATGTGTGACAACCTTTAGCCAGCTATTATCCTCTAAAATTGATATCAACCTCAATCAGGTAACTCTCTACAACCAAGAAAAATTCCATCTCATTCATGATACCTAAGACATTTACCAATGTCTGTCATGGCTACCACTGTACAATGATCTTCTCAGTTGACCTTGCCAATTAATTCCTTAACTCCTGTATTTCCCCATGTTGGGCGAGAAGCAAAAACATCTTTTTCATCTATCAAGATTCTCCATTTTGTAAATAGAAAAGGGATTATTATAAGAAAATCTGACGTCCAACTCTTCTGTTGACGCCCACAATAGGAACGGCAGTCATAGCTGATGAGTTAGCCCTCAGTAGTCATCCAAAAACGACGATTACTTCATCTGTCTAGTTGGATTCTACCGCTAACTAGAACATCACCTCCTGGGTTGAGTCCCTGAAGAATGTGTCCCAATATCTTCACTCAACCCCACGAATTATCCTTATTAAGCTAGCAAACTGCTTAGGTAATGGGATCTTTTACCCATTAAAATCAGGTCACATTGCCTATTAGGCTAACCCACAAGTTGCTGCCAACTAAAGCGTTCTCAACGCCCAGCAACTACTAATAAACCCTTAATTGATTGGCATCAAACTTAAATAAGTTTATTTAAGATAATTAAATTATTAATTGTTAAATAGATAATTTTAATGTCTTTTGAAGCATTGTCATGAATCCTCCCCAACAGAACATCAGTAATCATGCAGGATTATTCCTAATGAATTAACGACATCCCTTAAATAATAAAACCAAGCATTAGTTACCATATGAAATGATAACTCCCACATATTCTATGGATTTATAGTAAATCACTTTTAGAAAGATAACTCAGATAACATAATTGGTTTAGCTGAATGATAAAGCATACTAAAATCCTAACCGTTAGCAAAGATAAATTGGTGACTGGCAAAGTTAAAAATAATTGATTTTCTTTTAAGGTTCAAAATTCTCATCCACCGTTCCCCCTACAATGTTAGTAAAAATGAGCCTGTCCCCTGACAGGTATGAGTGCAATAAATCCCTTATCTACTCCATGGAATCAGCCATATGTGGCCTGGCCATGGGCGCAACCTGATGTCCATTGGAGGAGTCATTGTTATTTTACCAAGAACAATTGCAGCATAATAAAATTTTTCAATTAGATTCAATAACAATCCACTTGCAGGTCAAATCCAAATTTGGTGTTGGCAGTTGTTTAGGGTGTCAATCTTCCATGACTTAATCAAAAAGATATTCCCAACAGTAGTGCGCTTAGTACCAGTTCCTTTTCAGTAGCATATAAGGCAGAAGTCCAACAGGTACTGCTGTCTCTCCATTTTTCCCCTTTTTGATCATTAGTTTTAAAAAAATGAATTATTAAAAAATAATCTCATTTATGAGTTTGAGAAGTCACCCGGACATCTATTTGTTATGATATTCAATTTTTAGGAAATCTCTGGCAACTACTCAAGTTTCCCTATTCCTATTGCATCTATCAGTATAGATGGCTGTACCAGAGGTAAATTGGCTGATGTTTTGGGTGGTAACCCATCCTGAGCGCCAGCGCAGTATTATTATCAGCATGCTCCATGACATAATAAGGCGACCCAAATTCTTGTTCTTCCCCACCCTTCTCAGTAAGTGGGGTGCTGTGTTGGTTTAGTGTTATTAACGAAAGGTCTAACCTTTGGTTAGGGAGGCAGTTTGTGGACAAAGGCTCATTTCTTAGATCATTATTTTTATGCTTCATTTAAGGAATATATCCTAACCCAAACTACGGTGAGGGTTCCTCAAGTATCAAGTGTCAAAGATCTCAATCTATATTTCCCACTCCCTGTCAAACTTGGACAGGTTGCAAGTGTTGGTGTGTTGTTTGTCCCTGCTACTGCCCTTCTTCCCCTAATACCGCTTTTTTGTGTTCCAGTGAAAGTATTAGTAAAGTCAATTCATATGCTCTTGGGGATTAGAATTTTGTGAATCTGTTAGTTCCATTGTTGTCTGCTGAAAAAGAACCAGAAGTTTAGGTTATCCAGGTGGCTGGAACCACGGTCTCTCCCCTCAATGAAGAGCCAACGGATGAGCCATTTCTTACACCTTCTTTCTCAATTATGTTGCATAGAGTTGCTAATAAAAAAGATCAGGCCTGCTTTTTGTTACCTGTTAAATTTAAATTAAGATCTCATGTGGTATCCATTATGGCTCTTTTGGATACAGGAGTATCTAAAAATTTTAAAATCTTGCAGGCCGCACAGGATTTGGATCTAGATCTTAACGCAGGGTCCTTGGTATTGAGTGTGTTGTTATCCTCAAAAAATTAATATATAATGAGATGGCCCTACCATTCTTGGTGCATGCGTTTGGCTTCTATGTCTGGTTCACTGTGGTGCCAGATTTTTTATTCCCAGTTATCATTGGGGTTGGTGGTGGTGGAACAGGATTTTATTAGCCTGAAGCCCAACCTTTTGTTGTTTGTGAATCCTTATGAATATGGCAAATTCCCACTTATTGATAACTCTCCCCTGCCAAAGTGGTGGGTCAATTGTTTTAATTCCCTCCCCCACTGCGTTGTCGCCAGATTTTCCTTCCAGCCTGAAGCTAAAGGACATCTTAATATGGGGAAGGCCAACCGTCTTCACTCCTACTCTTAATATGATTTGGACTTTTGCTTGAGATAGATGTAATCAACGTCAACTGTCCTCTGTACCTATATAATGAGCAAGAAGATAAAGCCCTGGAGATGTGGTTAAACAATATGCTTAAAAAAAGGGTGGGTACATAAAAAATTCTCTCCTATTGCTTTTCCTATAGTTTTTGCTCAGAGGGCTGACAGAACGTTTCATCCTTGAATGGACTATTTGCACTTAAATAAATTACCATTCAGTATCCTACCCCTAAGCAGACGATTAGCCAGACGATTTTAATTTCTCAGGTATTTTCAGGGCTTGATATATTAAACGCGTTCAAACAAATTTGGGTGGCAGAGGGCCAGGAGTGGCTTATGGCGGAGTGTGCCAGAAGATGGATCTTCCAGTTCCATGTAATGCCTTTTGGCTTGAGAACGCCCTGACTAAAATTATATAATATGATTGATGACGTTCAGTGACCTTCAGTTCGCCTGTGCACTGGCATATATCGATGATATCCTCATGCATTCCCCCACTCCCAAGCAGTATGAGAAGATCATGGGGCTGTGCTGGCTGCAATGAGCAAGGCATACCTGTATGTAGAGCCCTTCAAGTGTGAGTTTTTCAGGAAGGAGGTTAACTTTCTAGGTAACTTGGTCCTGAAGGACAGTTAAGCAATTTCTCTCAGCAAGCTAAAAACAATCCTTGCGTGGCCCACCCCTACCACTCAGAAGCAGTTGAGGCGCTTCTGGGGCACAACTGTGTCTTTAAAGAAATTCTTTTCCACCCTATAAAAGCTGGCTGTGCCGCTGAATCCCTTGATTGGAAAGAATGCTTTGTTCCATCAAATGGAAGAGTATCAATGGGCGTTTTGACGCCATTAAGGAGGTGCTTGTGGCACCTCAGTTCTCAAACTTGCTGACCCCACTAAGCCCTTTAATGTAGTGTACATTGCCTCGTCATCTGCCATGAGACAGTGCTGGTTCAAGTGCATGATGGGTCAGAACATCCAGTCACCTATTTTTTGCACAAGGTTGCTTCATCTGAACTATTTGCCATATATAATAAGGAGTTGGCCGATGTAATGTGGTTGCTTACCCAATGGCGGTACCTCCTACAGGGCGTACAGTATGAAGTAATTGTGCAAATAAATCATCAGGCCCTAATGTACTTTTGGAAACTCCAGAAGTTGGTGCGATGGCAGGCTCATATATTCCACTACTTGTGAAGTTTTTAATTTTAAGCATAAGCTCATAAAAGGTACTTTTTCTATTATCCTCAATCTACTGAGTTACAACCATTTCCTGAATCTGATGGAGAGGAAACGCAAAAATTGATTTTGGTGATCCCTTCTTCCCAGATTCTCGCCATTGCTTCTCCAGCAATTTCTAGGGCTGGCTGGGCATCAGATGTGTCATTGTTATCTTGGGTGCTGGTGGGTCAAACCTCCTCCTTGGAGGGGTTGGAGATGTTCAACCAGTCAGGTCCATATTGAGTTTTTATCTTGATTCAAAGGCTAGGTCTTTTGAAGGCTACAAGATTATTAGTCATTATAGCTCCACCGGAATCTCCTATTAGACTGTTTGTCTCTAGGGCAACCTCTTAGAGAAAATAAATCTTCTAATAGACAAATCTTTGTAAGAATTCAGGCATTATCAGTCGATGCTAGGCAATATCTAGTAAAACTAGGCAAAATTTGAGGTTATGATTGAGTATACATTAATGGTTTAAATTTAGGGGTTATTTATAACTTTGGTAGAAGTTTAAAATCATGTAGGATAAATTTTAGTGGAAGATCAGGATCAATTAGATCACAGAAATTTCTGAATGGCACATTCTTTACTGGATGAAGCAGCGGAATGTGAAGTTTTTTAATGTACACAATCTTTCCTGATCAATACAGTAAAATCAGGAGATATCTGAATGTCAAAATCTTTCTCAAGAAGTTTTGTGGATTCATGAGGGATTTTTTTAAGTTTTACACTTTAGCAATCATTGTTAGTAGTGTTTTGGTAGCTTCTGTGGTGATGGAACTTCATTGTTTGAGTTTCTAAAAAATTTCTCACATTTGAGCTTCTTCTGATCTAGCTCATATCATCATTCCTGACAATGCTTCCCTCAAGATATTGCCCTTGAGGGACATAACTGTGGAGAAATCTAGCTTGGACTCAATTCAAACTGTAGCCCAATTTGACTGAGGTTATTAAGTACTCTGGTCCTCATTGATAGATAACTTGATAAGGTTCTGACCAAAGCGTATCAAGTTTGTGAATACAGCCCCCTGGCTGGTGATGGTAGAATAGGACGAGAACACCTAGCTATTACTCATTTATACACTGGTTTTTTAGCGTTAATTCTGATATGCTGCTTTTTTACTTATAGTCTCCATATACTTGTCAGCTAAAGTTTGTAATCAAAATAACTTATCTGCCAGCCTTTGCATTTCTAGCTCCTCTGTTTCAGGCGTGGAAAGTTTAACTATGGGCTGAACACTTGAGGTTAAGATTAGCTCTTGATTATATAGAGCTCAGAAAGGTGACTCTGGAAAACTCAATGGTAGCTCACACAGTATGCCAATAGAACCTTCAGAAGATATTTGTTCCACCTTATGGGTCAGTTTGAGACATCTTGAGGTTGATGGCAATTTAAGTCTCATTCGCTCATTCCACCACTCCATTGGTAGCGGGATGATATGGGGCAGTGAAGGAGCTATAAGTACACATCATTAATTAAGATCACCAATCACTTGAGATATGAAATTGGTATCATATTAAATAACAGTGCCTTAACGCTACCGTGGTGGATGAAGTCCTGTTTAAGTAAGGAAGAAGAGGTCGCTTTGGAAGTGGAAAAGGCAACTGAGATATCCTCAATCCTTCTGTGAAGTGATAAACTGCTTTTATGATGTATGGATGTTTGTACATTGTCGGAGGTCGCAGACCAGTGACACTAATACTGACAGTGTAAAATGATGCAGTGAGTTTTACAATCTGGTGTTGATACGTCAGATTGGGAGGTTTCTGGCTAACACAAATTAAGACAAGAATTGATGATGTCCCATAATACTCAATCATCCCTTCCTTGTAACATTGCTCTTGCAACCATGGATGCGTTTTCCTTATAGCGCCATGACCTACAATAGAATGTGCCTCCAAGGTAATTTTGCTCTCTCCAATGGTCATACATAAGGCAGCCAGGAGGTTCCAACCTTTTTATACAAATACACATCCTCAATCTGAGTCCACTTAGTCATCTTATTGGATCATTGCTGAATTTCAGGAGCGTCTCAGCTCCATTCATATAGATTCTAATAAGTTTATAAATTCAATAACCCACAGTGGCATAGAGAGTCAATATGGGTAGTCATGACAATCTAATGACGTTTTGATGTATCATTCCAACACAATGAACAATTGAAAAATCATGAGTCAAGAGTTAAGTTCTCAGAAGGCCTGCCGTCAGTCTAGATCCTTCATCTTCTGTATTTAATGTAGAGAGGCATAATCTGCAGCACTGTAAAATGATATCAATACGAGTAAGGATGAAAACGCTTAATTTTTAGTTAGCTAGGCATTCACACTGAGTAATGAAGTAATTCCTCTCCACTAAGTTATTGTTTTACTGAAGTATGCTATAGGATGATCAACTTGATTTGCATCAAATTTTACCTGAATTGCCACAACATCTACATCACTAACATCAGTAAAAAGTATCATTGGTTTAATAAAATTGGGAGGCCTTCAGGAATCTCGTCCCCACTTCCCAAATCACGATAGTCACTGCCATACTGCTGTGGTCATGAGGATGATGCAGTGAAATGAGAGAACCGTCCAGGCGGTTAATATGGAGGGCAGTAAAAGATTCTGATTTTGCGGGGCCATGAAGGTCCCTGAGGCACCATGTCTCCACCCGCCCCATAAATAATGACACTTTCTAACACAATAAAGTAGTATATATTCCCTCCATCTTTTCTTTTTTGCCCTCTATGCTTATTTTCAGCTTCAAGCCCATTTTTGTACTTTGACGACTATCAAGAGAACTGTTTCACTAAGACAAGTGGTGCTCACTACATGAGGTTCTGAGCTGTCCTAGGTGTAAAGTATATTATGAATTATAATGAATACTAACAGTCCTAAAGATAAATCTGCTGATCATTTGTGAAGCGTTGCTTGATGGATTAGCAACTCATGGTATAAAGTGCTAACCATTCAGCCTGAGAGTCTAGAATTCTAGGCCACAAAATAATTCTCCCTGCTCTCAATTGATGGAAGTCAGTATTAACTTCAGTATGAGAACCTTAACTTTATTATCCAACAGTTAATAAACGGCATCTACTCCATGGGTGCCCGCTCCAGCTGCTCCTGCACCTCTTCCATGCCCTCTACCATGTGGGAGCTCAGTACCTCAGCAGCTAACAATGGGAGAACTTACCCTGAGACCTGAACGCTACCTTCTAAACTTTGTTTACCCGGATATTCATCACCTTCTCCAGTTAGTTGGGTTGCACCATCATAAAGTCGCCTGAAGACTGGGGCTCACCAGGCCTTATACTCTTATGTCATCAATTTATACAGTGCGGCCTCCTCCTTCATACACGACAACCATGGGCCTATTATTGATAACTGACAACTAATTGGCGAGGTCCAAGGCCAAATGCTGTGTTGAATAGAGAGATCACTGGCTGTCTCGAGGACTAGCTGGGACAGAACACTCAACACTTCTAGGCTACTTGGAATCAGCACCTCCTTCAAGTTGAGGATCTGGTACATACCCTGTAACAACATTATCAGGAGCTGGCCTCTTGCAACTACGCCTCAGGATTGAAGGTCCTGAAGGGCCTAGAGAGCCCAAAGGCCCCAAAGGACATGAGGGACCCAAAGGACCAGAAGGTCCCCGTGGACCTCAAGGGCCCTCAGGCCCTTCAGCACCCACTCCCAGAAGCCCTGACGGCCCCTGGCAAAAGGATGTAGTAGCAGCCTTGGTCACCTTATGCAAACAAATTTGGAATGTAGCTCAGGGATGCAAACTCTGAGTGGACAGAGTCCCCTTTGACCCTAGGGTCTCCATTGAGGTATTATCAGACAAAATGGCTAACAACAGCGCCTTCACCAAGCTTACTGATACTCGCATCTCTCAGCTCAAACAAACTTGTCAAGGGTTAAGAACTCTTTTGACCACCCTCAAGAGTCTGCTTCACCTTCAAGGCGCCGACATATAACCCCTAAAAGAGCAGGTTTCATATAAAACTTCCGTTTCCTCCCTCAACTAAAACTGGGATGAATTCCAAAAGGACCTCGAGTGCCTACATTAACGTTCAGACCTGTAGGCCCCCCACAACTATTCAGAGACCAAGATCTCTGAGATGGCACCCATCTCTGGCGTCAACACCCTCTACAAACCTCTTGTAACTAACTTTAAACCTAGTTTAAAGAAAGGTTCACTATTGTCCAAGAAAGCATCGCTTCCTTCCTGTACGCATATGAGCATTCCTTGGAGAAGGCCACCAACTGGCAGAAAGTGAAGCATATCCACTCCTGCCTCAGCAGCACTTCCCAGGAGATCATGAATTTCCATTTGAAGGAATTAACACCTGAGCCAACCGGTCTTCATGGCCTTAATCCAATAATTTGGCAGCAATCAAACCCTGGACAACCAAAAACAAGCGCTCATGGGTATCCTCTCGAATAAAGGGGAGAGCATTTTGGACTTTACCAGCCATTTCTACACCCAAGTGCAGCCTTTGGGTACTACCAATCCTTTTACCTTGGTTGATGCTATCACCGCTGTCATCTCCTCATTAAAATCCTACCATGAGGTTAAATGCATATGATTGGACAGGATAATGGTTTTACCTGCATCTGAGAAATCAAGGAAGCACTTAACGAGATCCCTGCATTGAGCCTTCACTCCAAGTCTACCTCTTTGGGTCCTTCCATCCACCAGTCCATGTGGTCAAAAACTAGAAGAATCTTCAACCTCGATGCACCTACTGCAATGGGTTCAGACATAGCACTAAGAACTTCTGGAAACGACTTACCAAGGAGGCGGGAAAAGGGACGTCAGCATGAAGGATGAGACGCTCCATCTGACATCCCTACTACGCCTTAATAATCCATATAACCTTGAACTATTCTAGAGCTATTGTACCTGAAGAAGTTTTAGCACCTCTTTTTATTAAAAAAATTATTGCTTCTTACTCTTCTTCTGATGACTCTCCCATGTTTCTAATGCTACCTCCCCAGTTCAGAAGCCTGGTTACCTGCATCACCATTTTAGTTTATAAAATCCTGGTCCGCGCCATAGTTAACAGTGGCTCCCCTGTTAACGTTATATCATCCAAGTGTTGAAGCGCATCTGATTGCTCCAGACTTTCCCACTATATGGAGTACAGCACAGCTGTCCCACAATGTACTTGATCTATAAGGCCTATTCTTCATTATCTATTAGGTTTGGAAAGCATGCTGTAAATACCCCGCCATCATGCTAGATAACCCTAGCTATGACCTGCTCCTTAGAACTTAGTTTCTTTGAGACTGCTCAGAAATGGTCCATTAAGATGACGTATTCCTATCCCTACTAAGGCATTGGGTCCCCCTAATCTTTGAAACCTCCCATAACTAAGATGGAGGTCAAGGCCCAAGCCTGCCTACTGGAGAATAGAGGCCAAATTTATCATCTTGAATATCACATAAGGGGATCTCAAGTCTGATTGCCCCCCTGCTTTTGATGGACAATAAGGCATGCCAATCTACTTACCTAGGGCGACTACAATACCTCCAAAGTTCAAAGTCATTACTGACACCTGATTCCATGTTGACAATCCCTCTGGATACCTACTGGAGATTTGTTGTCTTAAAACCCATCTACCAAGGAGGTGCTCAACTGCCGGGAAATCTTAGACCCAACTTATTCCCGATCTATATCAGTGTTGTTAGCTAACCTTACTGATAAACACAAAATAGTAGCCCTAAAAAAGTCCCGCCGCCTATAGGTGCCTCCTACTAGTGGAGGCTATTGATGATATCCATAGTTTGGGAGCATAAAGACTTTGGGTTAGAGGCGCCCCGTTGGTGGCTCAGGTCAACACCAGTATCAGAAAGGACCTCACTGACGACCAACAGCACAAAGTTCAAGAGTTTTTGGAAGAGTATTCAAACCTATTTCATCCTTGACCTATGACTTAAGAATGAACGGAGTCCTGCATCACTTGGAGATGGGGATGATATCCCCTTCCAGTCCCAACCTTATTGAAAGAGAAAGGGTGAAGAATCCCAGGTGGCAGTGGAGATCAAATACTACTTGATGATGAACTCCAAGTGTTTTTGTGCTTCCCTCGGGCCTCTCCTCTCCTATTGGTTTGGAAGAATAATGAAGCCACTGGGTGGTGATGGACTATCAACAGCTCAACTCTATCTAACAAAGACAGTTATCTTCTGCCCCTAATTGATAATCCCCCCCAACTACTCATTGATTGCAGTAGCTTTCTGCAATGGACCTTGCCAATAATATTGGCAATTGGAGCTCGCCCCTGAAGATTAGCCAAATGCACACTCATAGCCAACGAGAGACTATTTGAGCCCCTAAGGATGCCCAGGGCCTCTGCAACGCCCCAGCCACTTGGCAACGTGCCATGGATGGGATCCTCAAGGGCTGAAGCTGATGTGTGTCCTTGTCTACCTAGATGACATTATGTTTTTTCACTGTCAGAAATTACATGTTCAATATTGTGAGAAGAGTGTTTTGAAGGTAAATGACAATGATATCGGCCAAAAGACTCTGGCCAATTCTTGGTAGAACACCTCAAATCAGGATAACACTTTATTAAATCTTCACAGGCTGATATAAGTTCAGTTAGTCAGATTGCACCAACCATACAAATGAGTCAGAAAAGTCTATATAATGTTCCTCCCCAGACCACCTCCAGTTTACTTCACACACCTAGGCGGAGATAACCACCTTTTATAGGGTTGGAGGGGGTCCCACAAGGTTCAAATATTTTCCCGCTAACTGATTGGGTTAATATCTCAAATCCTTGCCCAATGGACTTGTACTATCTAGTATTGACCCTCCATTAATTGTTCTATGAAGTGAGGTAAGAATTGAGAATTCTGATAGGACAAAACCCCATATTTCCTAATTTGGATGCTTGTAAGTTATAATGGATTTCTTGACCTTCTCACCTTGAGCCTCAGATTGTTTTTAATACTAGACAGTAACTAATTAATAGAATTTTTTTATTGTGTCATGGTGACTAATAAAATCAATATAAAAACCTTTACTTTTTATAAGCTTTAAAGTTTTCCAGTATAGGTTGAAAATATTAAATTAATCCCCTATTTTCAATAAGCAGCTGAGAGTTTTGATACTCCTGTTCTGCTAAATTGACAATTCCTGTGCAAGTAGCACCAGCGGGCGTTAGTCAACTCCAGGTATTTGACACTAATGAACCTTTAATGGACACAGTGAGCATCTCAAGAAAGTTTTAATCATCTCCAGAAGGCTTTTATAAATCTTAAAGATTTGGGGTGCTCTTTTTTCAGTCAGGAATGGAGCTTCTGGGACACAAAGTTTCAAAGGATGGCATCCAGCCTTGCCTGACAAAGTCAACGTCTTAGAAAAGATGTCACGCCCCCAGAGCTTAAGAAATATTCAGGTGATCATAGGCATGATGGGCTATTATCTTAAGTTTATCCCCCAGTTTGCTGACCTAGACGAGCCGCTACTTTACCTTTTGAAGAACGTGTTTTTTAAATGGCGTCCTTAACAAGAACAGGCTTTTAATGCCTTGAGAACTGCTCTATGTACGAAAACATTTTAGTCCACCCACGTTTTGGCCAACCCTTATTGTTGTTTAAGGATGCAAGCAATGTCGCCATCAGGGATATACTATCCCAGCATGGTGAAAGTCAGGTTAAATAATGATTGGCCTATTTTAGTAAGACACTGAGTAAGGCTGACTAGAGCTACAGCATTACTGAGAGGGAGTGCATGGTTGTCTTGCTAGCCATCAAATATTTTCAGCCCTACCTCCTATAGTAACTACTTTACCATAGTCACTAACTATTCCTAACTCCAGTGGCTCCAGAAGATGAAGGACCCAGATGGCCGTTTAGCCAGATGGGCCTTACAACTGCAGAGCTATGGTTTCACCATTGTACATCGCATGGGCGCAATCCACCAAAACGCCAATGGCCTCTCCATGATGCCGGTGCTAGCAGCTTTAACCCCTAGGAGGACTGACTATACGATCTGGTTGGTCAACCTAAAAGTTGGGAGTTAGAAACTTCGGAGGTCCAAGCTGAGCTCTGCAAGATGACCTGAGACACTCAAATCAAAGATGGGCTCTCTATAAGAGGGTCAATAGAAATGTCTCCCTTATGACCATCTTCTTTCTGAACTGACGTTATCCTAAAAGACCATACTATTGTGGGAAACGGGGCGGTTAAGAAGCCTCACAAATGGGTGAAGTCACTATGTTACTGTGACCAAATGGTAGATACCATCTAAGAGGCCTTAGAGGCATGTATGACTTGCTGAACTCAAGTTAAGCTAATCCTCAATTTCAACACTCAGACTTTGCCCCAATGGGACCCTTCAGCGTCATTAGCATCGATGTGATAGGCCCTCTCCCCAGTGAATTTCATGGCCATAGATATATCCTCCTAGCCATGGACCACCTACCAAATGGGTCAAAGCGATTTCAGTCCTGGCTGTTACTGCAAAAGCCACGGTTCTTTTCCTTATTTGAACCATCTTCAACCAACATGGATGCCCATAAATTTTACTTTAAGACAATGACTTAAATTTCGCCTCAAAGGTAGTCCAGAACTTACTTTGCTTTTTGGCACAAACCAAGGTTTCGCCGCCCCTTACTAACCATCAACCAATGGGGTGGTGGAACGCGCTAACAGTGTCCTTGTCTCTAAATTATAGAAAATGGCCGCCTCCGACCCTGGCTGCTGAGATCATACTACCCAACACGTTGCTTGTCTACTGAATAAGCTACCACTGAGTCATTAAAATGTCCCACTTTGAAGCTTTATATGGACGTGCTCCCTGGCTCCCAAGTAGCATACAGCCTTTTCTCAAAACCTCCGCTCCTGGAACTCTGATTTAGCTATGAGGTCCTTAACCAATGAAATTTATCGTCCAAAAGCCTATGCCATGCAAAGCATTGTCACCAACACCAGAATAAAGACATGCCAATTTAATGCCGGCCAACCCTCCTTACCCATTTTTCAATTAGGTGACCTCGTTCTCTTTTATCAGTATCAACCTGGAGGTTGACATAATAAGCTAAACTTTATTTGATCAGGTCCTTATAAGGTTCTTCTAAGGTGAACTCCAAGTACTCCATTGCCAATTCAATCAGGGGAAAGTGGTGGATTGGGTGCATGGTCAGTTCCATCAGTTCCATACCCCCTCTGACAGGATCTTGAGGGGTACGTTGTAATTATTTGAGATGATGAGAAAGCCAAAATCCCTGCTCCCAAATTGAGCCTTGACTGATAGACTCTCAAACCAACGCAAATAGAACCCTATCCTGAAGATTTTTAAATCAAATTCAATCAGGAAGCATCATTATATGAGAATCGATGGAAATGATTTCAGGAATCCTGTCCCCACTTCCTGAATCACGAGAGGCGCTTCCCCCACCGCTGCAGTCATGAGGATGATGCAGTACAATGAGGGCACCATCCAGGCGGTTGATCCAGAAGGCAGTAAAAGATCCTGATTTTGCGGGGCCACGAAGGTCCCTAAGGCACCATGTCCCCATGCGCCCTAAGATTTTGCTTTATAATACAAATAAGTAATCTATATTCTTACATCTTTTCATTTTTTGGCCTTTTCACTAATTTCTTCTTTAAGTTCACTTTTGGACTTTGGTGATAGTCAAGAGAACTGTTTCGCTGAGAATCCATTTCCCAGGTAGCTTTATGCCTGAAGAATTCCATGTCATTTTAAAAAATCAGCAAATGGTTTTAGCTTTAGCAAAGAAGAGTGGAGGTGTTCAAACACTCCCTTAAAGTGATAGAGGTGTCAGTCAAAAGTGTGAGAGAACGTTATCACATAATCTAAGTGAACAAACACGCATGACTTTTTCAAGCCCCCTAACAGGCCATCCATCACCCTTTGAAAAGTGCCCAGATCAGTGCATAATCCTTGAGACATTTGAGTAGTTTCAAACAACTCTTCACTTTCTATAAGGTACATTTATCCCAATCATACGGTGCAAGCTTGATTTTCCAGTATCTACTAGAAATATCCATTTCAGAGGAAAATTGAGAACTAGCCAAGAGTTGTAGAGGATTATTGATTCATGGTAGTGGGTAACTGTCCTTTTGTGTAATGACATTCAACTGGCAGTAATCCATTGCCAGCCCAATGCCCATCCTCTTCTTTTCATATAAACTGCAATGGCGAGGCCCATGGTCTTTGTGGGGGCTTAAGTAATTCAGCATCCAGGAGTTGCTTCAGCTCCTTCATCACTTGGAATTCTTCAACCTTAGATTTCTAGTAAAGTCAAGCACATATTAGATGGGAGTCGCCCATAAGCACTCTATGCTGCAACCTTTCATCATATAGTCGTCTGAAATTTATAAAAATATGTCAGCATTATCTTTGATTAATGCATCTGCTTAACGCTGCTGCTCAGAGGTGATAGTATCAATTATCTTTACTTCTACATAAGCGATGCTAGTGTCTTCGTTGATTCCTAAATCATGTATATTTCCACACCTGTTAACGAATGAACTTAATTAGTGGGTAGATTCTGAACATATGGAACAGGTTGGTCTCAAGTTATTTGCATAGGTCAATTAATGAAATTAGCCATCAGAATTATTAAGGCCCCCATTAAACAGGATCAATCACTCCAGGGAAGGTAAGAGGCTCTCAAATTGGCCAGATTAGACTCTCCAAGAATTTCCAGAAAGTGGTCCATCGGAATGGCAACTTAAATCCCTGTGTCCACCAGTATTTGAGATTTTGTAGGTATAACTAATCGGTTGTTGGAGTACAAGAGCTTCTTTTTGAACCTCATCACTGGAAGGAGGCAGTTTAATTTCTGGACCAACTACTCGGTATTATAGCCACATAAAAAGGTTTAACTGTTCTAGTTAACAAATCCTAGGCTTTTTCTTCACTTCTCTTTAGGGGCATCTTATACATTTGGGGAACTCAATTCCTAAGATAGAAAGATATAAGTCCTTAAAATTGACATTGTCAAATCAAATAAGGTATTTTGTGCCTATAAGAAAGTCGTAAACATCATTCTCTAGCACAACTTCAGAGGCTAACACAACAGGGATCCAAACTGAAGTGGCAAGGATGAGTAGGCCCATGATATTGTTTCCAATGAGGCCCTGCAGTTCCATGATCTAAAGTGTGGTTTTGCTCTGGCGTGACCTTTATCTGTTTCACCAATCAAGAGGAACTGATGTTACAGGTGATCTGTTATTGAATATGGCCAGACTTTTCATATTATGGACATCTACTCCAACATGAGTAACCTCAGTGCCAAAACTAGGTGATGAAGTAAGTTGAATTTTTTGGAAGAAGTGATCTAGAAAAAGCAGAGTAATAAGAACTTAGAATTTTATTTAAAAGTAAAGAGTCCAGGACATTTATTTCATCAATCCTAGATAGGACATAATATTAAGAGCAGGAGGGAACTTTAGATGTGGGATGAGGCGCAGAGTCATCAGCAGAGGGTGCCTCACGCCCTAAACTGACTCTTATATACCCGTCTCATTGTCCTTTTTCTTAAACAGGTATTCTCATGATAACCAAAGATTCTGCATTGTTAGCAAGGGCTGCATCAAGGTTTAGATCTCTGGAATTGTCCTAATGCATGAATGTGAGGCTAGGAGACCTTTTTAGTTGTTTGACGCACTTCTGGCTCCGGAAACTCTATGATAAATTACTTAACATTAAGAAATGATTTGTACATCTTCTTAGAATACTGGGAGTGTAGTCTGAGAGTTATAATGTGTTGAAATGTGGAGAGCACGTCGGCGATGACATTATCCAACATAACTCAATTGTAGGCGGTGAGTGCTTGAGCTTTTTTGATAAAACTGCTCAGGAAGATCAATATTTATTTTTTTACATATAGGGTGGATCATCATTAAAGCCTGTTTTTTGTTAAAAAGGGATATATCCTTTACAAATTTTGATTAAGGCGTCCTATAACTCAGCTCAAGTAGTACACTCTTTAAAAATATAGCAATATGATCTCTTGGGTATTACTATCAAGACAGGTTTGTATGTGCTGGCACATTTGGCAATCTGTAGATGTTTCATAGCACCTTCATACACAAAAAGATAAGACTGGAAAATTTTGGTTCCAGGAATTACTTCTCTTTAAAAGATAGGTTTGAAAAATTTAACAAGCTCAGAAAAACATGGATAGTGGGAGAAGGAGGCTGTTTTGATACATTTGGCTCAGTGGTTCCATGGCGGTTTGGGGGATAGCCTTATTAACTTGACAGCGGAATTCATCCATATCATCCTTTAGAGTAGTTTGGCAGTCATTAACATGAGAGAGTGTGGCTTTGGTAATTAAAATCAGCTGAGGTTTTCATTTCGGCAGATTGGCTTTTTACTTTGTATGACAAATATTGTTTAGCCACATTTTGAAGTTTAGCGCTAATTTTCTCGATTTTCTCATTAACTTGGGCCTGATTGATTTGCTGTAAGATGATCAACTGAAAAAAGGTTTAGTGTAGGGAAGCAATTTTATTGTTCAATGAGTCAGTGTTAGATTCTTGTCAAGAAAGCTCCCTTTTATACTCATCCATGCCCCTTTAGCCAAATTTAGCATTTGGGTTAAAGGTCTTTGATTCAAACTGTGGATTTAGCTAAATGGGGTCCAATAGGCTAAGTGGTCTTGGGGGTCCGCGAGGACCTTCAGACCTTGGGGCACTTTCTGCCCTTTAGGGCTAATAGGTTCAGTAGAGTCAGGAGGTCACCTTTGAAAAAAAAAACTCCTGGACAGGCGACATGGCGCTCCTCTCACTTAATTGCTAATCCATATAGCTAATGTTTCAATTTGGTAATCAGTGGTTTCAGATTCTTGGAAATTTTATTCATAAATTCAGCAAAGTATGCTCCACTTGATGGTTCAAGTTAGTTGTAACATGAGCCATTTGCTGATTAAGTTCTTCATGTAGGTAACAGATAACTCTGTTGTCAATTTGGCTAGAAGTAGTTAAACCTCATTAGTCTCTCCAGATTTTCATAATGACTTTGCAATTATCCTGACCAAAATTTGAAGCTGCTTCATGCAAATCAAGAAGTCAAGTGTAAAGTTGCTGTGAAAGTCAAACTTGCCGTTGTATTTCCGTATGATGCAGATCTAGTGATTGCATCTGATGGCGAATGGCGGTGGAACAGATATACAGAGATGTGATTCAGTTTGAGCTACCCCTATTTCTACACTAGGAAGCGTAAGTGAGGAATATAGATGCTGCATACTGCGAGCAATTTTAGAGGAGCAACTATGACTGGGTCTCCCCTCAGGGTGATGGTTCCATATTATAATGCCGTTATAGTTTCAGCTACTTCAGCAGCCTGGATTTTATTTAGAGATTCATCATGGACTTAAATAATCAGGGTCAATGTTGCTCTGAACTCAAGCTCTTGAGTGCTTGATAGGGGCTTATCTTGGTTATTAGAATTGACCCATACGGTCAAGCTTATATCCTCCCCCATATTGGTAGGGCTGTTGTTGCTGGTATTGTTCATGTAAAAGTATGTATTCATTAGATAGCCTTGGAAAGTAGCTGGAAGAAGGCACCATTAATAAGTTTTTATTTAAAAAGAAGACTGGGTCCTTTGAAGGCTACAAGATAATTAGTAATTATAGCTCCAGCGGAATTTCCTAGTAGAATGTTTTTCTTTGGTAAAATCTCTTGGAGGAAAAGTCATCTTCACCAAGGCACATCTCTGCTATAATGTAGGCAATATCATTCAATGCTAGGCAATCTCTGGTTAGACTAAGCAAAATTTTGATGTTACAAATGAGTATATCTTTAATAGGTAAAATTTGAGGATATTAATAATTTTGGTAGAAGTTCAGTATCATTTAGGATATGCTTTGGTAGAATTTCATGATTGAGTAGGGTACAGCAATTTCTGAATGGCACATTCTACCTTAAATGATGCAGCGGAATGTAAAGATTTCTGATGGACATAATATTTTCTAGTCAATATGGCGGAATCAAGAGGTCTATTAATGGAAATATCTTTCTCAGATAATTTGGCTGAGTCAAGAGTAAATTGGTATTTAATTGCTTATTTAGGCAATCATTGTTTGTAGAGGTTTTGGTAGCTTCCATGGTGGTGGAACTCTATTGTTCAAGTTTTGAATTATCTTTTATTTTAACTTCTTTTTGATATAGCAAGAATCCCATAATTACCAACAGTGCGCTGAGCCACAAGGTTAATCATCATTAAGTAATGGAAAGACAGATTTTGTTTTATAGTATGGTTAGGGTGCCTTCCCAACTGGGATGAATTAATCACCGCTCACCATGATTCCCCAGAAGTTGGGCACTAGGCCATAAAAAGTGCCTAGATATGATAAAGTTGCATTCACCTGGCAGGGGATTTCCAAGGATCTACTGATGTAAGTCATCAATTGCATGTAATTCTTGCACGCTAAGTCAGATAGATTGGGGAGGGATAGTCTCCTACATCCCTTTATCATGCCCAAGGTCCATTGACATTGGTATCCGTTGACTTCATTGTTGAGCTTCCTCATTCCAATGGGTTTAATGTGATTATGGTGGTTGTGGACCTCTTTAAAAAATCAACTATACATCCCTTGTATGTCAGTTATTACTTCCAAGGAGAAGGCTCATATTTTTTTTGCCATGTCTTCACCATTTGGAACAACACAGGAGGTTTAAGTAATTGAAGGCCTCAGTTTACATATCGTTTCTGGACCGCCATTTTGGCTATCTTAAAAATCTAGCTGTGCTGGTCCATGAAGTACCATCCCCAGTCTGACGGTCATATGAAGCCATTCAACCAGATCCATGAGCAGTGCCTCTGCTAATATGCCTCTGCCGCAAAGAATACCTGGGCTGCTGATCTTCCCATTGTGCAGTTTTCATAAATCAACGCCAACCTTTTGTTGACATTTGTTCTCTATGAGGCTATCCTAAGGTATAACCCCTCTTTCATTATTAGTCTTTGCCTTCGCCCCAAAGTACCTGCCACTGATGAGCAGCTTTACCAGATCTGATTTACCCAATCTTTGTTTCAAGAACATCTTTTGAAGGTGGTAAGCAATTACAAGTGGCTCACATATTGTAAACGCCTTCCCGCCCATGAAATTAAGGTGAGTACATTTGTTATGATCAATATGTGACACCTTCATTTAAAGGTTCCTTCACTGAAGTTTGCAAGCAAGTGTTCCAGTCCTCACATGATGGTGAAATTTTGGAAATGAGGCCTTAAAGTTGAATATCCCCACTCATTGAAGCAGAACCCATTTTCTACGCTTCTTAGTTGTCCCCTTTTAAGTGTAAGTAGCCCTCCATTCCTGAATTAATCGTGATCAAGGGCTCAGAAGAGGCGAAGATGATGCCATTCTAGCGTCGCGGAAATCACATCATTTGGTGCAATATATATGGCTTCCTGACAGGGACTCCATTCCTAAAAAAACAGCTGGGTCAGTGCCCACAATTGTGGCAATTGCCACAAGTTGGTGGAGGCCTTCCACATTGAATACCCAAATGCTTCCCATCTTTTAGAAGGCTGCCTCCATCTTAACATCAAACTACACAAAGCGCACAAGAATGTTATGCTCACTCATGTTCATAGAGGGGATGCTCCCTAGTTCAAAGTGGGAAGGTTATTGTGAGCTTACATCGATGAATCCCCCCCCCTTGGGTTGGGACCATCTAGTACTAAAAAAAAGGTTATTGTGAGCTTTGAGGAACTTCCCTTTCAGCTTAATTAGGAAGAATTACCATTTAGAACCAACAAGGGGCATAAGATTACGTTCATCCCTCTTGTAACCCTAGGTGGTTTTGCCCATGTGATGGATGAGAGATTGGTAATGACGTACCCCCTAAACTTTGTGCTTCTTCCTCCATGCTCACCCCCCAAGAGTTGGTGCAGAAAATTTGGGAGGTGTCAGGAGATGCTGGCGTCAGAAGCTATCACCAGTGGAAGGTTCACATCAATTTCCCCAAGAAGTTCCCTCCACCAGTATAAATTCCGCTATAAAAGACAAATTGGTGACCATCAAAGTTTAATTGACCATGTCACTCTCAGGCTTGGAAATCCACATATCCATTCCCCTATGATGTTAGTAAAAATAAGCCCGTCCCCAAAAGGTATGGGCGTGATAAATCTATTTCTTACTCCATGGAATCAGCCATATGTGGTCTGGCTGTGGGAGCAACCTGATATACACCAGAGGAGTTTTAATCTTTGCACCAAGAATGATTGCAGTGGAATAAATATCTTTACAAGCAGATTTATTATAAATCCAACCAAGAAGGATAAATCCAAGTTTGGTATTAGCAATTGTTTAGGGTATCAATATGCCGTGACCAAATCAAGAAGATATTTATGATAGTAGTGCGCTTAGTCCCATTTCCCTTTCAGTGAGAATATAAGGCAGTGGTCCCCAACAGGTACCACTGTCATTCCATTCTTTTACTTTCCGCTCATTAGTTTTAGGAAAACTCAAAAAATCTAATTTTAGTATGTGGGCTTAAGAAGTCCACCAGAAATCTAGTGATTATTATTACAATTTCGTGAATCTCTGGCTAATACTTGCAGTTGTCCTATTCCTTTTGCATCACTCAGCATGAATGGTTGTACCAGAGGTATTCTGGTTGGTGATTTGGGTGGTAACCCATCAGAGTGCCAGCACAGTCTTATTATTATCAGCATGCTCCAAGACCAGGATCCAAGAATACTGCTTGGGTTCTGTTATAATTTTGGTGATATGCTTGAGATACGCCATAGGAGTTGCACAAGGTCAAGCCCACTGAGCAATGGGCGAACAATATGGAGATCATTGGTCTGTCAAATAAACTTAATAACCTCTATATAATATGAGGCAATCGCCTTGACTGCACTACTTTATATAAAAAATTATATGACTAGCAGACTCTTCCTGTTTGCAATTCCCTTATTCGTCCTATCCACTCTCTTTCTCCTCTATTCTTCCAAAAGACCTCCTTTTTTCTCATTCTCAGCTCAGCTTTTAATTCTCAGTACCCTCGGTCAGCCTTTAACCCTTTCACTTTGTTAATTTCTATTTACTATAATTTTAGGGTTCTGCCTCATCATTGAGACTCCAGTGGAATGCACACTATTTGCAAAACATTATCACCTTGATCAATTTGCTTCATGTCAACCTAAACTACTGCCTAAATCTTGAGTCCATATCAACTCATAAAATGATACCCATAAATATGGCTTATCTTCCAAATCATATTAGTTTTTCAAACTTACTCCCCTTGACTGGACAATAAGTCTTTTGTTGCTTATATGGCCAAAGGAACTTTTCATGTACTTGGTTGATAATCCGACTACCTGTGGGTTCCTTAGAGGTGTGATATCAATACCAGTCTTCTCTATTATCTTAAAGGGTCTGTATTATATGGTAGCAAGTTTGTTCCTTCTTCCAGACCCATGTTAGTCGTGGAACAGGACATGATCTCCTACAGAAAACAGTGGGATTCCGCTACATCTACTTTAAACAGCCGCCTGATTGAAAATCTTCTTAGCTAAACTATTGGAATACGCGTCAGTTTAAAGTTTTATCAGCATGTCCATTAAGTTAGTCTAATAGCGTTGGGGCTCTACTCCGGCTGGTATCCTCCATATAGGAATAAAGCAATGCTGGCAAAGCTGGATGTCTTCTATAGAGTAATTGGAAGGGTCTTGTCC
Source organism: Massospora cicadina (assembly GCA_022478985.1). Classification (NCBI taxonomy): domain Eukaryota; kingdom Fungi; phylum Entomophthoromycota; class Entomophthoromycetes; order Entomophthorales; family Entomophthoraceae; genus Massospora; species Massospora cicadina. The sequence continues at coordinate 321,981 of JAKSZP010009195.1, forward strand.
CTTCAACAAATGATAGGTAATTATTATATGTAAAGACAGCGAAGGATAGCAGGGTACTCCAGTCAGCGGGCCAATCATTTACCAGCTTGTGGAGAATGTTACCCAAAGTGCCATTTACCCGTTTGACTATCCCATTGGATTCAGGGTGGTAGGGTAGTTAAAACTTGCGGATGGCCATCAACTCAATCAACTTAGGAAGGACATTCAATGTGAAAGTTGTTTTGTTATCCATGATAATAGACTGCGGAAAGCCATGTCGCTGTATGACGCACTTCATAATAAGCTTAGCGGTGGATACAGCCCCTACTTTCCTGATTGCTCTTGCTTCCACCCCACCTGAGCAAGTGATCTATGGCTACAAGTATATAATTGGAGTGATTTTCCCCTATTGGCAGAGGGCTCACCAAATCAAGGGAAACAGTGTGCCATGTGAAACGGGGCTCAACCAGCTAAAAGGTAGTTTTCTTGTGGAAAGGTTTCTCCAATTGACATTGGTGACAACAAGCAAACATCTCAAGAACATCGTAGTGCAGCTCTCCCAGTAGTAGTGGGGTCATAAGAACTCCAATGTTTTCCACAACCCTCCTGGACCTACCACCCTATGTACATTCAAGATAATTACTGGCCTGGCGAAGGGTTTTTTGAAGCTCAGCGTCAATTCTCCAATTCTCTTATACAATTCCCCATTGCACATGAAGGTGTTGCAGTGAAGTACATTTAAAGCTTTGATCACTTTGTGGTGGCTCATTGTAATATTTGACATATTCATCATCTCATACATTATGTCAGCCAGTCCGCCATGATGTTAAGTTGGTATTGTGATAGACAGTCCGCGTTCTTATGTTTTTCCCCTGACTGGTTTACTATATCAGAGTCATATGCTTGGAGCTTTAATGTCCATCACCTGAGCCGTCCTTCAAGTTTCCAAAGATTCTGCAGCCAATGCAAGGATGCATGATCTGTTACCACTTTGAATTTCACTCTGTGGAGGTATACCCACGGACTGTTTATATGCATATATCACCGCTAAGTACTCCCACTCAGTCATGGTGTAATTACGTTTGTGACAGTTTAAACTTTGGCTACAAAATGCAACAGGGTACTCCACACCATCATCATCCTTCTGAGACAACACTACCCTTATGGTTGAAAGTGAAGATCCATTTGCACAATATATTCCATTTGCACAATATATTCATTTTTAAAATTAGGGTATTGCAAAATGGGTACACTAGTCAACGCTGTCCGTAAGACATTGAAGCGTGTTGACAACATTCAGTCCAGTCAAAGGTGGCATTTTTCTTTAAAACTCGAAGAGTGGAGCCCCAGTACATTTGAAGTTAGGAATGAACCGCTAGTAGTAACTGACAACTACAAAAACACCTGGATATCCTTTTTATTACCTGGCCAAGTCATTTTATGTATAGCTTCCATCTCTGCCAGCTGAGCTTTAAGCCCTTTGTAATCTACCACAAACCAAGGTATTCCAATTGCTCCTTAAAAAAGTGACACTTCTGAGGCTTTATTTTTATGTTAGCTTCAGCAAATCAGCGGCTCACTTGTTCCAAATGGTTAAGATGCTCCCTAAATGTCCTCAATAATGCATTTATTGTAATTTTAACCAGATGGAATCCTTCAATGATTTAGCGTTATTTGGAATGATATAGCCAATCTTGGTGGAATGGTTTATTGATTGAATTTCGTGTTATTTGGTTTGATTGCTGGTTAGTTGCTCCCCAATTTGGGTTGAGCAAATTTATTATTCTGCCAAGTTTGGTATTAGGTTCAAGTGGGGCCAATTGGTGGCCCCAAATTAGTACAAGGATCACCAGCAACTAATAGCTGAGGATGATCCACTTGATATCAGCCAGCATAATCAGAGTTCGATGCTAACTGCAATTTGTGGGCAGTTATGGGATTTCTGGTGTAAAGCCGATGTATTCGCTTTAAACATTTGCTGCCTGATTATCTGATGTTGGTGGATCCAACAAATTATGAGTTTGAGGCGGCTGAGGCTGTTTCTAGTGCCTCATTTATTATCAAGATAAGACAAGAATAGATGTTGGTGAGATGCCAAGATATTCCAAGTCAAGCAAGCAACCAAAGTAGTTTCCAGTGCATTATGATCAATTTGAAGGTCAAATAAAAATTTGATGTTTATTTAGATTATTATCTATATGGCTCACTGGTGACTTAAGGCTGAGGATGAGCTAAAACTAATTTGGACATTGTGAAGGATGGTGCGAGAGGGTCAACGCCAGGGAAGAGAATAAAGTAGAAGAAGAAGAAGAGAAGTGGTTGGCTGGAAGAACCAGCGGAAGAGCTGATAGGTTGGCGGTGGGCGCAGTAGCCCTTTTGTAAATAGTATAAATACCTGGCGCTTTCCTTTCAATAAATATCTCCCTTTGCCTATTCTACTTTTTGTTATAAGTTTATAATTTATTTTGTTAGTTAGGGTTTAAGCTAGGGGATCCCCAAAATGGCGTGGGTGACGCACCAAGGGGTTAGCTGGCGCTGCTAGCCCCGACGCCTAAGTCAAAATGGCAAGGGCTGACCAGTCTTCATACTGGTTAGCCTGCCAACTAGCAGAGCCCATAATCAATTTTCTGACAGCATTGATATCGTCAAGGTAAACTAGAATTCAGGATAGCTTCAGTCACCTAAAATGGTGTCCATAGCCTGCTGGAACATAGCTGGCGCATTGCACAACCCTTGGGGCATATGCATGGGCTAGAACAAACCTTTTTAGGTGATTATGGCGCATTTTTTTCCTTTCCACCACCAGCAACTTTATTTTCCAGTATCAGATATCAAGTCCATGGCGGTAAAGTAGTTTGCCCCTCCCAGATGATCTAAAGCATCATCAATCCATGAGAGTAGGTATGAATTTTTCTTTGTGATGCTATTAAGCTTTCTGTAGTCAATAATCACCCAGTTAGTGCCATTTTTTCATAACAATTAGCACCAGATATGCCTAGGGACTCTTGGACGGCTCTAACATTCCCTATTTGAAAAATTATCTACTTCATTGGAGATAATTTCTTCTGAAGCTTTGGAGCGCCGGATGGACCATTACCAAATAGGAGGGTGGTCTCCCATGTCTACCCAATACACAACTTCAGATGCACATCCCAAGTCGTTGTCATCGTTTGCAAATATCCCCAGTATTTCTCAAACAGATCCATCACCCTATCTTTCTGTTTCTTCAACAGCTTAATCAGAACCACATGTGAAACCACTGTAATTATGCTGAAAGAGGCCTTTACATGTAGGCCGAGGTACTCTAAGACCCAAAATTGTTAATATGGTGAACTTCATCAATAGGATTCAGATGTAAATAAGTCACTATTTAGTGCCTTTAGACCGTCATAGACTCCTTCTGTAGGTTCGCTAGCAATACCTTCACTTTCCCATGCCCTGGTAACAGTAACCCCAGAGCCACATGGGGTTCAAGATGTGATTGCTGGTAGGGCCCCACAATTTCCCCATATAGCCCTTCAGGGACACCTATTTTGAGCTCTGTCCCTATTATGACCTGATGCCCAGAAGGTATGCTTAAAGCGCTCGCAGCCCATAGCAGAATATATGTACTCATAAATCTAGTTAGGAAGGGATCTTGTCCTCACTTCATCTGCCAATATTGAACAGGAATCACACCGTTGCTATACATGAGATTAATTTGAATGAGTGGATTGAGTTCTTTGGGACTCCACTGGAGATAAAATAGATGGGGGTCCATTGTCCCAGAATATTAAATGTTCCTTCTAACATATTGACCACTGCCCCAAATCACTGTATGAAAGTGGCCCAGTTGACATGTCATAATTATATTAGGCAGAACCACCGCCAGGGTGGATGCACTGACCAAACTGAACCTCAGAGGCAACGCATTTTAAACATCCTCCAACCCAGTGCTTTGTGCCCCCGCTGTCCCATACTCTACTTGGTGCTCTACATTAGATTTCATCAGAAGCTTAGCCACAAGCTTGGTGGATATAATATTAACTAGAGCGCTGGTAGCTATAATAGCTCAGATTTTTGTATTTTGAACAAAAATATCACAGTATGTATGCTCTGAATAAGAAGAATTATTGTTGTTTAGTACATGAACATCCAAGGGCTTTTTGTTATTGAAAAAAAGGACAATACTGGAGCCAAAATGAGGATACTCCTAATCAATTTTCTTTACTGGAATCGCCACGTTCACCCCCTCTAGGGCTGCAACATGCGCTGAAGGGCTAACTTTAACTGTACCGTTTTTCTCAAAGAATTGCCAGGTATATGGTTTTTTTACATCTTAATCAGAACTCCAGTCTGTGTTATTCTGATATCTCTCTCAGTTAGAGTCCAAGGTATTGTAGAGAATTTGTTGATTTAATAAGTCGTTGGGGTGAGTACCAGGACTGACGCAAACCAACTTGTGGGAATTATCAGGGACAAATAAATTTAGATTAGCAGAGGTAGAGCTTCCCGTCTCTACTCTGCTCAAGCTTTTCTCTGTTCAATTGGGGTGGGCAGTACGGCCTGAGCATGCAGTTTTCAAGGGCAGTTAGCTGCATAGTGACCTCTTTGGCCACATGAGAAACAAGCACAAACGGATCTCAACTCTGTAACACCCCCAAAGGTCTGGGTTGGAAGTTAGATGGGGTTTGTAATTTGGCTGAGGACGAGCTGGTTGGGCATAAGGAGGACGGAAAAGGACCATTTAAGTATTAAGAGGAGAGTATTACCCAAGGATTATAACTGAGTCGTTGGGGTCCATTTCCCAAAGGGGATTTGGTGGAAATTTCAGGGACCTTCCATTCCACGTTGTAAGCACCTAAAGTGACAGAGAGACGTCATAAATATTTAATAATTTGTAAAAGTCCATGTCTTCTTGAAGAATGCAAGCCATAGAGTTATACAGCTCTTGATATGGCTTGACAGCCGCTGTCATTGCTATGCCCATGTCCTCATTGGTCAAAATATTTTCTCCCACTAGCACATGGGCTTCAGATGTGATTCGCTCCGCAAACTCCACCAAAGACTCATTTGGTTGAAATTGTATTGTTAGAAAATCGGCCATGTGCTGCGCCATCTTTACCACACCCCCAAACAGGCGGAGCACAATTTTCTTTACCTCTTGATATGTTACAGTACTTTTTAAGTTAACATATAACTTGATTTGCACTCTCTACATCCAGAGTGGACAACAACAGTTTAGCCTTATGACAATCTGAGACCCCTCCACTTAAAATTCAAACTGCTCAAAAAATCCCAGTATGTTTCCTTCACAGTTAAATGTAGTGGTAGCTTGTCACTACAGACCTCTTCTACTCTAGTGACACTATTCAATTTACTCTCTTCACAGTGTAGCCGCTCTTTAGTGTCATCCAAGCGGTCATCAAGTTGGCTGGCTTGGTAACCTACTAGGCTCAGTTGGTGGAAGGCCTTAATAAGCTGATCTGTTATACCTTTTTTTCTTGAAATAGCACTTTTTGCATCTGAAGTAGTGTATACAAGCCAAGTTTTAGTTCCGCATTTTAGAATAACTCAATAAACTGGGATAGTCCCCGTCAAATTGATCCTGCTGCGCCATTGCTTGGCATATTTGGAGCTCTCAGGGTGTTGATTAATGAGCTCCCTGTAGTGAGCATCACTGTTATAATTTTGGCAATATACTTGAGATACGCCATAGGAGTTGCACAGGGTCAAGCCCACTGAGAAATGGACTAACAATATGGAGATCGTTGGTCTGTCAAATAAACTTAATGACCTTTATATAATATGAGGCAATCGCCTTGACTTCACTACTTTATATAAAAAATAATATGACTAGCAGACTCTTCCTGTTTACGATTTATTTATTCATCCTATCCACTCTTTTTCTCCTCTATTCTTCCAAAAGACCTCCTTTTTTTCTCATTCTCAGCTCAGCTCTTAATCCTCAGTACCCATGATCAGCATTCAACCCCTTTGCTTGGATATTTTAAATTCACTCCAATTTTAGGGGTTTCACCTCATCATTGAGGCTCTGGTAGAATTCACATCGTTAGTCAAAACATTATTGCCTCAATTGATTCGCTCCATGTCAACATAATCTACCACCAAAATTGTAAGGCTCACATCAACTCATAAAACATGATCTGCCAAACTTATGGCTTATTGTCCAGACATATTAGTCTTCAACAGGTTCTTAAATACCTAATACACCAGAAAACCGACTTTCCTATTGGAAAATATCCTTACCCAGCCTATCATGTAGAGAAGATACAAGTCATTTCTATGTTGTATTTAAAATCTGCTACACTATCAATTCAGTGCATAATGATGGAAAGTTTCAATGAATTAGGATTAGTGTTGTGACTGAAAAGAAGAAGAAATTGTATGAGCTCCTGGATCAATTTAAAGAAAAAATTAGCACAGGGTAAAAAACTATGGAATGCGTAAAGGAGAGGTTCATAATATCATCATAAGATCTGCCATCCCTTTCAATCTAAACTATATTGCTATCCAAAAGCTAAGTATGAAATTACCATTAAAAGAAAAATCAGCTATCTGAAGCCGCCTTGATCAGACTTTTTATAATGACCGTGGGCTTCACCACTGCTACTGGTACACAAGAAGGACGGAACACACCACATAGTTACTTTTTACATTAGTAAAATGAAGTTAATGAGAAAAATTTGTACCTGCTCCCTCAATTAAATGATTCTCTGAAGTGCTTGGGAGGATTGAAGTACTTCTCCACGATGGATCTGTCCAGTGGCTACTGGAAGAGGGAGCTCTCGCCTAAAGATCAAGAGAAGAGCTCCCTGGTCAGCAGTCAGGGATTTTTGAACCTACAATGATGCCACAGGGGCTGTTCAACGCCCTGAAACTTTCCAAAGCGTGATGAAGGCATTTTCTAGGAATCTCAAGTTAGAAATTCTGCTCATCTATCTGGACGATATTACATTGATCAGTCACACTTTTTAAGAGCAACTCCATCATCTATGAGAAGTGGTTACTCAACTATAAGAATCTAACCTGAAAGATGAAATGAAGCAAGTACACTTTCCTGAAGATACAGTCGGAGTTTCTAGGACATGAGATCAGTCCCAAAGGAATCAAGCCTCTGGAAGGGAAGATCAAAGCTATAGTGGCCGTGAAACAGCCTTGAAGCATTAGTGACATCTAAGTATTTATAGGGATGGTGATATACTATTGACAGTTTATCCCCATTTCACAGACTTTGCTGCGCAGCTCACTTACCTGTCAGCCAAGGACACCAAGCTTGAATGGGACCTGGAGCAAGATAAAGCCTTTGAAGTTGAAAGATAATTTGTTGGCGCCAATACTAGTCTACCTGACTTCAATAAAATGGTTTGCCTATACTTATACCAGTAACATTGGACTTGGAGCGATACTCATCCTATTGGATGAAGAAGGTGTTGATCACCCGATTGAGAACTACTTCAAGGTCTTAACAAGGGGGAAAAGAACTACACTGTGATGGAAAGAAAATGCTTGATTCTGACAAGAGCAGTGAAGCACTCTTGACCCTGTTTATATGAAGTACAATTTAAAGTCATGATGGATCACGCATAGCTCACTTGCTATGCAACATGAAAAATCCAGAATAACGCCCTGCTCAATGAGCAGTAAAGGTCCAAGGGTATGATTTGGATACTAAAACAGATCAGGCAGAAATTAATTCAACGTCAAAGAACTGTCTCAGCACCTGTTTAATACCTCCAAGAACATGAGAGTGATTTCCTGTAAAACCTGATTAGATTAACAGAGAAAGAGTGGCAGGACAAACTTAATGCGTTAAAGACTGTCCTAAGAAGATGCTCTAAAGATACCTAGCGTATTGATGGTACCTACAAAGAAGAACAATTGCAAGTGGTGCCCATAAGTATGACCTAGTGATTAAATGGAAAATGTGATAAAAGCTTGCAAGCATGTTAGCCATTAAAAATTCCAGAAAGCAATGAAATACCTAAGAAACTGGTTCTATTGGGAGTCAATGTCAGAAGAAGTACATCAAGCTCTGGAACTCTGTGTACCCTGCGCAAGCTTCAGATCCCTAGAGAAGCTCTTTGAGTTCCATCCAATATCACCAACAGCCCCATCCACAACATATACTTTGACATGATACAACCGTTAGCTACCACCTCAAGTTGATTCAAATGTACTTTTGAAGCAATTGATTATTTCACCAAATGGGTCAAAGCACCAGAAGTCAAGACCTACACCACAGGATTGACTGCCAGATTCCTGTATAAACAAGTGATAGGGAGCCATTGATGCAAATAATCTATGATATCAAAAAATGGCAAGAACTTTATCTCTGATGTCATGATAAAGCTAATGGATCTAGTTTAGTAAAACAGCAATTTACTACTCCATATAATTCATCCTCCAACGTAAGTTTATAATATGTGGATGGAACCTTACAAGGTTTATTTAGAGATGGCCCTAAATTACAAGTTAAATAGGATTAACTGTTGCCATACGCGCTTCCATCATATGGACATAGCCATCCTCAGTTTATTGTCATGTTTATGTTTAAGCCCTATATGGGCGAGAAGTAGCATTATCACCTTGCTGGAACCTGTCATCTCTTCAGATCACAAGAACATACCACCTGGGATTTACTAGCAAGAGTTAGCTAATATATTAATTAGGGCTCAGCTAAAAGCATCTAAGGACATCGAAGCCACTATCCTCAAAAATCAACATGAGAGTCAGTTATTGACTAAATTGCCAGAGTTTATTTTGAGAAAAGATTTTAAACTACTAGTTTGGGATCACCTAGTGTTAAAAAAAGGTTTTTTTTCTACTATATATGAGGAAGTCAGCCTGATAAGTTGCAAGACGTCCGTACTGTCCCTGCAACTATCCTGGCCAATAGAGGAGCTGAGTAATCCGTAAGAGATGATGATAACATTATAGTATTTAATAGAGTGCATACCTGCCGTCATAGGTCCTTCCCTCAGTCTTGTCTTGGGAGGTAGAGTGTATTGGAAAATACTATGAGTATACTGTAGATTAATTCCTCGCCCTCTGAAAGTTCCCCGTCAGTGTATAACCACTAAGAGGTTTTTAAAAACAAGATAAAACGCAGTTAAAGGAAATAAACCCCTTTTTTATAGATCGTGGCGGCTAAGAAATTTATCAGAAAATCAGGATAACATCACACAAAAGACTTTGATACCTGAGAACTAAAGAGATTAATGTATGCAATCTGAAAATGACGCCAAAGACCTTTGAATTTCAACCCCTTTTTTACCTTTGGGGGGACAAAATATTTTTATGATCAACCAATGATGGAGCAATTCCATCTAGTATGGCCAATAATTAAGGAATTAAAAAACCCCATCAGAACCAAGTTACACCAATGGAAGCAATTAAACCTTCTATCTGAATATTACCTAAAAGAAAATCAAGCAATATCAAAGGTTAGTTAAAATCCTGAGGTGAGGAGCATTGGAGAAGCGCAATTATATAAGGCTCATCCTGAGCAGCACATTACTAGATTTATTTAGAATCAATAATCAGAAGCGGTTATAAAGCCCATACCCAGAAATGAGAATTATCAAGGGGCCTCCAAACATCTTTTTTAGCACTAGTGGGGCCCAACCTAAAAGGGGAAGCCTCCACGCATTTTATTTGCAAGTGGGACAAACAAAAGGGATTATTAGAAAAAAAAGTCCTAATATGGTACCTCAGCTAACAGCCTGGAAGCCATATCAGAAGGTGAGGAAGCAATGGGGAAACGCTTGTCTGGCACCCGCTTTAGCTGGAAGACCATGGTGGACAGCATTGGGGTGGGAGCATCAGCGACATGAGGCATAAGGAGGTTTAGTTGTGGGTTTTCTTCATTTATTAGGCCAGCGGTGTCCATCGCCTCAACGTATTGAGCAAGTTGATTCTCAGCAAAAGTGATGAGAGCTGGCACACAAGTGATTGACTTGATGCGCTGTAAGGGGCCTATAAACATCCTGGTTTAGAATGTCCACTTCAAGATGGAACTTGAAGACTAGCATTAAGCCAAATGGATGCCGCCACCAAGGCAAAGATCAAGAAGAGACTGACTTGAGGTTTTAAAGCCCCTAAATATTGCCATAACATTGACATTTATTACCAATTTCCATTTATTTATATCTTGCTATTATGCAAAGATTATAAAAAATACTTTGGTTTTAACTTTTTTATGAGCCTTGTAGCTCATGATCTCAAGTTTATCTTTTGTTTCCACTTATATTTATGTTAAGTGAAGAGATCTCCAATAACCAGTCTGATCTAAAGAGCTAAAAAGATTCTCATTACCCATTTTGGGTCATATGAGATTCGGAACTGTTGCAAGTTTTGCGATCTACATCATATGGTATTCTTCTAGCTTACCAGAACAAGAGTATGAATACTGCTGATCCTTGTTTTTTGCCTTTAATGGCTACTTTTCACTACAAATTCATAAAGCAACTCACCAACTCACCAAAGCCAACAACTTCACCCTTTTTACCTGATTACATTATCAGGTCCAGAGCCCTACATCCACCTGGGCGGCCCATCTCTGTCCTATCATTAATCCCAGTACATCAGGGTTATTCTCCAATAGTACCTCATTTCAGCTAGCCAGTCATGATAGTCTGCATGGGGTTCCTTGTAGCTCCAAGTATTGAAGTGGCGTTGACCTTCCAAGGACCTTCAAATCCTACCCCTTAAGCATAATTATACAAATCAACTTATACCTTATAAAATTTTAGTGAAAAAGGTCTTTATTGAAAGGGAATTGGAGGTATTTATACTTGGACAATGAATGGAAATTAATTTACCACCTATTAAAATAACATCAACATCAATTACATAAAATAATGAAATACTTTATACTATAATTATCCTCAGCATCAATTGCTAGCAAATACTAAGAATCTTTGATTGTTGATTGTAGAATTCATCCTGCTATAAAAATGGAATACAAAAAACTAATGGTAATTTATACCAATCGCTTTTCTTTCTCGTAACAAGCACTTTAGTTACTATGATTTGATTTTGAACAGCAAATTTGGATAATCACATACAGGAAAGATGGGCGACTTTAATAACAAAAATAATACAACATGGGCGAGTGTCGCGGCAAGCGGTGCGCTTAACAGTGCAACTAAGGGCAAGAAACGCCCTGGAGGGGGACCAGGAACCCAAGCTGTAAAAAAGTTGCAAACTCAGACACTGTCTGGGTTTATGGTATTTACTGTAAAGCACATGCAATACATGTACATTCAATTCAACCAACCTTTGTCAAAGGTGGAACACAGGATCAGACTCTTCCTTGGGGATGAGTCACCAACCCTGTGGGAGAAAACATGTGAGGCACAGCCCTCACTTTTCCCTCATGCGGTGTACATAGCCACCAACAACATGGGCCGTGGCTGAATCAATATTGGTTTTGAAACAGCTGATGAAGCTGATGCCGCAGCAAAAATCTGCGTGGAAATTGCCCTTCCTGAGGGCAAAAAAATTGTGTGCACCATGTGCATCAGATGGAACAAAGCGAAAACTTTGTTCATCTCCTTTGACTCACTCCCCACCAACCTTCCTTGTAAGGTAATTGAGGAGGAGCTCCGCAAAGGTCTTGTGGCCTACGGAGAAATCCAACAACTCAAATTACAGCGATTTTGCTTAATGCCCGACCTGTGCACGGGCAAAGCTATTGCTGTAATCAACCCCTTCCCAAAAGTGGAAGAGGATTTATCCAGAATTCCCCATGCAGCAGAATTTCACTTCGCAGATGGGGGTCAGTTGGCTGCATTCCAAGTTACACTGGAACGCGCACCACCCATTTGCAACCACTGTGGCTCACTGGGACACAAGGAACATGCATGCCCTGTAAAAGAGGGCTTAATGGAAAATGATTTTTGTGAAGAAGCTATGGATAAAGATAATGAAAACTTCGCCAAAATGACTGATGGCCACCACCCATTCCACTGGGGTGAAGACGGACTATACTCCATTGTGGACCCAGTTACAAGTAAGCAGCGTAAAGCAGCACAAAAAGCCCGCAAGAGAGCAGCGGCTGAAGCAGTGGCACATGCGGAATCCGCCATTAACCATGGACAAATTCAGGAGGATATTTCAGATATTCACTGAACCAACCAATCAGAACAATATGCCCAGGTCAAAAGTTTTCACAGTAACCAGACTGAGCCACAAAGCGTCATCAGTCATGCACATACTGATGAACAATGCAACTGCAATTTGGGTGAAAATGCGGTGCACAATGCAACAAAGTTGAACCTCAAAAATATAAAATCCAATCAACAGCCCGCATCAAATCAACATGAGACCTGTGCAGGAAAAGTTGATGCAAATGCAAAAAACCGCAATTCCCTTGAATCATTGGGATAGATTAAGGGAACCAACAATGGCAGTGAAAGAGTTGGAGTACAGATGCGGAGCATGTCCAAAATGAGCCGCGGTGGGATAGGACCAGAGGGTCCTCCCAACCGCTCCTGAGGCGCCGCGGGCACCTCAGTGTCAATAGGGACGTTAAATATCGCGGGAGCCAGGGCTCATACATCCCAAGCCAAAAAGCTGGCATTCCTGCGAAAACCTCTTGTAGACATCTTGGCCATCCAAGAAACCCACTGCCTACAAGGGGAAGAAGAATCCTGGTCAACCAGGGTCGCACCATCACAATCAGTATGGACATCTCACTGTGGGGTGATAGTCCAGAACAACAAAAAATTTAAAATTACAAATTCATCATCACACTTGCACGGTCAAGTCCTGGTAGCAACAATCATATGCAAGATGAAATAATTTCGTTAGCATGTATTTACGCACTGTGCACTGCAACTGAGAGAAAATTTTTTTTGAAAAAATTTCTACTCTCACCCTCCCACCAGATATCATCATGTTAGGCGATTTCAACTGCTGGGATAACCCCAATACAGATTGATGGCCTAATCCCAGGGGATGCCCACCTGGACACATTGAATATCGCACAATGAAGGCATCTCTTGGCTTACAGGATGCTCTTCCCCCCAATTCACCAATCCTTCCCCATATGACAAGACCCAACATACGTGAGGGACTGCTCATATCAATGAGTTGTATTGACCACATCCTCATCCCACAATCCCACCACTCAAGAATCTCCAAATTTACAACAAAAAAGATCAATTTTTCTGATCACCGATTAGTTATGGTGCAGTTAGCACCAACCCAATCCCACACACAGGTGTCGCCTTGGAGAAAGCTTCACCCAGAAAATATAGGATTGCCTGAGATACCTGACTGGGTTGAAAACAAGGCTACAAACCCAGAATTCACAGCCCCATTCACTTTGGATCCCATCGGAACATGGGAAATTTTCAAAAAAGATTTAACTAACAAAACCCAACATATTGCATCATGCAAGTACACCGCGGACACTGCCACAATCAAGCGTACCTTGGCAGAACTAGACCACCTGGAAATAAATACTCTGAGATCTGGCTATAGCCCTAATTGGGGACGCAAATGGGCAGAAATTTCAGCCTGACTTAACAATCTCATCTTTGAACACCAACACAGAATCAAAGTATCAAACAAAGGTAAGTTCATAAAGGAAGGCAAAACCTGTTTGACATACTTTATCCGCCAATTCCACTCCTGCGGAAACCAGCCCAAATGCACACAGGTCCACAAGACCAATGGCACCATGGCAACTGACCCTGAGGAGGTCAAGGTGGAAGTACATCGCTATTACACCAAATTATATCGTGATATGCCAACAGATCCACAAAAAATTAAAGAATTTATTCAAACTGCCATGATACAAAGTACACCACCAAATTACAATATACTATCTTTTATCACACGGGAGGAGCTTTGGGAAACAATTCGCGGTGCACCACGTAGGAAATGCCCAGGACCTGATGGGATACCCTACGAATTTTACAAAAATTATTTTCAACAAATTGCCCCCTCCTATTGGCGTCAATGAACCAGAATTTGTTGGAAACACGCCTATTACCAGGAGGCCATGAATCCTATGTTATAACCTTGTATAAAAAGGGTGACAAGTTGGACCTGGCCAACTGGCGCCCAATTGCACTCTATAACACTGACACAAAAATTCTAACAAAAATTCTAGCAGCTAGATTAGGCGCAATTGCATCTGACGTCCTATCACCCAACCAGTTTGGGTTTATACCAGGGCGTTCAATCTGGAACAACATACACCCTGTTGCAAACATTTTCCAATCCAAAGCAACTGGTGCCCTGGTCTTCTTGGATCAGGAAAAGGCGTATGACCATGTTAGCTGGCCATACCTAAAAGAATGTCTACATGCCTTCAATCTCCCACCAAGATTCATAAAATGGGCGATGCTCCTAACAGAATCTGCAACCATGGCTGTATGCGGCCCTGGATTCCCAACAAACAATATCAAACCACACAGAGGGCTCAAACAAGGGGATCCCCTCAGCCCACTGCTATACAATTTCAGCTTTGACCCACTCCTCCGAGTAACTGACTCACATCTCATGGGGATAACTGCACAAGGACAACCAACAGTCAAGATACTGGCCTTTGCAGATGACTGCGTAGCAGGTATAGCAAACAATGAAGATGCCTGACAGCTGGAACACACTCTAGAGGAATACTCCAAGGTGAGCAATGCATCGCTCAACAAAAGGAAGACAGAAATCATCCTCTTAGGCAAATACACAAACAATTGGGCCACAACATCAGAACCTCACACCAGCACTCGAAGAAAAAACCCAATTATTTTACCCTTTGCAACACCTCTCACCACCACTCCTGTCTGACACCTTGGAATCTGGCTAGAATCAGGGGGATATGCTAATGAGTCAATGGAAAGTAACCTGTTACAACGGGTATCCAAACGCGTAGCCTCCCTCAAGAGGAGAACCCCAGGACTAACAGGACGAGTTACAGTTGCTAACTCGCTCATCCTCCCAATACTGTGGTACCAGGCCCATGCGATAGCCTTCTCACCTACCTTCATAACCTCAATTCACGCACTTATCCAGGGCTGGCTGTGGACTGGCCCTCACCCTCCTATACGGATGGAAACACTATTTGGCCCACGCTCAAGCGGAGGCATGGGACTAATAGATTTTGAGAGCCATGCCAATTACATCCTAGGTACCTGGATAAAGGAAATCCTTGCTCCAGACCTCCTGCAACAACATTGGTCCAGAGCAGCAAAGGACTAACTTTGCACAGGCGCTCAAATTAACTAACCCACATAGTCCACCCAGACTACTTTCATACCTTGCCAAGCACCCTACCGCAACAGGTCCGCATAGAACCTCCCCTCATTTCAAACATATCCCCTGAACTATCCGCCATATGGGATGGACCATAGAGAACATGAGTACTATACAGGGAAGGGGACGATCCAGCCCCCAATTCAAATTAAGAAACCCAGAAAACCACCCCCAGAGGGATATGCTCGCAACAACCCCAAGCATAGCTAGGATAGAATACCTAGATATGCTGGACATTCCCTATGATATAACCACACAGAAAGCAATGTGGAAAATGACACACCACCCACTCCTACAACCAAGGATAAGAGCAAACGCCTGGCGCTGTTTGAGAAGGACCTATAGGATGGTGGTTCGCTCCAACTCCCTCCACAAAACATGTGCAGTATATGGAGGGGAGGGATCCCTACATCACCGCCTAGAAACATGCCCCCCAACCAAAGCTATATGGCAGGAAGTCGCACGCCTGCTCAAGATTCAAAACGAACAGGAATTCTCAATATCAAAGAGTATCTTTGCGCTCCAGATTGAGTCACCAATCCCATCTACCCTCCGCTCCCTAATAATACCCATTGCAATGTGGACAATACACACAATTGCATTAGATGTGTTCAAGGGCACGGTCCTAACCATTCATGGGATTATTAACAGATTCCATGTCCACTTACTAGAGCACTTCCAAGCCTGGCTCTATGGATATATGAGACCAAGACAAAAAGCGCTCATAGATTCATGGCTCCCACTCTGGTTCCTCCACACAGACCCTTTCCTTCACACATGCTCCATAGCAGGGGATACCCCCTCGGAGTAGTGCACCAACCCCCCCATACCTGGCAGTCCCGCTGGCAACAGGGGTAACTTGAGTACCCTGGGGTGCCCAATTTTTATATATCTTAGTTATTCTCTTAGTTTCACATATATTCGGTAATGTCTGTCCCCTGGTCAGCTTACCTCGGTTAAATAAATGGTAATTCATGCCATTGCTCTAGATAAAACTGTCATTATTTTATATTTCTTCGAGGTAAGCCAACCAGGGGACAGACATTACCAAAATTAAAAACTAAAATTAAAAACTAAAAACTAAAGTGACTAATTGGTTCAAACAAAACGCCCAAATGATTGGATTGAGTGAAACAATTTGAATAAAACAACTAACCAGGTGGGCAGTGGAATCTGCTTATCCCTCCATGGCAGAAGGGGAGGGGGATTGGGGGGCTCATTTTTGGCAGCGTCTTCTTCCTCCCATAGTAGAGTGCATGTCATGGCAGACAGTAAGGGAGTTGGTGCATCTGCGGCATGTGGTTCAATATCTCTAATATTTGGTATTTCATGGAAATTGCCAGCTAGGTAAATGGCACTGATATATTTGTTTAAAGCTTTTTCAGCTTTAATGCGGGCATCTGGGAGTTTAATGAATGTGGCGATGTTGGTTCAGGTAATTTTAGCTTTTGGTTTCCGTGCTATAGTTGCCACGTTCTGGTAACATTGTTAACAATTTTGTGTAACTGGTTTAATGTGATTTTACTTTTTGGGGTGAGGGTTGAGGGGATTACAGGAGGTGGAATTCCTCCTGTGAGCATCGCCACTGATTTGGCGACAGCTTTACAAAGGGGATGACAATCTGGTGTTGCAGCTGCTTCAACTTCAAGCTGGTGATTGCTGCAAAACGATTCAGCGTTTGGCTGTGGGGTATATAGTCAAGGGGGGTATTTGATGTCCCATTCTGCATTAAAAAACCGCTCAATTTGCAGAGATGGTTCTTCAATGAGCTTACCTGATTTTTCAATCTCAGCCAATAACACCCATGGGTTTTGGTTGAATTGGATTGGGGAATCAGCGTACAGTTGAGGTTTGATTGGTTTGTTTGAGGAAGCATGGGATTGAACTGGGATCCAATCCGATGCTTGATTGGAGGAATCATTTATGGCATTGGGGCGAGGTGGAGGCTAATTGGTGGCTGCAGGTGCAGCTGCAGCTTCTGGTTTTGGGGGTGGGGGAGCTAGGACTGTGCCCCATACCAGAACTTGTACAGGGTGGGTGGCGGATTGGAGGTCAGCGGATAAGTTGTCTGATCTGTCAGAAGTGGCTAAGGAGGGGCTCTTGTGTTTTGAGTGGTCCAACTCAAAACATGATGGACAGATCATCTGCCCGCCCTCAACGTGGGCCCAAAATGGATGGTCAGGTGCTGAAGGAATTACAGTGTGAGGGGGAATTGACATGGCGATTTTATTAAATTCAGGGCTGATCATGGCATATGCCTGAGGCCCAGTGAGTCGTGTGGCCCCATTTGGGATCACAAATTGTAAGATGGGGTTGGAGTCATAGGCTGCCAAACTGTCCATCAGCTCCTGGTGGAGCACATCAGGGGAGGTGGGTGGGCAAACCAGCAAACTGGACCACCAAAGTGTGTCCACTAGGAGCTGGGTTTGAGTTGTGGGGAGAGGGGTGCCCTGGAATACCAGGGGCACAGTTGCTGCAGTGGGAGCGTCAGCTCCACAGGTAAAGCCAAGGTCAAAATACCCCTTTTAGGGGCGGAAATCTATGAATTTGGCAGGTGTCATCACCACCTGTGCCATTTCAATAATGGCTTGGTCATGGTATGGGAATAGTTTCCCATATTCAACCCTTAGGCCATAGTGCATGTTGCTCCGGGGAGAACCAGGGGGCAGCGAGGTACCACTTGGGTACAAGTAAGGTGGGCGTTGAGAACCTTGGAAAGAAAAAATTGTCTCATGGGTTTAATATGACTGGGTGAACCAGTCCTAGCACATTTTCCTGCCAGATGGAAAATGGTGAGGGAGTTTTGCCACTGCCCCACACTGGAGCATCCAGCTAAGAATTTGAGGACATTGGAGAAAAACTACAATGGGCAATTTGGATATGTTTTATTAATTCATGTAATTTTACTTGGAAATTTATGCAAAGTGGAAAGAGAGTTACTGTCATCATTTTAACTAAGATTATCAAAACTTAGGAGCCAAAAATTAAAACTGAATATAAAAAAGTTAAGACAACTTGAAACTAGCTTTATAAAATCAGCACCTGTGTCCATTTAATCAAATCGTTAATTTGGGATAAATCAAAAGTACATAATCTGGTTAAAATACCAGCAGAAACTCTAGAGGAAGAATACTTTGATTGTTAATAACTCCTTGACAGAGAGGTTAGCTAAATTTTTGTTGAACCTTATGTTAGACAATATACTGAAGTTATTTAAGAATGTCAATAAGAGTACCTCCAGCAGGGCAATGAGCAGAACAAACCAGCGTTAAATGTTCCATAAGGTAGCATCAAAAGAAAATTCACTCAGTGAGGATTATCATGCCCCTTCAGAAGGTCTCCTGGTGTCTAATCTGTGTTGAAAGAACCCCTCTGCAGTAATTTTGCTAACCAAGCAAAAAGAGTACAGGCAGATTTGCTGATTAGTACTGATATAAAAATTTCAATTCTCATTAGGTTTAGTTTAATGTCATTAACTTCAGTGATAGATGCAGTCATTTTACTTTAAGTGATCTAAAATCAATTTTTAATAAAAAAATCTTTTCATGACAACTCTTGAAGGAGGGAGTTGTTAGAATCCAAGGATTGCTCGCTTGCTTATAATAATCCAGCACATAAAATTTAAAAAGTTTGACCTTTATCCTTGATTTTTGCCAGTGTCTTACAGTATATTGACTGTTTGGAAGCTCAATAGTATCATTAATCTAAAATGCTCTTTTGTTTTTCTTGCGCTAATTTTTCCTACAAATTTGGGAACTTTTGCTTATGCAGTCAAGACACAAATTGGTAATTTTCGTCCTGGAAGATTGTCAACAATCTTAATAAGAACCATCTTTTGATATTTAAACCAGATAATAGAACTAATAGTATATAGTTTTTTATTAGAAGATATAATTTGATGATATTTTTACTGGACAGGCACCTTATTTATATTTTTAGTGCATCTCCTGGACATACTTTGAGCACGCAATTTTCCACAGATATTTTCAGCCTCAGTTCAGCCCATGAACTGGTGCAAGCATGGCCTTTTAATAGGACTATTGGTGGCAAAATACTCTTAAAATTAGGAAGGTTTCAGGTACAAAATTGCAACTCAAACATGCAAATTTGTCCTAAGGTCAGCCCAAATTGAGTAACATCATACAGCTGATGAAATACAATTATTGGGAAAATGGGCATCAATTTAAGTCTAATGACATACCTTTAATCAGGACGTCAGCAGGCCTCTCAATAGCACTAGGTACTCCCATTTGGGCTGTCCATGTGCAAGTGCTATCATGCCAATTTTGAGCATTGTCATACAAATTTTGCCATAGGTTAGAAAATTGACTGCAATAATATGACGGGAAATATATAGTTTATTAGCCCATGGGATTTTTAAAGCAAATTTGGATATTAATCACAGGGCAATTTTCTTGATTATAAAGCTGATTTTATGCACAAGTAATCAGGAATAATTGCCAAGTTTAGTCAGTTAATTGGCCAGAATTAATTGTTTAAAAGGGTTTACTTTCAATTCAACTACCAGAATCTGACTCTTCCCCACTGACTAGATCATAATCCCTGAGATTCTCAATTATTCTGCAATGATTGCCAACAATCAGCTTTGGTTTTGGCACAAATTGCCAATGGATAAAGAGTTGAATTCCCCTAGCTTTGGGATTGGCCCAAATTTCCAATGGACTTGGAGCTGGATCCCCTCCTCAAGAGAAAACAATAGCTATTAGTTTTTTGTGATATTATCTTTATATATATTAAAAGTAATTAAAGTGGGTCAACCTTGAAACAAATATACCGTACTAAGTTTTCAGCCAGTACAGGTTTCAGAATTGTGTTGAATAAAAACTGCCCTATATAGGAAGCAGGAAATACTCTGCAAGGCTGATCACCCTTTATTTGTATATATATTTTGTATTTATTATTTTATAGTTTTTGCTTTTCTTTTTTATATTTATCTTATTTTATTTTTCCCATGTGGTATTATATATATGTGTTCTTTAATTGGCTAACTTAATAAATCTTCTTTCAAAATTTTGCATGGAAATGGTTGTATATAAGGCCAGTCCTAACTTCCTTGATTGCATAGGGAAATTGTGATGTCTTTTCTATATCAAAAGAGAAACTCAGATGCGATCTAACTTCTGTAATTGGCCTGATGCATGGGTGTTGCAAAAAAAGAACTTAATTGCCTACTTTATATTTGGCCAAACTGTAGCATTTTGCATATCCTTTTTATATCAGGCCTTTTTAATGTCAAAACTGTTGTCAAAAGCTTGAGATTACAGTATTATTAGGGTATCCACAAATTTCTCAACACATTGAGGATAATTTTTCTTAATTGGTTCATCTAAGACTGAATATAGTAGTGATGGTAGGGAAGGATGTATTCCATATAACAACTGAAAAGGGACATCATGTCAGCTGAATGATAGGAGATGTTGTAGGCAAATAAGCCAAACTCAAGTAGGTGCTTCATCCAGATGGTTTGTTTGAAGTTAATTTTCAGATGATATTCATCACCGTCCCATATTCTCGCTCAACTGTACCATTGGTTTGGGATGATAGGGAGCGGAAATAATGACTATTACTCCCATTAACTGGTTGAGCTTTGTGAGGACATTGGCAGTGAAAATATTCCATTATCTTGTAAAAATGATCTGTGGACACCCATGCTTGTGGAGGATATTTTAGGACGAATTTGGCTGTAGTTGCTGCTCCTGCTTCCCAAATAGCCTTAGCTTTAGCCATTTAGTCAAGTGTTTGATAGCCATGATAGTGTACTTGGACTTTGGCTTTCTTGTACGAAGAGTCCTGATGACATTAATAGATATGGTATGCCAAACAAACTTGGGTCAAACAAGTTGATAAAATTCTTTTTTGATGGTTTTTTTCCTTGACACTTGCACAACACTTTAGCGTTTCCTAGATGTCAAAGTGCATTCACTCCCAATAATATAATTGCTTCAGATTCTCCATAATCTTATTAAATCTACCATGTCCTATATTTTATGAGCAGCCAATATGATGTCTGTTTGGGCCAATAGTTGTAAGAATATATAGTTTTTGCTCTTGATGATCTTGTAAAGTGTCCTGTTTTCAATTATTGTATCTTTTCATAAGCCCAATAATGATATTTGATCTGATTTGGGCTCATCTAGATACTCTTCCCTGATCATCTTTTTAAACAACTCATCAGCGGCCAAAATTTAAGCGCAGCAATAGTGGGCAGTCAGGATAGGAAGTTGGCATTCTGATGCTTTACCCCTGTTTAATTCTTAATCATGTAATTATAGGCTTAAGCTTTAATGACCAGTGGGCTAATAAGCCCTCAGGCTCCCTCAAGTTGTTCAACTATCTTAAGGACGCATGATTGGTAAAATCAATGAATCGAGTACCATAAAGATAGACTCAAAATTTCTTGAAAGCATATATGGCTGCCAAGCATTTCTGTTCTATCACCATATAACTTCTCTCATGAATGTTTGTGGTTTGACTATAAATGGCAACATGATGTTCTTCGCCATCCTCTACTATCTGAGATAATACAGCTCCAACTTCTGTAAGTAATGCATCTGTCTGGACAATACATTCACGGTTAAAGTCAAGGTTTCATAGGATGGGGGCCACCAATAGTGCCTATCTAAGCTGATTGAATGCTTCTTGACAGCCAGATTCAAATCAAATGCATACTTGCCTTAAGTAGATAAGTGGTTCTCCAAGCTGTGAAAAATTGGCAATAAATCGTCAATAATAACTGATCATGTCTGGAAAACTTGGATATTGCGCTTTGACTAGGGCTGTTTCATTTTGGATATGGCTTCTAACTTAGAGTCTTGGGGCCAAAATCCTACTTTGTCAATTACAGATCCAAGATATTACAGCTGGTCTTTGAAGAACTGGCACTTTTTGGGCTTGATTTTTAAGTATGAAGCTTTTACCTTCTGAGAACCTTCTTGAATTGTTCCAGGAGTTATCAAAAGTGCGACTGAAAACAATAATTTTGTCAAAGTACACTAGTACACACAACTTTAAATCTCCCACGATTGTGTCCATGGCTCTCTGGAAGATAGCCAGGTCATTGCATAGCTCACGATGCATTCTTGTTGTCTAAAATAACCCTCTTGCGTTATTAATGCACATTTTTGTGCTCCTCTTTGAGAATGTTGATTTGCCAATTCCCACTAATGAGGTCCTTTACCAAAAAGTATTTTGCACTCCCTAGCCTGTCCAATGCATCTTCAATCTGTAACAGAAGATATGAATCTTTTTTCACTATGTTTAATTTTTGGCAATCAAATACCACTCAATTGCTTCCATCCTTCTTTTTACTAATATAATTGGCGCGGCCCAAGGACTTTTTGATGGCACTAGCATGCCAAGACCAAGTAGTTTTTTAATCTCCTTTGAAACAGCATCTTCTGATGCTTTTGGTGTTTAGTAAGGCATAATCAAATAGGTTTGTGATCTCTGGTATCAATAGTGTAGATGAAATCCTTAGCATATCCTAGGTCAAAATTATCTTGCGTGAATATTTCCCAATGTTTTTAAAATAAATCCTTTTTTTGACTCTTCTCAAAGATGGTCAAGTTACTCAAATTTTCCATTATAACAACGTTGTTAATGCTGCCTATGTCCTTGTTAAGAACCCCATCTTAACAAGATTTCTAAACTTGAAGAATGAGTTGATTTATGTGGTAGGGAACAGATTTAAGAAGTTGATTATCTGATGTCAATAAATTAATATGGGAAATTTTGTAACTCACACATAAAAAACAAATTTCGCATGGGACTTCAGCTGATCCTGTCTAATTACAGGTGCAATTTTAGTCTTTTCAATTTCATCTAGCCATTTTTAACTGTGGTTAAAGCTTAACACTTATCTCATTAGTGTCAGGGTTGAAGCTAATTTGGAGAATACTGTACATATGGAGAGGGTTTGACAGTGCCCAGTTGATGGTTTTGAGTGTTAGAGGCTCAGCTAATCTGATGACTTTTAAAAGTGGTTCCATAGAAATTAATTATGAGGGACATCTGTTCAAATAACATACCAAAGGCCCCTACAACAAGCCAGAAGGATGCAGTAGGGGCAACTGCAAATATTACTGGGGCTACCTCCAAGGGTGGGAGAGGCAGGAAGGGCGACAGCCTCTCCAAGGATTGTGGCTGTTTGGAAATATATCTAAATATAGCATATCATTTTATTAAATATTGCAAAACAGATATTAAACAAAATGTTACGGTTTGCACCCATAATGGGGTGGATCAATATGATATAAGGTGATTAACAGCCTCCACAGTGTGTGTATCAGATTGGTAACATTAATCATGGAGGTAGCCATCCACTATCTCATGGAGGGCGGGGAGTGATGGCAAATCTGTGGATCAGGACATCAACTCAGCGATTTCTAAAATCATTTTGCTTGTGGCAAAATGCATTGCCAGAGCTTTTAAAAAAATCAGCAAGACATGTGGATGGTGCACAACAAATGGTAAAACATAATATTGCTGTTTATTAAGTAAATTAAACAGGAGGAAAAGATAAAAAATATACTAGCAACCTACCCTAAGGAGGGTTGTTGCCTATATGGTGGAGGGGGAAGATAGCGTGGAATTTGCGCTGACTAAGCCTAATGCTGCACCCTAAAACTTTATCCTAGGCTCCTTGTAATAGAGTTCAAAAGGATATTAGAGCCTTGGATAGCATCATGAAAGTTTTGGCTGCCTGTCCGCTGGATTGAGGAGAAATTGAGTAGTATACTGCAAAACTTGAATGAATTTTTCCAGAAGATAAGTCATTAACACTGGTTCATCTGAGACCTGAGTTATCTATAGTATAAATCATATGATTTTTCATCATAAAATTTATGATCCACGAGTTTGATCCACAATCTGAACCATTAGTAAAAGCTTAACTCAGTTTATTAGGCAAATTTGGGCACATATAGGTATTTGAGGGAGGCGGGGTGATTCCTTGGAAATTATTAGTGTTCAGGCCACACTTGTGGTTAGCCTATGGGTCCTACTGGAGGGTCCTGAATTCAACCACCTCTCTGCAAACCCCTTCAATTATTTTTTAACAAATTAAAAGAGGGAATTGGGGCAGATATAGAGATCTTTTGGAGCTAGGGCAGTAACCCACCGCTCTTCTACCACATGAGCTCAGTCACTGATCCTAGAGAGAGGCACCACTAGGGCTTGGGTCCCTTCCTACTCCTGTGAGGTAATTGCTCACTGTCCAGATGTAGGGGATGGTGCTCTGGACTTACATTATTATTTCCTTTTGGAATAGGGTACATGCCAACTCCTGGGACATGAGCAAGGGCATAAAATTTAAGCCTTGCAGGGATCTTAATCGCCATGTGGGCCACCACATTTTGGGAAGGTCAGGAGCATTAGATTGAGTTGTGTGGAAGGCTTTCACAAGTTCTTTACAGTTGACACAATTTCGGGTACTCATCCGGCTATTTTCATAATAAGGGTAACCCTTCCAAGCCATTAGGTACTGGATCAAGTGACTTGATTTATGGGAGGCCAAAATTTCCTCTACCTCTGCCTCCTGGGATTCATCTACCATGACAGGTTCAGGCGATGTGGTATAAAACACTTGTATGGAGACAACAGTGATACATGAAACACATTGTGCTTTTTCCAGTGAAGAGGGAGCTTAATATGGAAGGCACCATTTCCTAAGTCATTCAACACCTTAAAGGGCCCAGAGAATTTGCATAATAGTTTACAGGAAGGGACTTTCATGTCTAGGTGACGCGTGTCTAACATGACCAGTGATCCTTCCTTAGTCTTTTGGATTAGGTGGCGTTTTAGGATTAAAAATTGCTTGTAATCATACACTGCCTTGGTCAGGTGCTCACATACAAGATTTTTGGTTTCACGCATGTGATTCAGGGGTTCTTCTGCAGCGAGAACAGTAGAATTGAAACGAGTTCCAATGTGGAATGAGGTGTTGTAACCCAAATTGGCCTCAAAAGGGTAAAGGCTGTTGGAGGCATTTGGGGCATTATTGTATGCAAACTGAGCCAAGGGAGGATCTGACACCCATGTGTCAAGATTTGCAGAAGCATAAAGCGTAGATATTGCTCCAGGGCTTGGTCCACCCTCTTAGTTTGGCCATCTGGCTGGGGATGATAAGTGGTAGACCCCAGGGCTTGATCTGGATGAGGTCAAGGAGGGAACTCAAGAAAATTTAGTAGTGAATTGGGGGCTGCGGTCACTCACTATCTCTCAAGGAGTCCAAACATGGAGAATAAATTGGTCACAAACAAGGCCGCCATCTCTTCAGAAGTGATTGCTGTGTTGCAGGGGATGAAGAGTGCAAACTTGGTGAAGCGATCAACTAAAACTATGATTGCGTCACACCCTTTGGAAGGTAACAACTCTAAGATATAATCTACTGATATAGAAGTTCAGGGGCCCTCTGCCTGTTGCATTGTGTCAATAGGCCTTTTTTCACTGATCTATAAGATTTGGATTGTGAACACGCTACACAACGGGAAATTCAAGCAGGGCTTTGGAAGATCCTGGCCAGTTATAGGTCCTTTTAACCAGTTCCCCTCACTTTTTGGACCCAGGATGTCCCACAGTTGGGAGCTCATAATGCTCTTGGATCACCTATTCATGAAAGGTGGGAGGAATCCAAACTTATTATCTGAAGAAGATTACCCTATCCTTTAGGGCATAGTGATTGCAATTATGAGCTTTAAATTACAGTTCCTCACATAATTTTATCCATTCTGGGGAGGAAAACTGGGCAGCTAGTATTTGATCAAGAAGGAGATCATCTAGTTACAAACTGGCAGAGGAGACAGAAAAGGATCCAGCGCCAAGATTTGAGAGGCAGAGACAATGGAATTGAGGTCATGGAGCTCATCTATGATGGGGCTCATTGCAGGGTTTCTACTTAGTATTTCTGGCAAGACATTCAAGGCCCTTTTCACAAATTCTTACTTGAAATTAAAATTGCATAGATCACGTTATTGTGCAGGTCTGACAGTGAGCAAGCTTCTGGGGTTTTCTATACTATATCAGTGACTGGTGGTCCAAGCGCATAGTAATCTCATGATGGGACCCTTGGATGAGGTAGCACCAGTGAGTTGGTGACCAAGACACAGCTGCCAGCTCCTTGTCATATATTTCCCAGGACTGCTCAATGGCAGATAACTTTAAAAGAACAGGATTCTCAATCCCATCATGTTCTTAGAGGAGCACAGTGCCTACGGCAACTGAAGATGCATCACAAGCCACAATGAAGGGCTTTAAGAATTCAGCATGCCTGAGGACTGGCGCAGTAAGGAAAAAGCTTTAATAGAGTCAAACGCTCTTAGCACACAGGTGTACATTTGAAGGATGTGTTCTTGCCAGTCAGGGAATGCAGGGGAGCTGCTAGTTGAGTATGAGTGGGGGAGAACTTCATGAGGAAGTTTACTGTCCTCAAGAGCTTTGGAGTGCTTTTGGGTTGTTGGGGTTGGCCAAGACTGAATGGCTAACTTGCATGGAGTACTGTTTGCCCATCCTTCAAAGCTAGGTGATCTAAGAAGGTCACCTCCACGCAAAAGAATTTTCATTTGTAGGATTTTACAAAAATTTCAGCCCTAGGTATAGTAGCCATGACCGCTTCCAGAGCTTTGATATGTTGCTCATGAGTGAATAAATTAAGATGTTGTCAATATAAGCAACCGCACAGGAAAAGCGCAGATCACCCAGAACATCATCTATGAGGCGCTGGAAGGTTGCTGGTGCGTTCTCCAACCCAAATGGTATCAATTTATACTGAAAGATTTCCCTCTTTGTGTATATGGCAGTGAGCCACTCCAGTCCCTCATTGATTCCTACTTGATTGAAGGCTTTTATCAAATCAAGCTTAAATAAAACTCACGACTCTACAATTGACTAAGCTATTGATTGTTCCAATGGGAGAGAATAGGGGCTGGAACTGTCACATCATTGCCATTCCATAATCAAAGCATGGCTGCAGGATTCTATTTGCCTTCTGCATGAAAACAATGGGGGAAGCTATGGGGGAGACTTCTTCACAATACACCTTTTGCCAGCATGTCATCTAACCATTCATTTAAAGCTTTGTCAACTTCCTCAGTGTGAAGGTATAATGGGCAATTTATCTTGATAAGATGTACTGTCAGTTGAAATCTAGATCATTCTCTTAATGTTGGGAGCCTAGTAGCTAGGCTCATGCCAAATACATCATTTTATGGGTCAAGAAAGGATGGGAATTCCATTGGAAGATCAGTAGAGAAGAGCATGAGGTAGGATAGAGCTCAAGGAGACTTTGAGAGGAAGGTATCATTTAGTGGGAATTCTCCACTGAGCTCATTATTGGTGGTGATGAGGGAGTTGCTACCCAACTTGATATCAACTTGTTGCAATACCACCAACCTACACCAAGGATGACTGGATATAATAATTCTAGAACATCTGAGAAGTGATCACAAAAGCAGAAACCATGCACAAGGTATTGTACTGGTTGATGTACAGCATGAAGCTTCATGGGTTGAGAGAATGCGCCCAAAATTGGAGGGGCCATATTGGTGTCTATAATTAGTGATTGTGCGATATTGAGGTCTGTAGAGTTTCCAGCTGCTCATGTATCCAGAAGCGCCTGCACAGTGACCTTGCTTGTTCCAGAACAAAAGGTGATAGGAAAGGTAAAAAAGCCTGATCCTCATCATTGGAAGATGAAAGTGAAAGGCTCAAGAAGAAGGAGCCAAGGTGAAAAGTGGCGTCTTATTAACTGAAAAGCCATGATGAGATGACCAAGTAGGATTCAAAGGTGAATAAACACGTTTCAAAAAATAGGGATTACAAGTTGAATTAAGGTGTGGATTCTTACCAATTTGGTAGGTTAACGCCTCACACAAACCAGGCAAAAGGGTGGAGAACACCAAGGATGTTGTCCAGTTTATTGTGTCAGGGCTGCAGCTAATTTGGAAAAGATTGTCCATTTGTAAAAGGTTTGACAGTGCCAAGTTGATGGGTTTAAATGTTAGAGGCTCAGCTAGTCTGATGACTTTTAAAAGGGGTTTTCTAAAAATTAATTGAGGGACATATGTTCAAATAATATACCAAAGGCCCCTACAACAATTTAAAAGGATGCAGTAGGGGCAACTGCAGGTCTTACTGGGGCAACCTCCAAGGGTGGGGGAGGCATAGAGGGTGACAACCCCTCCAAGGATCACGGTAGTTTGGAAATATATTTAAATATAGCCAATCATTTTATTAAATATTGTGAAAAGGATTGTGGACAAACCGGTGTAGATTGTGCCCAAAATGAGACTAACAGATCCAAAACATGGTGTTCAACAGCCTCTGCAGTGTGGATGACAGATCAGCAACCATATTTGTAGAGGTAGCCATCCACTATCCTGTGGAGGGCGGGGAGTGATGGTAGATCCATGGATCAGGACATCAGCTCAGCTAATCCCAAAATTATTTCTCTAGTAGTGGAATGCATTTCCAGAGATTTTAGTGAAAATCAGCGAGGCAGCATGGAGGCATTCACCACAACATATGTATGACATTGATTACTGTTTATTAATTAAATTTAACAGGAGAAAAGCTAAAGAATAAACTGGTAACCTTTTTTAAGAAGGGTGGTTGCCTATATAGGGGGAGGGGGAAGGGAGTGTGAGATTTGCGCTGACTAAGTTTATTGCTGCATCCTAAATGTTATCCTAGGCTTCTTGTAATAGAGTTGGAAAGGATATTAGAGCCTTATATAGCATTATAAAAGTTTTGGCTGCCTGTCCGCTGGATTGAGGAGAAATTGAGTGGGATACTGCTAAACTTGAATGAATTTTGCCAGATGGTAATTCACCAAAACTGGTTCCACAATAACTGACCCATCGATATTATAAATTATATAAATTTTTGCTATAATTTCTTGATCCATGGGTTTAATCCACAATCTGAATTATTAATAAAAATTCAAAGCAAAGTATTAGGGAATCTGGGCATATATAGGTATTTGGGGGTAGGGTTTTTGTAAATTAATGGTGACCAGGTCACACTTGGAGTTAGCCTGAGGGTCCTGCTAGAGGGCCCTGAACTGAGTTACCTCAACGCATACACCTTCAATCATTTTTTAACAGATTATAAAAGAAAATGGGGTCATGGAGAGAAGTTTTTTTAGAGCTAGGGCATTAGCCTATCACCATCTAAAACATGACTTAGGTTACAGATCCTAGAGTAAGACTCCAATGGGGGTTTGGGCCCCTTTCTACTCCTGTGAGGGAATTGCACACTGTTCAAATGTAGGGCTGATCATCTGGACTTTAAATTATAATGGTGCACGGGACAATTAAGCAAAATGGATCATGGGTGAGCTTTAATCTGGCCTAGATGAAATTTTTTTCATGGCCTGAGCTAGGGGCTTTATACCCAAGGATCTATTCCATTATATTTTTATGGTTATCTAGTTCAGATTAAAATCATTTGGTTTTTAAATTACTGGATCCTGTACTTCCATCTAAGTGAGAATCAAACTATATGTGAGATAGAGAATTTTTTGGTATATCCTCAGGCATAAGGATCCATATAAAACAACTATCTGTCAAATTTGAGTAAATTATATATATATCACTCCCCTCTTATGACTAATGCAATATGGCATATCTTTTGTACTGAATAAAAGCATTTGGTATGGTCATTCCTTTTAAGGGTGTATTTCTGGGCTTAAGTGAGCACCACTTATTAAAAGCTAAGGGTCACATGCTTGTTTATTATGATCATGCATGTATAATCAGGAAAAAGTTTGGCTTAAATGTCATCTCTTTTCACCAGCATCTTATGGTATATCAACCTTTTGTACACTTAATATGCTTATCTAAAATTAGATGACTCTTTTGGTCCTTTTAAGCTAATTTTTCTCTATGAATTTGGTAACTTTTTCTGATGCAAGCAAAGTTACAAGCTGATGATTTTTGTCCTGACAGCTTGTCAACACTCTTAATAAGTACTGACTGATATAAAAATCATAAAAAGAGAAATAAGAGAGTATATCTTTTTATTATAAGATATGATTTGATGATATTTTTTTACTTGGCAGCCTTGGTATTTATACCTCTAGAGCATCTCCTGGCCATACTTTGAGCATGAAATTTTCCAATGATATTCTACCTCAGTTTAAACCAAGAATTGATACAACTATGGCCTTTTAATAGACTATTGGTGGCAAAGTACTCTCATATTTGGTAGGATTTCAGAGATGAAAATTGCAACAACAAGCATGCATAATTGTCCTAAGGTCAGCCCAAATTGAGTACTGTCATAAAGCTGATAAAATACAATTGCTGGGAAAATTGGTATCAATCTAAGTTTAGTGACATACCTCAGTCAAGATGTCAGCAGGCCTCTCAATAGCACTAGGTACTCCCATTTGGGCTGCCCATGTATAAGTACTATTGTGCCAACTTTGAGCGTTGGCATACAAATTTTACCCTAGGGCATAAAACTGATTGCAATAGTATGAGGGACAAACTTAGTTTTATTTACCGTGTATCTTTTAGCAAATTTTAATATTAATCCCTGGGCAGTTTATTAATTATAAAGTTTATTTTATGCACAGTTAGTTGGGAAGATGCCAAGTTTGGTTGGGGTAATTGGCCAGAATCAATGGATTATAAAGGGTTTATTTTTGAGCTGACTAAATTTTATGGCGGTCATAAAAAAATCCCCCTCTTTAATATAATCCCAACGATGAACTAAGTACAATGGAGGGCACTGTGAAGCCTAGCTTGGTGCTCTGAAAAGGAGCTCATACTTGCAACTGACACGTCATAATAAGATGATTAATAAGCGGGGGTAAGTGATGGGATCTTAAGAAGATTAATTTTTTAATTTGTTACAGGTTTAGCATCTTTTCTAAAAGGACAAGGTTGCCAAAAGATTTAGCTAGTTTAATTACTTTAGACCATCAGATGGGAAGTTCCAACTTGGCTTCTAACTTAAGCAAATTGATCATGGGGATTTTGATGGCTAAACTTTATAGAGTACCCGGCCTAAGTGCCAATAACTTCAAAGATGACAAAAAAGCTTGGGGGCGCAGTTTATGCAACTTTTGGTTATCACGAAGGGATTCCAACCCAGTAGCATAATGTTATAGGTCAGTAATTAAAGATGGGCGATTTAATTTCATGGCAACGGTTGCCATTAAGGTTTGATAGGTGGGCATCTGATGCCACCTGTCACTTGTATATACCCCAATTCACCCTCAATAAAGCGTTTTGGTTTACACTAGTTATCTGATAGTTTATAATTTAAATCTAATCGGATTGTTAGGCAACGTCTGTCCAAGTTAAATAAAACTGTAGTGATTACACCCTCTGCTGAACCATCTTTGGCTCTAGCTAAGTTTCCTGCCTTCATACAGCAAAGCATCTATCTTTTTCAAAACCTCAAGACCCTGAGCAGCTGCTGCGCTGCAACCAAATCAGGTTGAGCTTCTAAGCCTATATTTTTATTATTGAAGAATTCCTCAAATAAGGTATTTTACACCCAATAACGGCTTTGCAGTTTATGCCAATGGATGAGGGGAGGTACTGATAACATCTGTTTACATGCCTTTGACAATGGGTAAACCATTGTGGGGGATTTCTGCACATGCCAGGGGCTGAATCTGGCGCCGAGGCAGCAGATTTCAACCCCACAGGTCATTTCTATACATGACACAAGGTACTGTCATCAGACCGTACCTTGACCAAAAGCACAAGAAACCTTATTTAGGATAATAGATTTATTATCAATCGAATAGCAGAGCACAAGGTAGTATCTAGTGCTACCAGTGGCACCAACCCATGCTCAAGTAAACTTGGTAGGCTTTCACAGCTTCTACAGGAAAAGGATCCCCTAGCAACTATCAAGCCCCTTCAGATATGCTTGCTCAACCAGCGTTCTCATTGGGGCTTTCCATGGTCACTAGAAAAGTACTTCAAAGATGGTAGATCAAAATTAAGGATATCCAAATCGAGTTAAGGTAGCCAAAACCTAGGGCTCCGAGCATTTCCATAGATAGGTGTAATATGCCAGATAAAATTGGATGACTGGCGGATGGCATAATAAGGACCGTATTACCCAAGGTTTTACGCCAGCATGGGGGCAACGTAGCAGATTAAACAAAATAGGTGGGTGGGGATGGGGTAATTGAGGCCACAGCATCAATGGCCAACAAGTTAATGGAACACAAGATGGGCTGATGGGGAGTTAGAGATCTTACTAAAAGTAAATTAATACTTTGGGCCACTACCCATAAAGGCTGGGGCCGCGTGGCAAAGTGATTACCGTACCAATCAAACCTGGTGACTAATTGTTTGGTAAAGATGAAATTAGTATTATAAAAATACTATGTCCAGACGGTTGGTAAAACCAATTACACCACCAGGGGTACTGGTTTGCAAGCCTTAAGTCTTTTAATCGAGGGCGATATTTAAGGGGGGCACGGGTGGCTAGCCTGGCGGGGTAATCCCGCCTCCATTTTAGCCCAGGTTTTGTTCAAGTTTGAAACCAGTACCGGCTACAAAAACCCTTGGTGGGGTAAACTTGTCCCGGGGTGAACCCGCCTCGATGGCTTTATAACTACGCCTGAGGGTAGACAAAACCAATAGACTCGATTCACCGTCATAACCAACCCTCTATAATATTAACTCCCCACCCTTATCACTATTATATACCGTTAACCCTGAATCGATGTCATCCACCAACTCTATCAAACACCGCTTAGCCCCCCAAACCATCCCTTGGTAACTTAAACCAACTAGAGCCTTAAAGACTTACAATCGATTGAGGTTTCCTCAACTGATACTTGAAGCGCTTTGGTTTACAAACCCTAGACCTCGTTCTACGTAGCTAGCAACCATCACCGATAGAGGTTTATAGGTTGGAGGGTGGGGCCAAGGTTTGGATCGGATGTCGGGTATAGATTTGTAGGCCAAGCATCGATGGAGAATTGACTTAAATCTAGGGCAAGTTCAACCTTTGTATCCTATTAAAAACTTGCATAGGGTAACATACATGGCCTACGGTTACGCTGGCCTTAAGTTTAACCAAACATCAACCAAAGGTGATCCCACAACTGCAATAAGTTTTTTTAACCAACCATCACCGAGGGGATCCCACACCTGTGATGGTTTCACATCTTAGAAGGGTTTAAACTACTTGGTCGAATCGAAGAGGCAAGGTATCGCTATACCGTAGATGCTTGTATACCCTAACTGGAACTGGGTATCGCTATACCGTAGATGCTTGTATACCCTAACTGGGCAAGGTATCGCTATACCGTAGATGCTCGTATACCCTAACTGGACAAGGTATCGCTATACCGTAGATGCTTGTATACCCTAACTGGGCAAGGTATCGCTATACCGTAGATGCTTGTATACCCTAACTGGGCAAGGTATCGCTATACCGTAGATGCTTGATGCACACCCCATAAAGAGGGTTGACTCCTATTTAGCCAGCCCTAGCAGCAAATATAGCCCTTTTTTAAAAGCTCAAATCCGCTTAAAGCCTTCTAATATAATATTCACTAACCCGCTATCGTATCTACCCTAAACCCCAACCGGGATGCGTAGTTTAAAGATGAAAAGTAAGTTTGGAATCGAGCCGATATGGGACGGAGGGTCAAACAACGCCACGCGCCTGAGGATGTAACTCCGTACGCGGGCAGGCATCACAGGATCAGAACAACCCCTGGGCCTGGCCGGTGGCGGGGTCCAGATCCACATCGTAAAAGCAGGGGCGCTAGCGGGTGAGCGGCATAACGTCCAACTTACCGTCGGTAGGCCGGGCATGGTCGGCATCTCGCCGACGAGCGGGTACAGGAACCCCGCCCCCACGCTCGCCCGGATATCTCGCACGGGGATGGTGAACCCCTTGGGCACGCCCTTGAGCTTGGGGTCGGCGGAGAGGCTGTACTGGGTCTTGGCCATGCAGATGGGCAGGTGGCCGAAGCCCTGAAGGTGAGGCGACAATAATAAGTTTACCTGGGAGGTGTACAGTTCGAGCTTGGCGGTGGCGAGGTCGGAGAAGGTGACGTCGTCGGCGCCGTAGATGTCCCGGCAGATCTTGCGGATCTTATCGGCGATGGGCAGGTCGGCGGGATACAAAAATTCAAAGTGGGCTGGCTGCTGGCACGCGGCAATGACCGCCTCACCCAGGGGTACCGCTCCCCGCCCACCCTCCGCCCAGTGGTTGGCCACCACCGCAGCGAAGGCGCCGGCCGCTTTGGCTTTGGCGCACACCAGCTCCCGTTCGGCGGTGGAGTCGGTGGCGAAGGCGTTGAGAGCCACCACCACGGGAACCCCGAACTTGCGGCAGTTGTGGATGTGATGGATGAGGTTCTGGCAGCCGACGTCAACGAGGGCCAGGTTCTCGGAGGTGTACTCGGGGGGCAAGGGGCGGCCGGGGGTGACCTCAGGGCCCCCGCCGTGCATCTTGAGCGCCCGCACGGTGGCGACCAACACAACCGCGTTGGGCACCAGGCCCGAAGCTCGGCATTTGATGTCAAAGAATTTCTCCATGCCGATATCCGCACCGAAGCCGGCCTCCGTAACGACATACCCAGGCTCCCCGCCACCCTCGCCGCCCGCCAGCTTCAGGGCGATGCGGTCGGCCAGTACAGAGGAGTTGCCGTGCGCGATGTTGGCGAAGGGCCCGGCGTGCACAAACACCGGGGTGCCCTCGAGGGTCTGCATCAGGTTGGGCTTGATGGCGTCCTTCATGAGCACGGCGAGCGCCCCGCCGACGCCGAGGTCATCGGCCGTGATCGGCACGCCGCCGCGGCTGCTGGCCACGACCATCGCCCCGAGACGGGCGCGCATATCGGCCGGGGACGTGGCGAGGGCGAGAATGGCCATGCATTCGCTGGCGACGGCGATATCGAAGCCGGTGGTGCGCGCCATGCCCTTCTCGGCCGTCCCCTGCCCGACGGTGATGGTGCGCAGGAACCGGTCATTCACGTCCACCACCCGGTACCAGGTGATGGTGGCGGGGTCAATGTCGAGCCGCACCAGACGCGCCACCTCATCCTGCGTCAGGCTGGCCGGCTCGGCCTTGGAGATGCCCAGCCGCTCGAGGCGCCGAAGCATCACCTCGGGTAGAGCGCGCCCGGGTGGGCAGAGACGGGAGAACAGCGCCTCGTTCGATTGGGTGGCCTCGTGGAAGATGCGGGCGTCGATGGCGGCAGCAAGCAGGTTGTTGGCCGCGGCGACGGCGTGGATGTCGCCGGTCAGGTGCAGATTGAACTCGTCCATGGGGATCACCTGGGCGTAGCCACCCCCAGCAGCTCCCCCCTTGATGCCGAAAGTTGGACCCTGCGAGGGCTGGCGCACGCAGGCGTAGGCGACCTTGCCGAGATGCGCCCCCAGCGCCTGGCACAACCCCATGACGGTCGTCGACTTGCCCTCCCCCAAGGGGGTGGGGTTGATGCCGGTCACCACCACATAGCGCCCATCGCTCCGGTGGCTTAGCCGGTCAAGGATGCTTAGCCGCACCTTGGCTTTAAAGTCCCCGTATTGCTCCAGCTCCGCGGCGTGGATGCCGAGCTCCCTGGCCAGTTGGGTGATGCGCTTGGGAGTCTGCGCCGAGGCGATCTGGAGATCGCTGGGGACGGGGCTCAGGGCGTTGAGTTTCAGGGGCAGGATGGCCCGGCGTTGGCTCCGCTCGAGGTGGCGCCGGGCGGCGAGCACGGTGTTCTGCAGCAAAACGGCCACCGTCATGGGGCCTACGCCCCCCGGCACGGGCGTGATGGCCGATGCCACCCCTTGCGCCTCCGCGAAGTGAACGTCGCCCGTCCAGCGCTGGCCACTCTTCTTCGTGGCGTCGGGCACCGCGTTCATGCCGACGTCGACCACCACGGCCCCGGGTTTGATCCATTCGCCGCGCACGAACTCCGGGACTCCGATCGCCACCACCAGGATATCGGCGGTTTTGATGATCCCCGGCAGCCCGATGGTTTTGGAGTGGCACAGCGTCACCGTGGCGTCCGCGTCGTTTAAGAGGTGGAAGATCGGGATCCCCACAATGTCGCTCCGCCCAACCACCACGGCCCGTTTCCCAGCCATCTCGACGCCCGCGCATCTGAGCAGCTCGACGCACCCCTTAGGAGTGCACGCCACGAACTCGGGTTCGCTATTCCGCTTCGCCAGGTTCCCGATGTTGACCGGGTGCAAGCTAAAGCCGAAGGGTAAGCGGGCTAACCCTTTGACTTACCCGTCGACATCTTTACTGGGCAGGATAGCATCCGTCACCCTCTCGTCCAGCCCGGGGGGTAAAGGGAGTTGCACCAGGAACCCGTGAATCGAGTTGTCCCGGTTCAGCTGGTCAATACATTCCAGCAACTGTTTAGGGTTAGAAACGTCTTTATAAATTTATAGCGGTACCTCCAGCTGGGACGTGTCGGGGGGAAGTTTGATATGGGAGAACGCGACGCCGATCTAAAGTGAACGATAGGCTCCAGCGAATCAACGGCAATACCTCCAAAGCGGCCCGTTCCTTCATCTTGACATACAAGGACGAATCCTCGCGGGTGCCGACCTGGATGACCGCCAGTTTGGGGGCGAACGCCGGACATTCAGACTTCCAACTCGCCACCTCCGCCTTCAGCCGGTTACGGAGGTTTCTATAAACCGATCATCAGCCATAACCAAATCGAAGGCGTAACGGGAGCACACGGACCAAGCCAACGAAATGAACGCGGGTTGGTAGAAACGCTCGCTGAAGCGAGTACAAACATAAGGGGGAAAGGGAGGGAGGAGGAGAGTTTTAAAATTGGTTATCTGAACCAAACTTTTTGAGGCGTGAGAGTGAACGGGCTCCCAACTTTAAACCCTCTCGAAGTTAAAGGTTGGGTCCAAATCCATTACAATTGGATTCAAAGGTTGAGGGTTGGTTTATAAAAAATAAAAATAAATAAAAAGGCTTACTGGGCCGCCAACTTGCCATCCATCAACTTGGCCATCTTAGTGACCCCCTGTAACATTCCAATAAACCTTAACCTTCTCAAAAACTGATGGTTAATCAACTGGTATGGGATCTTTCAACTGACGAAGGTTAATTGAAGTTTAATCGGTAACCCATCGGTTTCAAACTTTGATCTGTTTATCAAGTTTCATATTGGGGTTGGAGTTTTGGGTTTATCTAGAAAGTCGGTTGGGATTTCTCCAGTTCAAACTTTTCCCCTTTAAATCTAAACCCCTCGTATCAAATTTGAAAAGGTGGGTCGATTTAGGTGACGTGTACTAAATTTATAAAGTGGGGTTTTCCAACGAAGCTAAATGGATAAACCCCATCCGAGTTGATGTTTAAATGATCAAACTTGGTTTCGGGTTATAAAAACATCTGATGGGTTGGGTTGGAGTTTGTTGGCACCTTAGAAATGACCATCGATATATAATTATATTAAAGGTTCATACACGGTTTTACAGGCCAATTCGCATCCATTACAGGTCATATATACTATTTTTCTTTCGATTTCACCATTTTGCATTTCAATTTCATCATTTTGCATTTAATTTCAACTTTGAATTTACATTTCGATTTCAACATTTTACACTTCAATTCCAACACTTTGCATTTCGATTTCAACATTTTGCATTTCAATTTCATCATGATACAATTTAAAATTAAAGGTAAAATTACAATTTTAAGAGTTAGCCTATAAGTCACCACACCATAGAAGCATTTAAGATTTGGATGCTGGAATGAATATAAGTGCAAGATAAGCATAGATAAAATAATTTATATGTGAATTTGATTTAAATTTATTTTTTAATCATAAAAATTCAATTGATTCAATTTTATTGATGAACATATGGAAGTTCAGCTGTACAATTAGTTATATTTCTACAAATCAATCTAAAATAACCAGCACTATCTGCCTCTGTTATATTGTTAATCTCTTCCATTATCAATTCCGATAAGATGCCAGTCGCACCCTCTCTTAATCTCGATCTAATGCCATTTTTAATTTTAGAAAAGGCATTTTCTATCAGATTCAATATATAGGAATACAGTGAAAGTAACTTAAAATCATAATTAAATAGAGCATATTCTTTCAATGTCAACTCTTCTATGTATTCTAGCATTGTCTAAAATTAAACACATTCCTCGCATGTTTTTCTCGTCATAGAGATAGGTACAAAGCTCATTTAAATATTCAGCAAATATTTCTCTATTGACTGTGCTGTTGGCTATAGTTTTACAATATTTTAGGCCATCAATCATCATACTTGCAATTAAAGATACCAATCTTCCTCGCACTGTAGGCACTGTCAAAATGGCCCATGTTCCCCTCCTAGATCTTCCTTGTGTACATTTAAGATATAAATTAAAGGGCGATTCATCAATAAAAATTACTTTTAAATAGCTTCTGTTAAAATAAATTATTAAACCAGAGTGCATATTCCTTTCTTGATGAAATTGTCTGCAGCTGGTTGACTCTCTCCAACTCACAATGTGTTAGTTTAAGAGTTATTTGTAACTCCTTCAAGCAATTATTTATACTTGATATAGAGATCCTAAAGTTCTCTTCTTCAGCTTCTAATCTCTCTTTAATCTCCTTCAAAGTAATTTGAGGGTTAAAAGTGATTAAATTTTTAATTCTATCTATTCTATCTTGTGTGAGAGTCATCTTCGCACTTCCCCCTTTGGCTTTTTATTGATGTTCCCATCTTTTTTATAGATTTTAGCAATTGTTTGAGCAGTGTTATAGTTGATTCCTATAATATCTATAGCTTCTTTTATGGTCTTGCCTTGTTCAAAAACTAAATGTATAAGACTTTGCCACTCAGTATTTGGAATTGCATCATATCTTGTTCTCTCTATATTTATATTATCTGTTTCTTTATCACTATAATTATCTTCTTCAAAAAATTCATTTGGTGGACTATTCATGAAAGATATATGGATTATACTTTTTTTACATAAATAACAAAGTTTTTCATAATATTTTAGGCTATTTTCTATTTTATAAAAATAATACATGAATAATATAGCCTTTTAAAAAATGTTGAAATTGAAATATAAAATATTGAAATTGAAATATAAAATATTGGAATTTAAGTGTAAATTATTGGAATTTAAGTGTAAAATATTGAAATCAAAATGCAAAATGTTGAAATTGAATTAAAAAAGGTATATATAAAAATTTTAGGAAAAAGAATCTCCTTTAAAAAAAGATCTAAAAGTTGAAATAATTGAGAAATTATGCCTCCTCAATAAAACCCTTTTTGAAGTCTCCACCATATTGAACACTTCTCTTGAACTCACCGTCAAGTCTGTCTGTAATCAAATCTTACAGTTGATTTTTAACTATCTTATGGACTAGCTAGAGGTTTTTAAATTTGGTACACTTATGTATCTTCAATGACAATACAATAATCCATCAAAAAATTCAATTTTCATGTTCAAAATAAAAAGTTTTATATGTATCAAGTGAAAATTCTATATATTTTTGATGGTAGTTGATATATAGTTACAGCTGAGCAGTTAGGATTCAGTTAATTTGATATTTTAGATGGTTTTGTTATGTGGTTAGTGGTCATTCAGGTAATTAGCAAATTAATCTAAATTGAAACTTTGAATCAAAAGTCCAATTGATTTTAATTTTAAAAATACCTCCTCTAGCATAATTGGCTCAACCACTTTTCTCTTTCACAGATATCACTTTTATAGCAAAAAATGAATTGAACAAGAATTGAGAGAGCAACCAACTGCCATACTGTACTGCAATTTTATAGAGCAGTGAACAAAGGCCAACCAACCAAGCGTAGGGAAGTCTAGCTACCTGTCTGTGCGCAGCATATAGAAATGGATGACTTGCCCACACCAATTGTGAGTTTTAATATGAATAATACCAAGGTCGCTGAGATGGATGAACCATCTGCTGATCTTCCCACTGGCTCAAGCCCTGACATGACTAAAAACAGGGCTGGGCATGACACCATGTATGTGCCAAGTAACACAATGGTGGCATAAATGACAACAAAATGAATGAATGTGTTGATGGGTCACAGAGCCCAAACAAATAGTGCGAACAATGGGGTCAACTCCCTAGGATTGATGCCCACTGACACCTTGACATTTCTGTTACTCTTGAAGGGTTTTTCTTGAATCTTGACCCTGCTGTAGAAGGTTTTCCTTATTAGCTGCAACAAAATAATACTGCGTCTCAAGTCTGAAGCAGTGGTTGGTGATATCCTGTTTCCACTGACTTGAGAATCCAAGAATGTTCATCACTTGTATAGCTATCTTTAGGACGCCTTTGTTAAGTTGAGTTACCAACTCATCAATTCAGCCATGAGCTTCTGCTGCAGCTCCAGTATTTGAAATGATTGCTTTGCGCACTTCTGCAAAGCAAGTATCCAACTTCTCTAATAAGCAAGCGTGAGCAGACTGTTCCTCATCTTGAATATGATGAAGGTGAGAAAGTTCAAGATTTTGATGTGCAAAGATGCGTTGAACATGCTTAATAGATGGTTTTACAAAATTAACTAAATATTTGTATGTGTTGACCTGACTCTCCTGAAGTTTTTTAGGCCAAAGTAGCCATGGTGGCTTCTCTGTATTTTTAATAAATTTCGTTCTTCAGTGCTTGATCCTTCATATAATAAAATAGACCAAAGCTCAGGTTAATTGTTGAAGAACCAACCTGATAGCCTCAAGACAGGGTTTCCAGCATTTCCTTGATGTTGGCCTGGGTAAACTCGGCCAGATTAGAAGGTAAAGTTGGGCCTGTTCCAGTCACTATTAGCTTAATGAGTACTCGTTCCCCTCCTAATTTGTCAGAATAATCTAAGGTAAATTGTTAAATGAATTGAACATCGCTTGTTTTTCATTTCATTGTCTCTGTACTTTTGGGCAAATTCTGAAAGCTGAATCCTTATTCATATAGGGGTAGTTGTTTTTTTCTTTGAGTGAGCATCAAAATGTTAAGTTTTCAGCCAATGGTGCAAGCTTAAATGATTAACAATTAATTTGAGGATAAAAACTCGCTTTTCAATTGGAAATCCTGCTCATAATTGAGAAGTAGATTCTCCAATTACTCTCAATAATAGCCAAGTAACTCCGCTACACTCACTTTTCTTAAGTCTACTGGGACAAAAAATATGAGACCTTCTGTCTTTGTATAAAATTAGGAAAATGTTCCTCTATAATCAGGACTACTTTTCCAGCAGACAACTGAGTACTTCTCTTTGGGAAGTATAAACACACACAACTATCTAATATAGATGTAAAGGCAAAGGATATGAATATCAGACAGATGACAGATGGGAACAATAATTAATAATCTAAGCGACAGTAGTTATTAATGATCAATGATGATGTTTTAATAATCAGCCAGGTGCCAGTATTATATACCACTCAGGAAATTTTTTGGATGAACCCATCTATTAGATGAGTTCATTCATATTATGCCAATCCTCTGCTGGTCATGGCAATATTTTGAAAAATCCCAAGTCAATTCAGCCCATGAATTGACTAAAAATAACAATAGTTTAAGCCCAATTAAAGCAATTTTACTCTCATAATCAGGATAATTTTGGGTTGCAAACTCAACATCAAAATCTTCTCGACTAGAGCTATGTCATAACTTGACGTCTAAAAATGGATGGGGAATAAAACATATATGACCATAAAAGATGATGCACCCCAAATTGGGACGTTGGCAGGGCTCTCAATAGCACTAAATAAGCCCATATTCAGGACGTCTATGTTTAAGTGCTTAATTATTGATTTCATTAATCAAACCCAACTTCTGCCTTAGTGCATGAATATTAGTGCACTAATTTAGGAGGTGCAATTTAGTTAAAGCTGTGAGACCACTTTGCACCCAAGTGGACCCATAATCGGCCATACTATGATTATATCATATCTACTATTAGCTATAATAATTGGGTATCTCAGATGCAATCAGAGCGGTTATAAGGTGAATTTGATTTATAAGATTATGCAGATGAATTGGGAAGGATCAAAGGATCCATCAATGGGAGTAATCTATTAATATGATGGTTTTTTCAAAGGGTTTATTTTGAGTCAACCATCAAAATATAACATATGGAGAGTATGTTCACTAAAGTCCCATTAACTCGCTCCACCATCCCATTAGACTCAGTGTGTTATAAGGTCATTTGAACTTCACAGACGGCCATAAGCTTATTCATCTTTTGAAGGATGTGTGATGTGAAGTTTGTTACATTATTGGTAAGGAGGAACTGAGGGCAGCCATGTCGCTGGATAATAAATTCCATTATGAACTTGGCCAAAGTGACCACAGAAAATCCTGTATTGTCCATGCTTCAATACACCTGGTCAAGATGTCGATTTCTACCAGAATATACTTAAACTAGTTAGCTCCTGTTTGCAGTATACTAATAACATCATAGAAACCGTGTACCAAGTAAAGTGCAGTTTTACCAACTGGTACAAGATCTTTAAGTAGAACGGCTTTAACACTTGGAACTGGTGGCAGCAGGGGATAGTTTCAAGCACACCAAAGTTCATGCTTTCCTACTAATACTGAGGCCACAACAATTCCATCATCTTGTGCATGCCACCATGTCCAACTGCCTTATGTGCACTCATAATAATACTAGGCCATGCTGAGGGTCATGGGAAGTTCACCATGGAATCGTCAATCCATTTTGTACAACTCACCATTCCAATGGAAGGAATTGGCTCGCATCTCATTTATTGCTTTTATGACTTGAGGTGATTCACTATCATATGTTCCGCTGAGAATTTTATTGCACATAACATCACTCAGATCCGCTGTGAAGGCTACCATTAGCAGTCTCGACAAGCAGTCACAATCTGGTGTTTTGCACCAGGTTGATGGAGGATCTCAAAGTTGTAAGCCTGCAGTTTGAGGGTCCATCAGGATAGGCGCCCTTCAGGCTCCTTGAGGTTCTGCAACCAGCGTAACAAAGCATGATCCATTATGACCTTAAACTTCACTCCATGCTGATATACTCTAAGTTGCTTATACGCGTATATCACCAAAAAACACTCCCACTTGGTCATTGTATAATTTTTATGGCAATTTAGACTCCAACTATAATAATCCACTCTGTGCTCCTCTCCCTCATCTTCTTTTTGAGATAGGACTAAACCTACAGCGTAAAGGGACGAATAAATATGAATGATAAGCTCTTTATTGAAATTTGGGTAGCGCAGCACTGGAACACTAATTAGTGCAATCCAAAGTATATTGAAATTGCATTGTCAGCATTCAATCCATTTGAACACAGCTTCCCTTTTAACAACTCAAACGGTGGTCCTCCAATACAACTGAAGTTGTGTATGAAGCGTCAGTAGTAGCTGACTATCCCTAAAGATACTTGTATGTCCTACTTACTAGTTGGTATAGTAATCTTTTGGATAGCCTCCACCTTGCTGGTTGGGGAAATCCCAGTTGCATCTACTACAAGCCCTAGGTATTTCAGTTGGTCCTTAAAAAATGGCATTTGTGGGGCTTGATCATGATGTTGGCCTCAGTAAGCTGGCGGATGAC
This sequence comes from Massospora cicadina, assembly GCA_022478985.1. Taxonomy (NCBI): domain Eukaryota; kingdom Fungi; phylum Entomophthoromycota; class Entomophthoromycetes; order Entomophthorales; family Entomophthoraceae; genus Massospora; species Massospora cicadina. The sequence goes on from JAKSZP010009195.1 coordinate 365,761, forward strand.
TTCCTCCAAATGGGAAAGATGCTCGGAGAATGTTTGTGAAATTTTTTTTGATATTATTGAGGTACACAAGGACACCTGACAGCTTCAGGTCGTCGTGAACGGTGTCCATGGCCCGCTGAAACGTAGCTGGGGCGTTACATAGTCCTTGATGCATAGAAGTCATTTGGAAAAGCCTCTTGGACGTAAAAAATGGTGCGCTTCTCCTCGTCTCCCACAGTCAACTCGATTTTACAGTAGCCCAGTATCAGGTCCATCACTGAGAAGTAGCAAGCTCCTCCCAATCGATCCAAGTCATTGTCAATTTATGGCAAGGGTATGAGTCTTTTTTGGTGATGCAATTGAGCTTCCAGTAGTCTATTACAACCCAGTTGGTGCCATCCTTCTTTTTTACAATTAAAACAATTAAAGCCTACTGACTCTTTGATGGTCTGAACATTCCTTGCTCCCCCGGCCTATCAATCTCCTTGGTTACTACATATTCAGCTGCCCTAGATTGGCATACTAGCTGAGACCTGATGGGGGATGATCCCCTGTGTCCAATCAATGTACCACCCCCAAGAACATCCTAAATCATGGTTATTGATGGCAAAAACTCCTTGTAGTTTTAAAATAAAGCTATTACTGGTTTTTTGTTCCTCCAATAAGCATAATAAATTCTCCCATGGTACCACTGTCATTAAGCCAGGCTACGGCTCAATGGTTAGACCAAATTCTTCTAGTGATCCAAGCTTGTGAACATGAAGGACTTCCTCAACAGGGGTAAGTGTAAATAGGCTCCTATTTGATGCCAGCAAATTTGCATTGGCTCGTTTTGTAGATTCACTAATAGCATCTTGATCTCCTCATGGCCTGGTAATATAAAGCTTGGAGCCACATGAGGCTCAAGCTGTGATTGCTGATAAGGCCCTATGAACTCTTCATAGATCCAGCTGGTACTTCCATCTCTAACTCAGTGGGTACTATTAATTGATGACTGGAGGGGATGAGTATAGACCCAGCAGCTCTGAGTGGATGCCCTTGATATTCATATATTTGCTGAGGAAGGGCCTGATCTTGCTCTTTAATCGATGGTAGCAAATTGAAATCAACCCATTGCTATATGCCAGGTTGAACATGTCCACATGCACCTGATCCTTTGGCTCTCCACAAGAGGTAAAATTTATTGGGATGCGCTGCCCCAAAATTTTGAATGTCTCTTCCATCATATCAATGACAGCCCCAAAGTGTCAAAGGAAGGCAGTTACTTAACATGTTGTAAATATTTGGCAACACTATTGCTGAGGCTACAATGACAATTGACCCAAACCGCAGAGGTAGTGCACTATAAGCTCCCTCAGAGACCGTGCTATCCGCTCCAGCAGTCCCATACACCATTTGATGTTCAACATCAGGCTTCAATGTCAACTTCACCACCAACTTAGTGGAAAATATGTTGACTGGGGCACCAGTATCTATTATTGCACGGACTCATGTTTTGGCTACATTAATGTCACTGTACGTACATTCCTGAATAGGATGCATCTTGTCTGTGTAATGCATGGACATGTAAAGACTCTTCATTCCCGAGGAAATTAACTATCCCCTCACCGACTATGGTGTATTCTTTGATGATATTATTGACCAGAAGGGCGACGTTTACAACTTACAAGGAAATTGCATCTTCGGATGGGTCCAACTTCATTGGGGAAACTTGATCAAACATTTGACAAGCGTACATTTTGGGCTGCATAATAGATCTGATCCCCCTATAAGTTTGGCTTGCACTTATGTCAATATATTCACTCCTCCAACTGGCTACTTTTTACAGGAATGCATCATCATATGGTGGGACTTCCGCTGAATATACAGTGTTTAGTTCAGGTGGGACGTTTGAGTTGGGATAGTGGAGGTAGAGAGTCCCTTCTCTAATCTTCTCTGACTTTTCTCTTATAGTACTATACCTGCTGTATGTGATGGCCCTGATAATTGGTGCAACCTCATGCCAGGAGCCTGAAGTGGCTGTATTTGAAACAGTCACCCTGTAGGGCTGCATCCTGATTTTTTTAAGATGGGACTCGCCAATAATATGTTTGTGGGTCATAGGCGTAACTATGCCCAGGTTGTAGTTGAGATGTTGATGATAAGCAGAACTGGGCTGGAAGTTGAACTTCTGGGGTAATTCAGCGGGATATGAACTGACCTCCAAAGTTCCCCAATTAAGAAGGTTTGATGACGGGGGGAGTTAGTTTCTACTCTGTATTAGTGAAAATAAGGTTACGTCTAGACGGCGCAAAAACTAAACAGTTTTAAGCAGAGGTACTTTATCATAAAACATTAGGGTCTTGACATTGTAAAGCAGGGTATGGCTTCACCGTGGAGGTCATTTTAATGCATACGTCAGATTTAGATAAAGTCCTGGGCCCAATTAACATATGAGATTATAGTGTAAATTGATCAGAACATGATGAGGGTCTCATTATGCTGAAACCTGACGTTCATGAACTAAGACTTCCACTGCAACGGTTTTGTGGTTACTCCAGACAACTGCAGCGAAAATCATTTTTAACTTATAGTATGAAAAGGAACTGTTTGGAAGATAGCAGGTGACATGATTGGCACTTCCAACATCCAAGGTTGATAATAGCAATTTTACTTTATGATGATCTGAGATCCTTCCATTCCAAACTTAAATCACTTAAAGAGCCTATAGATATTCCCATCGCAATCAAATGGAGGCAACTTATCAATACAAACCTCCTTCAGAAGCTCCTCCAGCCTTTTGAGAATAGCTTCCAATGAAAGTCTGAGTTCCGCACATAATAGGTGCAGCGTGTTGTGAGGATCCCATGTTAAAACAAGCCTGATGTGCCATGAACAGGAACTGAAGAATTTTATCATTTTTGTGATTGATCAATGGGGCCCCTGTAGTGAGCTCAATCTTATAAATTAGGCGGAATTGTTGAGATACGCTGTAAGGCTTTTTCACAGGGTCAGCCCACTTAGCAACGGACGTACAATATGGAGATTGTCAGCCTACAAGACAAATGTAAAGATTATAATAAAGTATGAAGCAATTGCTTCAGCCACACTTTTTATTTATTTTATACAAAACAGCAGATTCCTTCTGCTCTTCTCTCTTCTTCCTCTTAACAATCCTCCTCTTCCAATCTTCTCATCTCGCATATATATTAGCAATTTAAGTTGATACCAACCCTTTTGTTTAGACTATGCATTCTGCTGTATTATCATTGGTCTGGCAGAGTCTACATTTATTACATTAACAATCGCCTAGTTTGAGGCGATATATTAATTATTCATCATTTTATTAATCTCTCCTAATTCCTTATTTATAAACAATCCAATAACCATCCATTCTGACACAATATTGCCTCATCCCAAGGCGCTCAAATACTCATATTCTGTAATTATTGTCAGCGGATTATAGAAAATCAGCCTTGAGTATTTTGGGCTTATCATCCAGTCATATCAGAATCTTGACATTGACCTCAACTCAGGCTCAGATGTTCTTCCTATCACTTCTGTAAAACTTAATCTAGGATTAGGTTCAGCGGTTCTTCTTCCTTATTGTCTCAGAGTTCTTGGAGACCACAATTATACAAACAAAGGATTTTTCCCACTCTAAACACAAGAGCAAAAATTCTAAATAAAAAATATGTATTGGTTTATATTTTTTTGAACCTGATCTGTTTTAATAAAAAACACCAATATTATTTATAAAGGAAATTAAGAGCAGAACTCTTCAGTTGGCGCCCCAATTGAAAATGGCAGCCATAGCTATGAATTAACCCTCCAGGGTCACACGCAATAATAATCTTTTTTATTAATTCTAAGCGATTCTCTCACCAACTCTCAGTGTGACTCTTTTAAGTTATAACAAAGAACATATATCAACGTCTTCACTCAACTTTTATTGGCTACCCTTATTAGGTAACAACTTAATTTGGTAATGGGACTTTTACCCATAATCAGCAGGTTGCAATCCTGAAAAGGGTAGCTTAAAAGTTGCTTTACCATAGGCAGCATTACTCTCCCAGAAACTCATAAACCCCTTAGAAAATCAGAAACTAAACCTGATTCACCCCTACAAGTTAATTAAGTTATCAATAGTAAACTTGGCAATCTAATCACTTACTTATTGTTGGAAATCAACCCCAACGAGGATTAAAAAATCCAGCATATTGATCTAACAATTCAACTCTAGCCAATTACCTAATATTCAATCAGGATAATACCTTGAATTATAGTTATTGTACATAATTGATAACTCTTACATCCACTAGTGGGATGAATCTCCTAGTGGACAAGCAGATGAAATATAATTTATTAAGCTGAGTAATTTTTGATATTCAAAAACAAACACATCACCTCTTGACAATATTTTTAAGTGATAAAGATTTTCTGGGGTTATATGCTGCTTCAATTCTAACTGAGTCCTCCAGCATGGTTTAAATTGGAGTTTTTTAGTTCCATAGCCTTTCCTTGCTCAATGTATCTCTTGTTTGTCCTTTTTCTTAGCACATTCCCGTTTCATGTCATCCTTGCTGCTGCCTCCACATAGCGCGGTTCTCACAGCCCCATGCCATGCAAGCCTAGTTCAGGTGTTCTTGCCAATAAAAGGTCTGGAAAGCCTGAAATTCCCAAAGTTGGTAGTATGCAATATTTTGTCATTTAGAAGACTTTTTATGGTGGCTTCTACTTTTCCTTGTTCCCTGTATTCCCCCAAGTTGGGCTCTCTGTTTTCAATCAGAGTGAATCTTTTCCTAGGGACTATTCCTGGAGAATCCAGCTTAAACCTATTCTGATTCAACCAATATGCTTGCTTTTTTTCAGCGTCTTGGTATTACTTTTGGTTGGCCCAGTTGCAACACAAGATGGTCTTACCAATAAAACAAGGGGTCATCACTAGATGCTTTAGATGATAATAAATAAAATTCAAATTAAATATTTTTTTGCACTTTTATATTTTTATATACTTTTTACTTTATAATCCTAAACTTTATATTAATTTCTTTTTGTATATTTTCCTTATATAATTGTCTTTTTTTCAAAGGGACTTAACCTATAAGTAGTTGCAAAGATCCATCTTTTATTTTCCCCTACTTTGGTTCTGAGGTTCATTTTTTTGAACTTAACCAGCTATCAATGTTCAGAGGTCTCTTTTTAAGACTTAACCAACACACCAGTACATAACCTATTGTTAGTAGGTTAAGTGGTCTTACAGGAACATTGAGACTCATTATTCCACTAGATTCATTTCTTTAGACATTTAGTATGGACCTTTTCACTATATAATCATCTCTGATGTTCTTTATTGTTTAGGGTTCTGTTGCCAACTTGGCAATAATCTCAAATGGACCTAAACTCAAACAGTCTGGGTTGTTTCTTGTTCCATAACCATAGACATCACAATAGGCTATCCTACCTCCCATGTGGTAATCTGTATCGCTGGTCAGTTCTTGTCATCTGTCATCTTTGCTTTAATTCTTTTCTTTAATATGGTATCAAATGCCTGTGATTGCAGTTTTAGCATAATATTTGCTAGTTGGGTAAGGTATTGCTCTGCACTCATCCACAAAACTAGTTCTATAGCGGAAAACAAATTGGTCGTAGTGCTGCTCTTCATCTTATAAAAGTTTAAATGGTACTTTCCCTGTTGCCATATGATAACTAATATTATATGTGAAGATAACTAAACTATCATACAATCCCCAAGCGGTAGTTTTTCCTTCTACTAATTTTCTTAGCATCGCAGCTAGAGTTCCATTATCTTTCACCATTACATTTGTTTCTGACCAACAGGGATGGACACCACTCCTTAGATTCCCATCAGTTTGTTCATTCTTAAAATCACATAGGATGTAAAGCTGGTTCCGTTGTCACTTAAGAAAACTTGTGGGCATCCATGCCGGTATATTGCTTGGTCCAGTATGAATATCATTGTGCTTTTAGCATCTACTCTTCTTGACGCCTTCATTTTGACCCATTTAGTCAGATGGTCCATTGCAAGATTGATGTCTTTACTCATCCAGTACTAAGACTAAAGCTTCCCATCATGTCTATTGACACCGCGTGCCAAGCAAACCCAGGGCGTACTAGCCAGTATCCTGTCACACACTGTGAAGCTTTGGAGTTGACATTCCATGTAAAAGGCCAGATAATCTTCTACATACTAGATGATCAATTCATATTAACAATAATGGAGTATATATTATAATATTTTCTTAGGCCTCCATGGCCAATGACTTTGTGCGTGGCAAAAATGATTACCACTCAATCTGACGGGTCTGGGAATAGATACCATATTTTATTTATCAATTTTTATAGCTTTACGTTCTTAATTTCGTATTCTCTATTACTTTTCTTAGCATGGTCTGAGTCGCTCAGATCTCGTCCCCAATATTTCCTTCAATCAGCCTCTGGAATAACTCATCCACTTGATGATAAAAAACTTGAAGGGCAGGCGCTCTCAATAATTTATCAGAATTTTGATGTGCTGCTCCTGCTCAATGTATAATCTCAAATCTTAAACTTAATTTAAGAGCCCATCATGCCAGTCGCTCATATAATTTCTAAAGGTTATATAACCTGCATAAAGATGAGTGGTCATTCACGACCTTAAAGTGTGTCCCATGTATATACACTCATAATTTTTACATGCTTAAATCACCTCAAGGCACTCACACTCTGTCACGGTGTAGTTCCTTTATGCTGGCGTTAATGTTCTACTAACATATGCCATTGAATTCTCTTTGGCATCATCATCTAAATGACTTAAAATAGTACTGATCGTAATTAATGAGGCATCAGTCTGAATAATAAAATCTTAATTTAATTTGGGTAATACAGAACAGGACAAGTCATAAGATATCATTTTACCTCATCAAACGCTTCTTGGACCTCTTCAATCTACATGAATCCTATTTTTGGATCCTTTAGTATGTTATTAGTGGTTTGGGGTTTCTTTCCAAATCATTAATAGGTTGCCAATAGTATCAACCATTAATAAAGACTTTTTTGCCCTGTACGCTCTTGGGATTGACATCCATTTAATGGCCATTTTCTTCTGCAGCTGCGGTTGCAAATTTGCTGTAGTTTATTACAAACGCCAAATATTTAAGCTCTTTTTACAGAAGTAGCATTTTATCAGTTTGATCCTCAAATTCACTATTGCTAAGCGTTTGAACACTTCTTCCAAGTGCTCTAGGTGATCATTGAATGTCCTACTGAAAACTTTAATGTCATCCAAGTACACCAAAACGCAAGAAAACTTCAGGTCACTCAATATAGATTGTCTAGACCTCTGAAAAAGTAGCCAGCGCATTACATAATCCCTGGGGCATTCTTATCAGCTGATATAATCCTTATGAAGTTATTTTTGAACACCTCTTTTGGTCTTTATGGCAAGTATATCTTACAACACCCTAAAATTAAATTCAAGATGAAAAGGACTTAGCTTCCCCTAGACATTCAAGCGCATCGTCTATCCTCAGAAAAAGATATTAATCCTTTTTTAGTACTAGTGGTGCCCAACCCAAAAGGGGAAGCCCCACGCATCTTTATTCGCAAATGGGCCAAACAAAGGGATTACTATAAATTAAAAAATTCCTAATATAGCCCCTAGGTTTTCAGCCTAGGAAGCCATATCAGATGGCGAGGAGGCTTTGGGAAAACTTTTGTCCAGCGTTCGCTTTAGCTGGCGGACCATGGAGGACAGCATTGGGGTGGGAGCATCAGCGTCATGGGGCATAAGGAGGTATAGTTGGGGGTTTTCTTTGTTAATGAGCTGGCAGTGTCCATCACCTCAACGTATTGAGAAAGTTGATGCTCAGCAAAATTGATGAGAGCTGGCACAACAAGTAAATGACTTGATGCACTGGCGGTTTTGGAATAATTGGGGTCAAAAAGAGAATTTTTGCTGCATTGATACAAGTGCAGCTCACACTGAAAGCAAGCTCCTCAATTTCGTACTTCAGATCTTCCTCAAAATCATGAGGAAAATTGGGGATAGGAATACCCTAGACAAGGGGCTCCCTTGCCCCCATGGAGTTTCTGGCAGAGGAAGGTGTTGGCTGGGGCAGCTGCAACTGCAACTGCCATTGTGTTAATATTTTTATAAACAGGAAACCCATTTTTTGGATGAAAACGGTGGGAATGTGATTTGGGAGGGTCAATAAAGAACTCCTCCAAAGCATAATCTGGTTTCACGTGGCGCAGCTGTCCATCATCCTCAATCCATTCAAGAGCCTCAAATGTATTAGATTCAGTCATTGTTGGGCCAGCAACAGGAATTGGGGCTGTGGCTGGAGCTGATTGGGCGCATGCTGTCAACCATGGCAGCTCAGCTGAAACTGATACAGCCATCGACTCAGGATTCCATAATCTGTTCATATTTTCAAAACTTTTAAATTCCATAAACTTTGATTTGCCACTGCTTTGGAAGCAGCGCCAGAATTCCCTGACATTGGGGGCGGGAGGATCGAGCCCCATTCAAAAAATTGGGGCAAGGCAGCTGCCAGAGCAACGCCCAAGCCCTGAGAAGTGGACGTTGCAGAAGCGGCAACCGTGGGGCACTTGCACTTAAAGTGGTCAAGCTTGAGGCACAAGGGGCAGATGGCGCAGTTGTTTTTGACGCGTGTCCAAAAAGGATGATCAGGGGTGGACCTGATCATGGTGCGGGGGGAATCCTGAGATGGGCGTCATGAATAAATAAGTGTATCATCGTGAAGGCGTGAGGACCTGCCAGACAATTTTCCCCATGGGGCACCACGAACTGCAACACAGGGTCTGCACTGTAAACGGCCAAACCCTCTGTGAGCTCATGGTGGAGGCATTCAGGTAAAGGTAGGAGGGCAACCCGGCGAACTGGACCATCAAAGTGGCCTCATCTGGGAGCCAGGTGCAAATGGTGGGGAGAGAAATTTTTTGTAAATCAATTGCAGCTTGGCTGCTGCTGCATCAGCTTCTGAGCGGAAGTGGAGGTCAAAGTACCCCTTAAAGGGGTGGAAGTTGATAAAGCCAGCGGGTTTATAAACTGCCATGGCCATCTCAATGATGGCCTCGCTTGCATATAGGAAAAGATTCCCATATTTGACCTTAAGGCCAAAACGCAAATTGCTTTAAGGGAGCACCAAAGAGCTTTGGAGCACTGCCTGAGAGCTTGTGAGGTGGTGGGCCAAGTCATGAGGCGGTACATAACGCCCGGTAGTGTTGGGAGGGTTAGCAGAGCCAGCCTGGGCGCACTTTGGTGGTGGCCAAAGGATGCCAGATGGCAGTGCATTACCACCCCAAGCCAGGCAGCAGGCATCGATTGCATTGACATTGGTAGGTTTGGGCTTGATCAAGCGGTTGTGTTATGTGTTTTTAAAAATCTGAATTTGGCTTTGATTTAGGTATTTAAGCAAAAGAAAGATAGAAGATATTAATCCTTCTTAGTGAATTTATTCAACTGAAGGTAATCAATCATCACATGATTTGATCAGTCCTTTTTCTACTATAAGAACTGGACTCACACATGGACTCAAAGAAGAAACAAGGAGCCCATATTCAATCAAATTTGTTAATTTCTTTTGTGACTATAGCTTCAGCGGACTTATATCAGGGGATCTGTCACATTTTTATTGGCGTATATTCCAAGTATCAACCTTATGTATCACATTTTTTACACATTCAAGGTCATGATCATTCTGGGAAAGTATAAAACCAATTTTTTCAGTTGTTATATCACTTCCTCTTACTGATGTTCTAATAACCCAACAAGTTGCTCTCAAACACCCACTACATTGATGTTTTCAGTAACATCAGCAGTAATACCAATTCTGAAACGGCCCAAAATCATGGAACTCTAAGATTTCAGCAGTCAGGATTAGATGAGTAAATGCTGTACCTTGATTTTTCTTAACCTTCATTGATTCTTCGCTTAGATTGGCCATTAGACTCGTAATTCACTGTGGCCTGGCATTATAATCCTCAGAGCTACCCAAGGCTCCAATCTTGATCTTTTCCATGAGGTGACGACTTCTACATATAGTTGTTCTGGGATTTCTAAAGTAACCCTGTATTAACATTGTTTGTGTTCCCTGCGGAATAGTAGTTGTCATTTTTGTTCTCAACAATATCCCACGTTTCTCAAAGATCTGCATTAATAATTTTTAGCTTTTCATTACAACCATTTTGTTTTGGATGTGTATTATGCTGTCATTTTAGATTACATCTACAATATTATTATTTTTTGCCAAAGCAGGTTCTCCTTTCCACTGGTATACCATAGGCAGTGTTTGCCCCAAAATAGTTAAGGTATTATCCTCAAAGTTGCATTTGACACCATATTTTCTTCTGAATTCTATTCTGATGAGGATTGCATAATTTTGATTTTCCAACATCATAGCAAGAGCATATACCACCAGTGATCTGAACTAAAGAGGCAGCACTGCATGCAATACATGATGTTCAATTATCTGGTCTGGCAGTTATATATTCCTTCTATGTTCCAAATTTGGAGAGATTCTCATTTGCATCACTGACTTGGTCAAAACAATGCTAATGGGCGCTCCGCTGTCAAATATTGACCATGTTTTACCAAATTGACTACAATTCTGCATATGTACACTCAGATTTTTAAAAAAAGGTGATTAATGAGTGAACTGAAGCACCATTTGCCAAATATAGAGTATGTACAACTGCAAAGAATCAGTGAAGGTTTTCTTGATCACACTAAAGATTTAACGTTCAAATTGTCAAGTTTCATCTTAAGCACTCTTCGTCATTTTCAGCAGATCTGATCTTTTTGCCACTAGTTGACGGCATAAGGCTGAGTGATCTCTTTTTTGATCTTTAGGTCAATAATCTTTGCCTTTACTCTGATGATTGTGTTTCACATACAAATTAACAACTTAGAGTGTATAAGGTGTATCCTCATCTACAAGTAGATTATAAATATCCAAACATCTTTAAGTTAGTCATGGGGACTAGGATTGATTGCAGTTCTAGATTGTTACATATTCAGACTGCTGATTCTTTTCCTGACTCATGCACAGTTTCTTTCTCTTTGGTTTGAACTGATTTATTTGTTCCTTAGGTTTCTTGCTCCAACTTTGAGTAGTAAAATGACCAGGAATTCCACATTTATGACAGCAGGCTTGAAATTTTTTGTCGTCTTGATTCTTTGGGCTTTAATTGCCTTAATAGCTAGATTTTGTAGTTCCTTACAAGGCTCAGAAAATTCACTGTATTCTGATTTCTGGTGAGAACAACTTTGAAGGTTCAGTTAGGTGCTTTGAATGCTGCACCTAGCATTTTGAGGTTATCAACCATCTGTGAGGTGGAATTTTGGTTTGTAAGCACCAAAACCATTCCCTGGTTCCAATCTCTGTAGGGCCAAAGAGATGTCTGTCTTGAGATATGTAAATTGAAATCCAATAAAAGAGTTCAAGCCTTCAAGGATTTAGCTTCATGTTCATTGGATCAACAATAAAGTGTCTTTGGCAAAAATTAAAAATGTTTTTCTGTCTGTCCACAAATAAAATCAGTTTAATAGGCTATATTTTTACTCATTTGGTTGGTGATTGGTTATCATTTATAAAAGTTTAGTCATGTAACTATTATTTCAAGTTTCTTGATTTTAAGGTTTCCAAGTAGTTTCTAGTAATAAATTAATTCAATTCAATTGTTTTAACTAATCTGTATTAGATTAACTAATCTCTATAAATTCACCAAATTTCTCACTTAAAACTAAACAAAAATTATATTTGGTAATTTAATACTAAGTTAAATCTAGAGTAATAAGTTCAATTCTCAACTCAATATTTTTCCCGTTCAATTTTATCTAATTCATTTCATTTAATTTATTTAATTTATATTAAATAAATTTAGCCAATTAATTAAATAAAATATCATTAAGAATTTTTAACTTGTTTAATTGATTAATTAAATGTAGTAAATTAAAATAACCACCTACATCATACCCAAAAACAATTACCCACTTAAATCAACCAAATAGATGGCAATCAATGAGTTTAATTTGAGATTAGGCCAAACAAATATATATCAACTAATTTAATAAGATTTAAAAATTAGAAATTAAAATAACTTTTGAATTATAATCAAAATCATTAGAAAGATTAATCAAAACAGATATATAGATGGAGGTCAACAAGTTGAGTATATGGATATGACTATAACTATATCACTATTAATTTAATTAGATATATAAATCACTGTATACAGCGATCCAGTGCTATACCGCCCCACATGGGGCTCTAGTTAAAATTGGTCAGCAAAAGTGGCTAAGGGTTTGTCCTTCTTGATTGGATTCCCATGACCCTTGTTTGGTGCTAGATATCTGCTCAGGGATGCCAAAATCGTTATGATTGCTTCTTTGGTGTCATTGTACGTCCATTTATCCCCATTCAAGTGAGGCAACACCAGAATTTGACAATATGTGTCCAAATAATTCATAATTGTACTGTTTTCTGGTGGTCATTGTATCAACCAACATCAAATTGGATTGGAAAAAAACACTTGATCGTTATTCTGATGGAAGATAGGTATTTTTGGTGCTTTTGAAATTTTTCTATCACTACTATAGCGGAAGGTACATGCCCAGTAACCCTACCAACGATGGTGGTATTCTCAGGAGGAATCTTAGAAATTTTATACTTAAAGCTCTAGGCATATTCATCTGGGACTGTACTTTTCATAACGGAACTTTGTTCATTTATCTTGCTGTCAGATCCTTCTTCCTCCATCTAGGCAAAACTGCACTTATGATTTTTATGTTCTTGTAAATGTTTAGAATTTGCAAGACATCATCCTAAATCCATCAAAATGATTCTTTATCTGCTTCCCAAGAAGCCTTCTGGAACATTAACTCTTTAGTTACTTAAGTTTTCTTCCATTTAAAGGCGGTGATTTTCCAATATAAATCATTGTTGACCTTCATGACTTGTTCAATTTCTTCCTCGCCTTTAGCCATTCATTAATCCAAGGTTGTTAGCCCAGAATGTGGCGCCAAATCAGATTATTCTTGATCACCATTTATAATTCTGTACATAATTTCTGAAGTTTTCATTTTATAACATTCTGCTAATACTCTCAGTTGTAATATTTAACCTGAAAACAAAACTACCCCTATAATGAGCACCAAATGTAATCTTTTTTGAATTTTTTGCGCAGGTTCAAGTTGTGCATTGAACATATTGTAATTAAGATAATATTTGTTAGTGTTGATAATTGTATGAAGACAATTATCCTAGAAGAGCTCTTTAAAACCAATGTGAGTATGTCAGGTGCTGCTGCACCTCCTTCATATAACTTGAAGGCACTTCTGGATAACAAGGTAACCTTTCCCTTCCACTATTCAACTGGAGTATTTGAGAACCACTTTGAAAAAGGGATTACAATCTTGCAACTATAGTCAGAAAGAGTTGGCACAAGACAGATAGATAGCAGAAAAAAATTCTTTCACTATAATCACAAAAACACAATATAAATGTATAACTATCTAATGGCAGTTGAGGCTGCAGCTGCCCCTGCCAACAACCTACTTCGCCAACAAATTCATGGGGCGATGGAGCCCCTTGTTGAGAATATTCCTATCCCCAATTTTCCTCATGATTTTGAGGAAAATTAGAAGTATGTTATTGAGGAGCTTGCTTTTGGTGCAAGCCGCGCTTGCTGCAGCAAAAACTTCTCTTTTTGACCCCAATCAACCCAAAACCCAACGGCTCATCATGCCATTCACTTGTGTGCCTGATCTTATCACTTTTGCCGAGCATCAACTTGCTCAATACATTGAGGCAATGGACATTGCTGGACTCATCAACGAAGAAAACCAACAAATATAACTCCTTATGCCACATGTTGCTGATGCTCCTACCCTGATGTTATCCGCCATGGTCTGCCAGCTAAAGTGGGCGCCGGACAAAAGTTTCCCCAAAGCTTCCTCACCTTCTGATATGACTTCCTAGGCGTTAGCTGAGGTGCTATATTATAAATGTTTTTATCTCTAACAATCCCTTTATTTGGCCCATTTGCAAATAGAGATGCGTGGCGGCCTCCCCTTTTGGGTTGGGCAACACTAGCGCTAAAAAAATGTATAACTATCTAAAATACCTTACCAAACTGATCTGTTTAAAAAATTAAATTAAAGGATCTATATATGGGAAATAGGTGCCCAACTCTTTCAGGGTCACCCTAATGGGAACGGTATCCATCTCTAATGAATTTAACCCTATAAGACATCTATCCACAATTAGTAGCTCATCCACCTATTCAAGTTCCACCTCTGACTTGGTCATGACTCCTCCTTGGTGTTTTTTAAAGAGCATGTCCCAACGCCTTTATACAACCTTTTGGTTTAACTTTACTAAGAAAGCAGACTGCCTAGTTAGTGGATCATTTACCCTTTTATAGCAGGTCACGTTGCATTTTTTGACTGACCTGAAAGTTGCTGCCTTTATTATAGTTTTTAACGCTTCAGAAACTGCCAAAAACCCTTATTACACACAGTGACAAACTGCAATTAATCCACGTAAGAAATTTTGATTTATAAAATAATAAATTAATAATTGAAATCCTTGCTAGCAATGTTGAAATAATCCCTAATGGAACATAGATAATCCAGAAGGATCAAATCTGGAAAAATTATTTAGTATCCATTTAAGAATTAAACCTGATAATATCTACTAACATGATAAAAACTTATAATACTACTATGTTTTTCTTATAACAATTCTTCCTAGCGGATAAAACAGATAATACTATATAACATGTAGGAAGTTGGATGATTTTATCATTATAAAATCACCACACTGGGCTATTAACTCAGACATCTGACATGCCAAGGAAACAATTGACTCAAATTGGGGTACTTCAATACACAAAATAGCATCCATATTCACAGGTCATTGCCATTATGAGAATTTGGGAGTATGATCCACATGGAAATAGATAAGAAAAGTATTGGTAAACAAACATCATCCTTTTACCAAATACTAAGCTGAGAACTGTCAGAAGTCTTGTCCATGTCCCTAGAATGGAAATGGGGCTACAGTTAAGCGGGGTATTAGATTTTCCATGACCATCTTATCCAGCTTATACTAATTTTAGAACAAGTTGATAGCTGTTTTTGTCAAAACTTATTGTTTGGAAGTTATTGTCTAATAAATATTAGTTGCATTTAATGTTAGTTAAACTCAAATGCTGATGCTGTTTAAAAGCTAACTGAGGAAATCGCCAACAATGTTAGAAGGTAAATTTTGCTGTTGTCTGATTAGCTTATAATTAAAATTTCAACCTTGAATCATTTGGGCTGAGGCCTTAACTGATTAGGATATTTTCTGAAGCTACCTAAGCGTTATAATGCTATTCTGATGGTAGTTTATAAGTTACCCTGGGAATTTGACCTCCAGAAATGGGTGCTTGGTTCCTTAATACCAATGGATGGCCGCTGCCCATAAAGGTTAGCATAATGGGGGTGATTAAGGTGTTGAAACCCGCTATGTTCAGAAGCCAGCCCATGAGATTTAAGCTCTTGTGGGTGAATTAATGCCTTTATTGTGCCAGCTGAAAAAAGAGCATCAAACCACCTTATATAAATTCCCTAGTAAATATAATAAAGATATAATTCAAAGGCAGATAAATATTGTATTATACTTTTACTTATATTGAAGAATTTAAAAATTAGTTCTTCTTGTCTATTTTCTAAGTAATAAATAAGGGTATACCAAGTGGGTTTGGAATCAATTATAGAGTAGACTTGACAATATAGCTATCTACATTAACTATAAATCTCCTTTGTTCTTACAACAAGTATAAACCTGTTCAGTAAAAACACAAAGAAAGTTTACAATTTGTGCTCATTATAGGGGGTAGTTGAGTCTTTAAGTGATTAGAATCATATTGTCTATCCAGAGCGATATCCTGAAGTTATAACAGGATCTGGAGACCATTCTTGAAAATACTTTGTATTGGCAACCCAGGCAACATAACTAGAGATAAAGATTGTATTTCAAAAACATGCGATGAGACTACTTTGTTGCAGAAACCAAGAATGAGATATAGGGGAAATTTTACAAATTGAAAAGAAGTACACAATGTTATAAGGAAAAAATTTTATTCTTAGGTTGCCTTTGAAGCCAAGGTTGGAGAGAATTGTCAGTTAAGAGAGATTTAAGCCACAAATATAAAACAACTACATGATGTTGAAAAAGATGTACTGTCCTAAATAGCAAACAAAGCGAAGCAATAAAGACTTGTGTGCCTATGAAGAAGATAGTAATATGGGAAGCATTCAGCCTACTAGAAATATGCCTGGTGTCTTTGCTACCATCTCAGCAATGAGCCCTAAAAACACCCTGACTAATACTAAGGTTACCAATCATGCTCTTCATACTACATTTGAGCTGGTGCTTACTAATGATTTTTTGGGATACCACAAAATTACTAACCTTTCATTTTACAATGCCCTAACGTTTTTAGGCTAATAAAAAATTGAATATTTTTGCATATAGCTATCACCAGAAAGTGGTTTTTGTGATTAATTGCTTGATCACCAATTTGCTAGAATTTAGTAGTACCCCAACTGCATGCAGACAATTGGTCATACACAATGCTGGAATGTTTGATCATAAAGAAATTCTAGTAGCCTCAAGTGGTTGGCTAACTAAAAGTAAGAGGCGTGAGGATTAAATTAAGAATTGTAAAACCCTAGGAGCATTTTATGATTAATTTACTAGAGGCACAGATTCTTTCCAAAGTAAATGCAATGAGAGATTCTTATTCTTGTGTTGCTGTTGCACTTTTGTTTTTAAGGATGCTCGCTGCTGCATTTTGCACCTAAACTCCAACAATTTAATTCTGGGGGATTTTCTTTACCGCTTGTAGTAAAAATAATAAAACAAATTAAGATTAAAAAGTTTTTTTATATTTTATTGATTGCAGTCAGTGGGAAAAGTGACCTTCTCAATAAGTCGATAATTATCTAATATGTCAAGGCTCAAAGTTATATTGCTTAGTAAAGTCTGAATTAATTAATATGAGATGTTGACCTATTGGATCTCTCAAAACTCACCTCATTTGGACGGAATGGCTGATGGAGGGTCAGAAGTAGAAAGGATTAGTCCATTAGGTAATGATTTTATATATTTGACCAATCAATGGGCTGGAAAATATTTTTTTCTTGGTAGGACCCCCTCCAGGCCTATAAAAAGGGCTGGTCCCCGCGTAGGTGTTTTGGTTAAATGGTTAATGGGATGTGGAGGAAACTCGAGAGACCCCTGGATTCCACTGCTGGGGCATTGCAATCTGACTACATAAACTCATGCTATTTTGCCAAGTATTATTAATAAACCTATTCCCCAATTGAAAGGGTTCCACCAAGATTTGTCCAGGGTCTTTTGGCCGATTTCATCCTTATTTTCATCCATATTTCGAACTAATACACTCTTATTAAAATATCAGACTTGTAATTGTCTGACATTACCCCCTTTAAGAGTGTTAGGGGAGAATAAGGGGCAGGAACTGGCCATGGACTCGGTTGACAGTAACTCCAGTAGCAAGGGACTTAATTGGTTAATCTCACCTCACTTATACGTGACTACAAAAGGGCTTTCCCATATAGAAATGATCTTCTCACTCTTGGGAGTGATACGATTGTGGTAATACAAAACTAAAATTGACAATTGAATGAAAGGGAGGGGCTTCCTTTGCTTGATTTGCTGCTACACTTTTTTGGTCATCGTTTTATCTATGTTAGTCATGGCATTGGACTGAAGCTGGATGATGCGTTGTGACAATCTTTTCAGGGATTTTTCAGTATCATCTGTCCTACCAGAGAAGACATCTTTGGCCAGCAGGGCTGGTACTCCTAGTTCTTGACCATATAATATGCAGAAGGGTGACATTTTAAGGATTAATGGTACCTAATATGGTAGTCCATGAGGCCACTAGGTAAGAAATTATCTCAGTGTAGGGAATCTGAGCTGGCCATCTTCTATAATATGGAAACTAGCGTTCCATTTGCTTTTTCACAGTACCATTTGTGGAGGGGTTGTAGGGGTCCAAGAATAGTTGCTGCGTCCTCATGGAAGTAGCCAAAAGCTTTACCACCCGCAAGGTGAAATTCTTCCCATTGTCACACAGTAGGACCTGTGAACAACTATGCCTGGTGAAAATATGTTGATGGAGGAGGTGGCAGTAGCTTTGGCAGTCTGTGCAAGAAGAGTAACCGCTTCAACCCATTTGGTGGTTTGATCAATGCCTGCCAGGATATAGCAATTTCCGCTGGTAGTATGAGGTAGTGGACCTACCACGTCCAAGCTTATTGTATGAATTGGTTGTTGAGGCGTGGTGGTTTAGTATGGAAACTTTGAGTTTGTAGCTAGATTGCTTCTTACAGATTAAGCTGGCATCCAGCACTTCAATGATAGACTCCATGATTCACTCACAGTAGTATCGTTCCTTCACCCAAACATAATTTTACGCACTCCACTGTGCCCCAGAATAGAATGGACCTCAATGATCATGGGAACTCGCTCAGAAGGTCAGAGATAAGACAGCCAATTCACCCCTACTTTCTTATACAACTTCCCGCTTTCCACATTGGTGTTGTGGGAGAGTTAGGCTAACATTTTCCGGGCGGGTTAATCCTCATCTTCCCAGGCGTCTGGGGTCATAAGGAGGTCATGCAGCCTCTCTTCTTCACTATTTATCAAGTAATAATGTACATCCAATATAAACCATCAACGTTCATATGGCGGGTTCCAGCTTGGTACTCAATCTTCATATCGTAGTGTTGGAGCTTTGAGACCAACGAGCCAAAATACCCAGTGGGATCTTTCATATTTTTTAACCGCTTCAGGGAGGCGTGGTCAGTGACTACAGTGAAGGATGTTCCATATAAAAAAAGGAGGTATTAATTTACAGCCATCAGGACCGCAAGGCATTTCTCTTCATGACAATATAATTGTGTTAAGCCATAGATAACGTCATGCTGAAATAAGAGATGGGGTGATCCACACCATCATCATCCAATTGAGCAGGATGACTTCAACAGCGTAGTCAGATACATCAGTAAACAGAAGGAAAGATTTACCATAATCAGGGTGGCGCTGGATAGGGCGCTTTTTCAACCACTGCTTTAGTGACTCAAAGGTGGCCTTTTGTTCATCTCCACATTGAAAAAGTACGTTCTTAGCCAATAGCCATACAAGAGGCTCACTCGGATGGGAGAACTTGGGGATAAATTGGTAGTAATACCCCATCATACCCAAGAATACCTGGATATTGCACAGGGTTTTGGGAGCAGGCATTTTGGATATAGCCTCAACTTTTCCTTGAAGGGGTTAATCCCGTCCTGTGAGATGGAAATTCTAAGGAAATTTAACCTTTTCTGAAAAAGTGCACTTGAGAGGCTTTAATTTAAGGTTGGACTGATGTATGCGTTGAAAGTCTAATTTTAGGTGACTAAGGTGATCATTAAAGGTCTTAAAGCACAGTAATGTCATAAAGATAGATTATGACGCAACTTAACTTGAGGTCCTGCAAGATGTGGTACATGGCTCTCTAGAAACTTGCAGGAGCGTTGCACAACCCTTAAGTTGATTGGATGGGCTAGAATAGGCCTTTGTCGCAAATCAGAGCACATTTCTCCTGATCTTGGGGAGAGAGGTCATTCTGCCTATAGCCGCTGGCTAAGTCCATGGCTGAGATAACTTAGATCCAGAGAGCTGTGCTAGGACATCGTCAATGCAAGGTATAGGATAGCTATCCTTCTTTGTAAGGTTGTTTAGCCTGTGGTAGTCCATCACACCCCGATGACCATCAGTTTTCTTTTTATAAGGGGAGAGGTGACGACCATGGGCTTTGCAAGGGTAGAGGTAGTCCAGCATCTAGTAGTTGTTTGAGCTCCGCCCTCATCTGTTGCTCCTCAACTTTTGATTTATGGTAAGGTTTGGAGCGGATGGGACTACCATCTCCATCATTGATGGTATTCCTCCAACTCTTCATATGACCAAAGTCAGTCTCAGCTTTAGAAAATACTGTCGCTGTAAGACTCCAATAAACTAGAACTTTATTAAGCTCTGTAGGGGTTAGATGATCGGAGATATGAAGTCAGGCAAGGTACATAATGATTTGTCAGCAGTTAGGCCCATGTCCGACACATTCAATACAGTGGACATGGTTAACCTCCTTAACTGGGATCAGCAGACCTTTCTCAATCTCCTGTTGTTTCTTTAAGACCATGTCTTTACTGGTAATATTCCCCAGAAGAATATTGATAGTACGTTGGTAGGCTGTTCTAAGATGCCTGATAATACTTGAGGTTCTAAGGGACTGATTCCATTGATGCTAGTTATGTGCAGCAAGCAATTGTGAGGGGATTTGGAGGGTAGACTTGGTGTCAATAACCCTCTGTTCACCCGCTTTATTAAACACCTCCTCTGCTGCATAAAACGAGATTCCCTCGAGGGCGTCCACTGATTCATGCATCTTGGTATTCCGCCCTGACGTTGTGTAGCGTAAGGATAAGGCGTAGAAAGGATAATCAACAGTGCAAGCGTATTCCTTTTTACTAATCTCATTATTGTCCATAATAAGGGGAACCTTGTAGTTAAGCAGGGAGAGATAGCCTTGCTTCAGATTGATAATCCCTTCATACTCGAGTAAAAAATGGGTACCAATGAGCATGTCATAGGTATTGTTGGCTAAGGCCACTTTGGGGGCTGAGAGGAGGAGTTTCCCAAATTGGTTGGGTAAAGATGAGTAGGCCCTAATAGAGCGAGTGTTGATTGGACCAGCAATGCCATACTCCTGAGTATAGTCGAGGTCAGGGGCCAGCTTAATTTTATCATAAGCTCTGATGATACAACGTTCATAGGGGATCCAGTGTCAAGGATAGCAACAACTCATACTCCGTTGACAACAACCTCCACTTTTGTTAAAGTTCCACCCAAGTTGGGGGGAAGAGCGAGGACCTCCTTCAGCTGGAGGGTAGAAGCAAGGCGTTTAGCAGTTTCAGGGAATTTATCCCAGATAGACTGCAGTGTATACATACTCAGAGTGGAGCGGATCATTGTGGCAATGAGCTTGTCAGTTTTGCTGGCGGTATTAACAGCCTTTAGACCTCTCAGCACAAGATTAGGTATGTTCTGTGGGGTATCCTAGCCATAACCACTCTTTCTGGGTTCAATCGTTCTGGTACCTCCACTTCAACTGAGGCTTCTAGGACATAGTGACCAGCATTTTCACACCCCCCTTCAGATTAATCATTGGAGGGGCTTTGATGCACATCAGATAGTACCTAGGATTGGATGTAGGTTCAGGAAATCCTCATTGCTGTGGAGGCCCTGAGGCCGTTCCTCAACCCTACTCATCTTTAGAGGAGGCGCTGTATTTCTCATGACTCTATCCTCGACCTTTAAAGTAGCAGGTTTAACTGCCCCATGGCAACAGGTTTAAGACTAGAGTTGGCTGGAGGAGAGGTTGAGGGAGATAGCGTCTGGGAGGTGAATGCTTTAACTACGCCAATTTTGGGTCAATCAGCGGCTGTGTGCATTTAGGAAGCAGGCAATTTAGCTGTTGTTAAATGGTCACTTAACCCATTATTGGTGGGGGAAATTTCACCCAAAAGAGGGGTTTACGCTTAGGAGCAGGCTTTGGGGCCACTTGTAGAGGCCCATTGGCTGACAAAAAAGCTCTTGGTGGCAAAGTAAAGGGATGACTGCCTTTACCAATTGGCTTTTTTTTGAGCGGAAGATGAAGGGGAGCACTGACCCATCATCGCTATTATTCACTAACTATCTTTATGATATGAGGAAGCTTTTTTGGGGTGACAACTCCGCGGGAGCAGGTTTCCTAGGTCAGAAAACCGTAGGCGAGGTTAGGGTGGTATGAATAGATGTTTGCCTCTGAGCTCCTTGTATAAGGTCAAGTTCATATATTTCAGCCAACGTTAGCAGAGCCTCTTTGATATCCCGTACTTTTTTTGAAGGTGCGCTTGAATGTAGAGATATGCAGCTTAAAGTCCAGGGTAACATCCCCTGTGCATGGATCAGGCGATCTTCCCGTTTCTGAATAAAAATTGTTTAAGGAGCGCAGTTGTACCCCTTGTTACTCAGGGTGATCTTACCCACGTGGTAGACAAGCGCTGGGTAACAGCTCTCCCTCTTCAGATTCCTCCCCCTGTACCCACGCTCACCTCAGCTGAACTCATCCACCTATTAAGGAATTTGTGCTGAGATCACTGAATCAAAGTTGATGGTCTGGAATTGATGGCAACTAAGTCAGATAATTAACCACATAGTCAAAAAAGGAATAAAGATTGAATTACTGGCCAGAATCGCTGACAGTTTTGATTCAGCCAGCAGTGCAATCGCCAAAGCTAACCCCCTCTCAAAATCATTGGGGATGATCACCAATGTACAGATAGTATCATCGGAAACCATCAACATCAGTTCAAAACCTCTATTTGGAAATTGGGAGTTGTGGCCAATGTAACTCTCTTGACTGAATGAATGGCCCAGCAACCGGGCATGGGCAGGTTGGGCATCAAAACCCATTTTCAACCAACTGGGACCACCCTACATAGGGTGGCCCTGGGGAATTCCTGTTGCTCGTTGGGCCAGATGCCATCACGCCAACTAACGGAATTGCTGTTGATCCTTGGTTCAGGTGTTTGAGGTCAAACTGACAGCAACTCACCCTGCCACCAAATCCTTTGATGTAGTTCCTATTGAGATTATCTGCCACCCTCCCCAAAAAATTTGCCAATTAGGTCAAACTTGAGGGACCCAATCCCTGCTTATTCCCACATCAATCAACAACTATTTAATCAGTTGCACTGCACTGAAAAAATTGTTGTTCGATTTTCTTCATTTTCCTTACAATAAATTTCTGTTGCAAAAACTATCAATTTTTACTTTATTGATATCCTTCTGGCCATAGTCCCAAAGTCATTTCCATGGTGTTCTGTTGGTCCCTATACTGGATGGGCTTTACCAGTCTTTATGATTACCATGACTCCCACCTTTGTCAACTGGATTCAGAGAGCCAGACACTTCAGGCAAATCAACCCCCTTTTTGTGACTATCCGCTATCAATATACTGGGATCTTGTGGCTTTACATCCACCATTTTAAAGCAAGGATCCGCCCTCTTGTCTCCTCAGTTGTATTGGACAAACCCGCTGGTAACCCTGTAGAAACTATCCCAGTGGTACAATCCCCTGCAGCGAGACCCCCAGTGTCTGTGTTTGTCTCCATTTGGTTCATTTTCGGGTTGCTATTCACAATTGCCCTTCACCAATGATTTATCATTTCCCAATTCATGGCTCCATACAACGTCATACTGCGGCAGTGCCTCTGGCATTCTGGCTTGCTTTTTGGATGCTCATGCATCCTAACTGGCAGGCCAGTCTAAATTTCTTCTGCTGTTTTCATGACATAATCGACCAACCATTGTTTCCTGCCATTGTCACCCTTCTCTTCGAGGTGGGCGCCGCAGTGGTTACCCTTTACCAAATGAGCGTGCAGTCAGTAGTCTGCTTTTTGTTGTTCGTTTGATCACTTGCCAATTTTGTGGGTAGTATTCGCTATACTCTTGGAGAAACTTCTCCAGGATGGCAGAGCCTCGTGAATTATTACCTCTCTCCCACCTAATATTCAAAAAGGAAATTCATGTGTTCCTTCCTGAGATATTTGGAACCAGGTTCTTGACGCCCTTGCTGAGGTTCAAATTCATTCTGCTATTGCCCTTAACAATGCCGCTGCATTATCCCATGCCCAACAAGGGGTCACTTTGTTGGACCTGGTAGATGGGGATGCCAGTCAGTGGGTATGAGGACTTCTGCATTCTTCTTCACAAGCGGGGGACCCCACCTCGCTGATTGCCGTCATATTGGCTGCTTTTAAACCTCCTGTGTCATGCTCGTACTATTTGTTCCAACTGCTTTATACTATGGCTGAAGCCCCCAGATTAGCTTCTTTGATCTCTAGCTTCCATGAACAGGCTCCCGCACTGGATCTCTTTAATGATATGCTTCAGGCAATCTTTAAATAAGGGTTGGGTTTGGTTTCTGCCCATCACGAGGTTTGTCCACCTAAAGGAACGGTGAATCAATTGTGTAATGCTGTGACCACTATTAACGCCTCCCCTTGCCATACTTCCCAATATCAAGGGGGAAACTTTATGATAGTACTACCCAACAACAACGCAGATGCAGTTTCTACCTTTGAACCAGTATTAGTCCAGGCCTCAGAGCCTGTGACTACCCCTGCGTCAGAGTTGGGTCATCCTGGTTCACCTATTAATGAACCAGTAAAAGCCCAGATGGATGAAGCCAGTTCCCAAGCCCTTCTTCTTCCCAACTTTACTCCAGAAAAGGCCCCCAACCTTCTCGCTGTTTTGCCTGCCATTTCTTCGGTTGCAACAGAAACGACCAAATCTATCAATAGAGAAACTTCGCTTATTTATTATTACCTATGAAGATTAGTATCGGATCTCACCACATCTCCTTGTAGGCTTTGGTAGATACCAGAGCTGCTGGTAGTTTTATGAGCGTCAAATTAGCCCAACAATTGTAGCTAAACATGGACGTAGGTCCTTTGGTGATGGTGGCTTCTTCAGCCTCCCAGACATCATATATAGTCCATCGGCCAGTGCCTTTCTCAGTACATCAGTTTAGCTTTTGCAATCAGTTTTCCACAATGGCAAACTTGGTGTTCCTGGTAATCTTGGGGGCTGGATGGTGGCGCCAACAACATGTTAGAATCCACCTGAAGTCAAACATGTTGTCATTCGTTAATGAACAACTGGAGGGTGAATTTCCCTAAGTTGACACTCTTAAGAAAACTCAAGGTCGCAGCTCTATTACTTCCCTCGTTTCCCATGCGGGCCTTACATCCAATTTTCCTAAAGAATTAATGTGCTATTGAAGTATCTTCAATTCCAAAAAGGCGGATTGTCTGCCTCCTCATACTAAATTTAACCTGGGATTTAGGACAATGGTGCAGTTGGTGAATATCAACTTTCCGTTGTATCCACACACAGCTGCGGAGGAAGCTGCACTTAACTCTTGGTTAGATGATATGCTTAAAAAATGATGATTGTTTAAAGAGACATCGCCAGTCATGTCTCCCATCATCTTCGCCAAAAAAGCCAATGGTTCCCTCCATCCCTCCATGGATTATGGACACTTAAACAAAGTTACGGTTCATAATCCCTTCCTCTGCCCCTGGAGCAGACTATCATTCAAGCAATCACTAAATATTATGTATTTTCTAAGCTGGATCTCGTCAATGCCTTCGACCAGATTCAGGTGATGGAAGAGCAAGAATGACTAACTGCGATCTGAATGAAGCGAGGCATTTTTCAATTCTGCATAATGTCCTTTGGGTTGAAGAATGCGCCTGCTATGTTTCAACGAATGATTGACAGTGTACTGGGCGATCTCCAGCTCACTTGCACGGTTGCATATATTGATGACATCCTGGTTCACTCCCCAACTTCTGAACAACATGCTAAAGACTTGGAAGTGGTCATGGATGCTTTGCACAAGGCGGGCTTGTTCATCAATCCTTCCAAATGTGAGTTCTTTAAGGAGGAAGTTACCTTTCTCAGGAACCTATTCATTATATATGGCTACACAATTCCTCCCAATAAGTTGGCCGCTATCTGTGATTAGCAAAATCTGATGACCCAGATACATTTTGAAGATTCTTGGGCACCATCATATCCTAAAGAAATTTTCCCCGGCCCTTTCCCAATTAGCTGCCCCAATCCACCTCCTCATGGGCAAGAATGTGCCATTTTGTTGGATGCCTTAATGGCAGCAGGCATCGAGTCAATCAAAGAGATGTTTGTATCCACGCCCATCCTGAAACACGCAGATCCTGCCATGCCATATATCGTTGCATGTGATGCCTCCTTGGTGGCTGTGTGGGCGGTTCTGCTCCAAAAGCACAATGACTTGGAACATCCGGTCACCTACTTTTCCCAAAAAATTTTCCTCTACTGAGCAATCCTGGGCCATCTACAATAAGGAGTTGGCAGCCGTAGCATGGGCGTTGACTCATTATAGGTATCTGTTACAGGGTGCCCAGCATGAGTTAACTGTGCACACAGATCACTAAGCTCTCTTGTATTTCTGTAAAACCCAGAATTTGGTGCATCAGCAAGCTCCCACCTATCTGGACTTGTGCAGTTTCATTTTAAATACAAATTCATAAAAATAATTCTTAATTTACTTCCCAATTTTCTTGGCTGCAACCCAGCCCACTGTCCCTCAGACCCAGATGAAGTGGACCTCGTTACCATGATCCCCATCACTCAAATCTTGTCAATTGTTCCCCCTGTTGTTTCTTCAGTCACCCTTGCTCCCGACGCCCCTCTAGTTACACAGGTCTTAGCAGCCCAAATGACCTGCCCTGAAGGAATGGAGTTATTTGAGAAATTGTCCCTCCAAAATCAAAAACACTCCCTGTATTCTTTGGTGGAAGGCCTCATTTATTTTAGGTCACGAATTTGGGTTCCCCCTCTCTTCAGAGTTGAGGTATTTCGCGCACATCACAACCCTCCCACAATTGGCCACCTGGGCAATAAGAAATGTATTAATTTTATCAAGCAGACTTACAATTGGGCGGGATTAGCTAAGGAAGTTCCAGCCTGGATCGCCGATTGCATTACATGCGCTCAGGCTAAGTCAGATCGCCTAGGAAGAAATGGCCTCCTACACCACTTACAACAGGCGGAGGTTCCATGGACATCAGTGTCTTTGGATTTTATTGTCAAACTCCCCTGTTCTAATGGGTTCACGGCGGTGATGGTGGTGGTTGATCATTTCACCAAGTTTTCCCTTTTTATTCCCTGTGCTTCCATGATTACATCAGAAGAAACCGCTCGTATCTTTGTGCATCATGAGTTTTCAATGTTTGCTCTCCCACAGGAGATCATCAGCGACTGTGGCTCACAGTTCACAGTGCGGTTCTGGAGTGAACTTCTATCAATTTTAAAAATTTCCCCCTGTCGCTCTAGGGCATATCATCCCCAGTCCAATGGACAAACCGAGTGAGTAAACTAAGTCTTAGAACAGTACCTCCATTGCTATACTGCAGCCTCACAGGACACCTGGGCTAACGACCTTCCCCTCACTCAATTCGCCTACAACAATGGGATTCACGCTTCCACGGGGTTTCTCATTATGAAGTGACACTCATATATAATCCCTCCTTTTTGGTCAGACCCTGCTTGCACCCCAAGGTCCAAGCTGCCGTGTATCATACTGAATATATTAGGTCAACTCAATCCCTAGTGTGGGAGCACCTCACAAAAGCTATCAATAACTACAAATGGTTCGCGGATTGTAAACGACTCCCTGGTCATGACATAATGGTGGGTTCCTATGTTATTCTCAATATGCGCCCTTTGAGAATGCAGGTACCCTCTCAAAAGTTCACAAGTAAGCGTTTGGGCCCCCACTTGGTGGAGGAAGACTTGAGCAATGGTGCGTTCCAGTTAAAACTACCATCCTATTGGAATCAGCACCCCGTCTTCCACGTTTCTCAGTTATACTCTTTTAAGGGGACTGTTCCCGAAGACCCTGAGCTGATTGTAATTGAGAATGCAGAGGAGGCCAAAGTGGAAAATATCTTAGCATCCCACAAGTCCCAAGGTCCGTTCAGTACCTCATGGCCTGGAAAGGTTATCTGGCCTATGAGAAAAGTTGGGTTAAGGCACACAATTGCGCTAACTGCATGGAACTGGTCCAGGCGTTCCATGAGTCCCACCCCAATGCTACTTGTCCCCCCCTGAAAAAAGCTGCGATGTAATGGCAATCAATTTCTCAAAGCGCACATAAATTTGGCCCTCATGCAGTTTCCCAGAGGCGGCGCCCTTCATTTGGAAAAAGGAAAGGGTAATGTAAGTCCAGGGGAACGTCCCCTGTGCATGGATCAGGCGATCTTCTCGTTTCTGAATAAAAAGGGTCCAAAGAGGGCAGTTGTACCCCTCGTCACCCAGGGTAATCTCGCCCATGTGGTAGATGAGCGCTGGGTAACAGCTCTACCTCTTTGGATTCCTCCACTGGTACCCACGCTCACCTTGGCTGAACTCATCTACTAGATTAAGGAATCTGTGCTGAGATCACCAAATTGAAGTCAATTGGTCCAAAAAATTGATGGCAATAAAGTCTGATGATTGAAACCCACATAATCAAAAAGGGACAAAGGTTAAATTATCAACCAGAATTGCCAACAGTTTTGATTCAGCCAGCATTTAAATCGCCAAAACTAACCCCCTCTCAAAATCATTAAGGATGATCCCCAATGTACAGATAGTATCATCTGAAATCATCAACATCAGTTCAAAACCTTTATCTGGCAAATTGGGAGTTGTGGCTGATATAACTCTATTGACTGAATATATACCCAGCAACCAAGCACGGGCGGGTTGGGCATCCTGAACCCATTTCCAACCAATTAGACTGCCCCTACGTGGGGTGGCCTTGGGAAATTCCCATTTCTCGTCAGGCCAGATGCCAATGCGCCTACTGACAGAAATGCAGTTGATCCTTGGTTCAGGTGTTTGAGGCCAAACTGACAGCAACTCACCCTGCCACCAAATCCTTTGATGTCAGTTCCTATTGAGATTATCTGCCACCCTCCCCAAAAATTTTCCAGTTGGGTCAAACTTGAGAAACCTGATCCCTGCTTGTTCTTATATCAATTGACCACTATTTAATCAGTTGCATTGCACGGAGAAAATTGTTGTTCGATTTTCTTCATTTTCCTTACAATAAATTTCTGTCGCAGAACTAACAATTTTTACTTTATTGATATCCTTCTAGCTGTAGTCCCAATGACATTTCCCTGGTAGCCTATTGGTCTCTATACTGGATGCGCTTTACCAGTTTTGATGATTACTATGACTCCCACCTTTGTCAACTGGATTCAGAGAGCCAGACACCTCAGGTAATTCAACCCCTTATTTTGACTATCCGCTATCAATATACTGGGATCTTGTGGCCTTACATCCACCATTTCTAAGCAAGGATCCGCCCCCTTGTCTTCTCAGTTGTATTGAACACACCCACCAGTAAAACTGTAGAAACTATCTCAGGGGTACAACCCCCTGCAGCGAGACCCCCAGTGTCTGGGTTTGTCTCCATTTGGTTCATTTTTGGGTTGCTATTCACAATTGCCCTACACCAACGATTTAATCATTTCCCAATTCATGGCTCCATACAACGTCATATGTGCAGCATTGTTTCTGGCATTCTGGGTTGCTTTTTGGGTGCTCACGCATCCCAACTGGCAGGACAGTCTAAACTTCTTCTGCCAATTTATAACAATGCAGCGCCAAAGAGGGATGATGCGTTAAACAAGCCAAAATAGCATCAATGGCGTCATCTAGAGGTAGCATATTTTCCAGCAACAGAGGTTGAGCTTCATATAAACTCGCTCAACAAAAGTTGGGATCAATTTTTCTTTTGCAGTATAAGTCACATAATTAGTGTTTTTGCCTTTTCAAACTCCATGAAGAGCCAAATGCTTCAATAGCGTTTGTTTAACCTTCGCCCAGGTGCTGAGTTTGGCCATGTTGGGAACCATGATATCTTACACCATGCGAATCAAGCATGGGAGGATGTGATTGATTTTGGGTCCATTGTGCCATCCATGGCAAATTTATAAACATATAGAAACAAAGAGAAACTGCTCTCTCCTGGGATAAACTTACCTTTAATCGGGGGTTCAAAGGGGACAAGGGCACGCTCAGTGAGAGCAGAATCAGTAGCAGCTTCAGGAGAAGTTAGAGAGGGTACTGATTAAGCTTTTTGAGTCGTGATAAGGCACTAGCTAGTTGCTTTTCAAGGGCAACTATCCTTAAGTCATGATTAAAGGAAGGGAAGGGGGGTTACTCACTTGACCGCTTCCATTTTAGGTGAAAGATTGTGGTGTACAGGTGGCCATGTAGTGAGCACCACTTGTTGGATTTAAATTTTTAGGATGCTCGCTGATGCGCTTTGCACCTAAACCCCAACAAATTAATTCAAGGGATTTTCTTCTCCACTTTGTAGTAAAGTAATAAAACACTGATAAAACTAAAAAATTGGTCTTTATATATTTTACTGAGTTGTGACCAGTGGGAAAAAGTGAGCCCTCTTAATAAGTCAATAGTAATTTTATAATATGTTGAGACTAAAGCTTTTCTTTCTCATAACAATCACTTTAGTTACTACTATTTGATTCAAACAGCAAATTTGGATAATCAAACACAGGAAAGATGGGCGACTTTATCAATAAAAATAACACAACATGGGCGAGCGTCACGGCGAGCGGTGCACTTAATGGTGCAACTAAGGGCAAGAAACGCCCTGGAGGGGGACCAGGAACCCAATCCACAAAGAAATTGCAAACTCAGACACCATCTGGGCTTATGGTATTCACTGTAAAGCACGCGCAATATATGTACATTCAGTTCAACCAACCCTTATCAAAGGTGGAACATGGGATCAAACTCTTCCTTGGGGATGAGTCACCGACCCTGTGGGAGAAAACATGTGAGGCACAGCCCTCACTTTTCCCTCACGCGGTTTATGTAGCCACCAACAACATGGGCCACGGTTGGATTGATATTGGTTTCAAAACAGCTGATGAAGCCAATGCCGCAGCAAAAGTCTGTGTGGAAATTGCCCGCCCCGAGGGCAAAAAAATTGTGTGCACTGCGCGCACCAGATGGAACAAAGCAAAAACTTTGTTTATCTTCTTTGACTCACTCCCCGCCAACCTTCCTCATAAGGTAATTGAGGAGGAGCTCTGCAAAGGTCTCGTGGCCTACGGAGTTTTTCAGCAACTCAAATTACAGCAATTTCTCCTGATACCCAACTTGTGCATGTGCAAAGCTATCGCTGTAATCAATCCCTTCCCAGAAGTGGAAGAGGACTTATCCAGAATTCCCCGCACATCAGAATTTCACTTCAAAGATGGGGGCCAGTCAGCCGCATTCCAAGTATCACCGGAACATGCACCACCCATTTGCAACCACTATGGCTCACTGGGCCACAAGGAACACGCATGTCCTGTGAAAGAAGGCTTAATGGAAAATGACCATTGTGAGGAAGCAATAGATGAAGATAATGAAAACTTCGCCAAAATGTCTGATGATCACCACCCAGTCTGCTAGGGTGAAGATGGACTATACTCCATCGTGGACCCAGTTACAAGCAAACAGCATAAAGTGGTACAAAAAGCCCGCAAGCAAGTAGCAGCCAAAGCGGCGGCACACGCGAAGTCCACCATTAACCCTGGACAAATTTGGGAGGATATTTCAGATATTCACTAAAACAAGCAATCAGAACAATATGCCCAGGTCGTAAAATTTCACAGTAACCTGACTGAGTCATAAAGTGATATCAGTCATGCAAATAATGAGGAACAATGCAACCGCAATTTGGGCGAAAATGCGGTGCACAATTCACCAAAGTTGAACCTCAAAAATATAAAATCCAATCAACAACCCGCATCAAATCAACTTGAGACCTGTGCAGGAAAAGTTGACGCAAATGCAAAAAACCGCAATTCCATTGAAACATTGGGTCAGATCAAGGGAACCAACAATGGCAGTGAAAGAGTTGGAGTACAGATGCGGAGCATGGGTAAAATGAGCCATGGTGGGATAGGGCCAGAGGGCCCTCCCAGCCGCTCCTGAGGCGCCGCAGGCACCTCAGTGTCAATAGGGATGCTAAATATCGTGGGAGCCAGGGCTCATACGCCCCAAGCCAAAAAGCTGGCATTCCTGCGAAAACCTCTTGTAGACATCTTGGCCATCCAAGAAACCCACTGTCTACAAGGGGAAGAAGAATCCTGGTCAACTAGGGTCGCACCATTACAATCTCTATGGACGTCTCACTGTGGGGTGATCGTCCAAAACAACAAAAAATTTAAAATTACAAATTTGTCTTCACACTTGCATGGTCGAGTCTTGGTAGCAACAATTACATGCCAAGAGGAAATAATTTTGATAGCATGTATATATGCACCGTGCACTGCAA
Organism: Massospora cicadina; assembly: GCA_022478985.1. Taxonomy (NCBI): domain Eukaryota; kingdom Fungi; phylum Entomophthoromycota; class Entomophthoromycetes; order Entomophthorales; family Entomophthoraceae; genus Massospora; species Massospora cicadina. The sequence continues at coordinate 397,801 of JAKSZP010009195.1, forward strand.
CTGAGAGAAAAGAATTTTTTGAAAACATTCCTACTCTCACCCTCCCACCGGATACCATTATGTTAGGCGATTTCAACTGCTGGGATAACCCTGATGCATATTGATGGCCTAATCCCAGGGGATACCCACCTGGACGCATTAAATTCCACACAATGAAGGCATCTCTTAGCATACATGATGCTCTTCCCCCCAATTCACCACTCCTTCCCCACATGATGCGGCCCAACATATGTGAGGGAGCGCTCATATTGATGAGTCACATTGACCACATCCTCGTCCTGCAATCCCACTGCTCAAGAATCTCCAAATTTATAACAAAAAAGATCAATTTTTCTGACCACTGATTAGTTATGGTGCAGTTAGCGCCAACCCAATCCCACACACAGGTGTCACCTTAAAGAAAGCTTCATCCAGAAAATATAAAATTGCTAGAGATATCTGACTGGGTTAAAAACAAGGCTATGAACCCAGAATTCACAGACCCATTTAGTTTGGATCCTATCAGAACATGGGAAAAAGCAAAAAAGATTTAATCAACAAAACCTGACATATTGCATCACGTAAGTACACCGCGGACATGGCCACAATCAAGCGTACCTTGGCGGAACTAAACCACCCAGAAATAAATACTCCAAGATCAGGCTATAGCCCCAACTGGGGATGCAAATGGGCAGAAATTTCTGCCCAACTTAACAATCTCATCTTTGAATACCAACACAGAATTAAAGTATCTAGCAAAGGTAAGTTCATAAAGGAAGGCGAAACCTGTTTGACATACTTTTTCTAGCAATTTCACTCCTGTGGAAACCAGCCCACATGCACACAGGTCTGCAAGACCAACGGCACCGTGGCAACTGACCCTGAGGAGGTCTAGGTGGAAGTACACCGCTATTACACCAAATTATATTATAAAAAGCCAACAGATTCACAAAAAATTAAAGGATTTATACAAACTGCTAAGATACAAAGTACACCACGGAATTACAATATACTATCCCTTATTACACGGGAGGAGCTTTGGGAGACAATTCGCGGTGCACCATGTAGGAAATGCCCAGGGCCTGATGGGATACCCTACGAATTTTACAAAAAATATTTTCAACAAATCGCCCCCTCCTATTGGCATCTATGAACCAGAGCTTATTGGAAACACGCCTATTACCAGGAGGCCATGAATCCTACGTTATAACCTTGTATAAAAAGGGTGACAAGTTGGACCTGGCCAACTGGCGCCCAATTGCACTCTCCAACACTGACAATTCTAACAAAAATTTTAGCAGCTAGATTAGGCATAATTGCATCTGACGTCCTATCACCCAAATAGTTTGAGTTTATACCAGGGCGTTCAATCTGGAGCAACATTAACCCTGTTGCAAAAATTTGCCAATCCAAATCAACTGGTGCCCTGGTCTTCTTAAATCAGGAAAAGACGTATGACCGAGTTAGCTGGCCATACCTAAAAGAATGTCCACATGCCTTCAAACTTCCATCAAGGTTCATAAAATGGGCGATGCTCCTAACAGAATCTGCAACCATGGCTGTATGCGGCCCTGGATTCCTAACAAACAAGATTAAACCACACAGAGGGCTCAAACAAGGAGATCCCCTCAGCCCACTGCTATATAATTTCATCTTTGCCCCACTCCTCTGAGTAACTGACTCACGTCTCATGGGGATAACCGCACAAGGACAACCAACAGTCAAGATACTGGCCTTTGTGGATGACTGCATAGAAGGTATAGCAAACAATGAAGATACCCAAGATCTGGAATGCACTCTATAGGAATAATCTAAGGTGAGAAATGTATCGCTCAACAAAAGGAAGACAGTAATCATCCTCTTAGGCAAATACACAAACAATTGGGCCACAACATCAGAACCTCATACCAACACACGAAGAAAAAACCCAATCATTTTACCATTTGCAACACCTCCCACCACCACTCCTGTCCAACTCCTTAGAATTTGGCTATAATCAGGGGGATATGCTAATGAGACAATGGAAAGTAACCTGTTACAACGGGTATCCAAACGCGTCGCCTCACTCAAGGGAAGAACCCTAGGACTAACAGGACGAGTTACAGTTGCTAACTCGCTCATCCTCCCAATACTGTGGTACCAGGCTTACGCGATCGCCTTCTCACCTACCTTTATAACCTCAATCCGCGCGCTTATCCAGGGCTGGCTGTGGCCTGGCTCTCACCCTACTATACGGATGGAAACACTATTTGGCCCACGCTTAAGCGGAGGCATGGGACTAATAGATTTTGAGAGCCACGCCAAACACATCCTAGGTACCTGGATAAAGGAAATCCTTGCTCCAGACTTCCTGCAACAACATTGGTCCATAGCAGCAAGGACTAACTTTGCACAGGCGCTCAAATTAACCAACCCACATAGTCCACCCAGACTACTTTCATACTTGCCAAGCACCCTACTGCAACGGGTCCGCGTGGAACCTCCCCTCATTTCAAACATATCCTCTGAACTATCTGCCATATGGGATGGACCATAGAGAACACGGGTACTATACAGGGAAGGGGATGACCCAGCCCTAATTCAAATTAAGAAACCCAGAAAACCACCCCAGAGAGATATGCTCGCAACAACCCCAAGCATAGCTAGGATAAAATACCTAGATATGTTGGACATTCCCTGTGATTTAACCACACAGAAGGCAATGTGGAAAATGACTCACCACCCACTCCTACAGCTGAGGATAAGAGCAAACGCCTGGCGCTGTCTGAGAAGGACTTATAGGACGGCGGACCGTTCCAACTCCCTCCACAAAACATGTGCAGTATGTGGAGGGGAGGGATCCCTACATCACCGCCTAGAAACATGCCCCCCAACCAAAGCTATATGGCAGGAAGTCGCACGCCTGCTTAAGATCCAAAACAAACAGGAATTCTCAATATCAAAGAGCATCTTCGCGCTCCAGATCAAGTCACCAATCCCATCTACCCTCCGTTCCTAATAATACCCATTGCAATGTGGACAATCCACACAATTGCATTAGATGCGTTCAAGGGCACGGTCCCAACCATTCATGGGATTATTGACAGATTCCATGTCCACTTACTGGAGCACTTCCAAGCCTGGCTCTATGGATATATGAGATCAAGGCAAAAAGCGCTCATAGAATCATGGTTCCCACTCTGGTTCCTCCACACAGACCCTTTCCTTCACACCTAATCCATAGCAGGGGAAACCCCCTCGGAGTAGTGCACCAACCCCCATACCTGGCAGTCCCGCTGGCAACAGGGGTAACTTGAGTACCCTGGGGTGCCCAATTTTATATTTGTTAGTTATTTCCTTAGCTTTACATATATCCAGTACTGTCCATCCCCTGGTCGGCTTAACTTGGTTAAATAATTAATATGTTGAGGCTCAAGTTCGGATTTCTTAGTAAAGTCAACTTAGTTAATATGAGCATCTGACCTACAGATTTTCAAAACTTACATCATTTGGACGGAATGGCTGAATGAGGGTCAGGAGCATTAAGGACTAAACCATTAGGTACTAATCTTTTTTATAATTTTGACCCAATCAATGGGCTGGAAAATATTTTTGCTTGGTAGGACCCCCTCCAGGCCTATAAAACGGGCTGGTCACCGCGTATAATTTTTTCTTAAATGGGATAATGGGGTGTGGAGGAACCTCAGAGGGACTCCCTGGATTCCGCTGCCAGGTCATTGCAATCTGACTACCTAAACTCGTGCTATTTGGCCGAGTATTATTAATAAATTTATTACCATGATACAAAGGGTTTTACAAAGAATCAGCCAGGGTCTTCTGGCTGTTTTTGTCCTTATTTTCATCCATATTTCGAAACAATAAACTCTTATTACAATATCAGACTTGTAATTGTCTGACAGTTGCTATGCAAATGGCACTCTGAACTTATTAATAGTTCCTTTGTGTAATATAGTAACTTTTGCAACCAACACCAACTTTTCAAATTGTAAAGTAATTGTTTAAGTTTAAATCAACTTTTGATCTGCCAAACTTGAGCTTTAACCAAAATTTAAAATATGCTAATTCAGAAAATGTGAAAATGTGGCAATTGAATTACAAAAATTGTCAAACAAGCCTCATATGATTTGCCATAATTGTGTATTTAAGGGACACTATAACTCATCATTTTAGAGCAAGAATCCAAACAATCAAGCAAACCTTGTGCTTTTTTGAGAAGTGAAAGAACCTAGTCAAGAGGAGGAAAGAGCCATTCAGTCTAAATGGGGAACATTCTAGGACTGCATGCATCAAGTTCCATTTATAAAAACCTCAAGACAACAAATTGGGATAATTTTCTACTATGTCATCTTAACTCACAAAGGATCCACTTTACAAAGTTATATATGGGAACGTGAATGCTGTTATGAGAACTAAAGCAAAGGGGTTTGACCAAAAATTATAGGGGAATTCTTTTGACTATACCCTCAACCAATATTTGCCTAGGCGAAAATGGCTGCAAAAGATAAGTATTAACATTTCAGACAAAACTGTATGATGTCATGATCAAATTTTTAATACAACCAATTTGGAAATCATTCTCTAATATGTCCTATAATTGAGTCAAACTCATAGTGTAGCAAACAATGTCAATAATCAAGCCATTGAGAAAAAATAAATATTTGTTACACTAAATTGGAAATTTGCAATACAGTTGCCTACTATAACATTAGAGGTATTAATTGCCTCTTGAAAGAGGATATAAATTATGGACAGAACCATTTGAATAGTTACGATATCAGCTATAGATGCTATACAAACAAAACATCACTATGATTAGATAGCTAAAAAATCCAAAAAAAGGTTATGAAAGCCTAGATTAAAAAAAGAAAATTACATAACATATAACATAATAATTATCAAAAAATGAAAAAGAATTTGGAAAAATACTTATTTAATATGAAAAAGTAAAAAGGAATAAAAGAGACAATGAGTTTTAATTTATACTGCTCTTAGAAATTCAACTGCCTATGAAGCCTCTTAGGAGGAGGAATTGACAAACTGTGGTCAACAAAGCTGATTTAGCGGATATGCTTTCTGGAGATAGAACCATTCATTACTAAAGTCCTGTGCATGTGGTAAGAGAAATGAAGGGGCGACAATGTGAAGCAAGATTAAAGCAGGAATGCTTGCTAAGAATAAAAACTTATACCCTCAAAGTCATGAATGGGTGATGAGATAATTAAAGAAATGATGTGAAGAAAAATAGTAATTTTTTAAGTTAATTTTAGTCAATTGGGGGTGTTTTGAATTTTCTATGACCATCTTACCCAGTTTTGACTCATTTTAAGATTGGTTTATACCTGTCTTATCACCATATTTTGTTTGGCAGCTATGCCTAGTATTTATTAGTTAATTTTATTGTTGATAAAAATCTCATTGTTGATGCTGAGTTTGGAAGTATTTGAATTACACTTTACAATTGTCAGGTATTCTCTTGAAGTTGAATAGATGTATTCTCCAAAAACTATGAATAATAGTAAAAAGCAGGTTATAAATCGACCTATTTTTATTATCAGAAGGATGGAATATTTATAGGTTTTGAAATGGTTTGGAATTTATCCACTCTAATCAATCACTGAGTGATCAAATCTTCTACCCTTGATTGGGATGAGTCTGATTATTCCTATTAACCTAATATATTTAGATAAATTAGGCTCCCCTTCTTATATTGCCTAAGGAATTGTTGCGGTAGAATTTTCAGAAATGAGAGAATTTGGCAAAATCCCAACACTTTGCCCCTTGAGGTCTAATCACAAAGGAGGGTGAATTCTCAAAAACCTAGGATGGATATGGTTTACCACTATACCCATGTCAACATGGACAATTGAGTATTATAATCCCTTTGGAATATAACTTGATAAGGACTAGACCAGTTAGATCCAAATTTCTCTGTTTGCCCACTTGGTTGGGAGTGATAATATATAACATAATCCCCAAATTGATATTCAGTTAAGGCGGGTTTATGTTGATTACTTCTTTAGTTCTCCTTTTTAGTGGTTACTTCAATTGAATTCATGGCTTGAGCTTGAATATGAATAATCTCATCAGCCAGATTTCTCATAATTATATCAGAGTTTTCTGGTATACCTTCTTCAAGTATTGCCTGAAAACTTGAAGGGACTGAATGATCACGCCCAAAGATACATTTGAAAGGCGACATCTTGATAATTTGATGATAGCTTATTTGACATGCAAACAAGGCACTAAGTAAATTGAAGTTCCATCAAGATGGTTCAGTTGAGGCCATCTTCCTTAAATTAATAAGAAAGTTCCATTGACTCATTCAATGGCCCCATTTTTGGATGGATTATGGGGAATGACAAATGATTGGGCAGTATTAAATAATTTGGATAGTTCCTGCAAAAGTTGCGAGGTAAAATTAGTCCCATTGTCTGACATAAGGACCTTGGGACACCCATGTTAAGTGATGTTGCGCTGGTAAAGGAATAGCGCAGTAGATTTAGCAGAGGGGGTGGCAATGGATATGTCTCAACCCATTTAGTTAAATGGTTGACAGCCATAATAATGTACTGATGTCCATGCAATCCCCAAGGAAAAGGTCCTATAACATCAATACTTACCACTTTAAACGCTTAAGTTGGTGGAATCACTTGATGTTGAAAAGTAGGGTTGGTGGCTCCATGACTTTCAGATGAGATACGAGTTAAGGGTCTCTCAAATGGTTTCTGTCATATTATTCCAATAATATTGGGTTTTCAACCACTCTTGGGTTTTCTTTAGCACACTATGACCTACTTATACATGTCCTTCAATGATAGCATGGAATCTTGAGTTTGGGTGCAAAAAGGGTAACTACTTGGATTTAACCTTCTTATACAAAGCTCCTTTCTGAATCATGGTATCTTTGTTATTAGTTTTTTGGAAGGCTCGTTCTTCTTTAGATTCTCAATCCCACAACTCAAGGTCATCTGATGGGATTATATAGACGTTCCTCCTTTCTCTGATCCAAGGTCAGTATAGGAAATTGGGACATATCAGCAATTGATGTTGAGTACCTGAGCGATGACCAATTAGAAAGCATAATTTTGCTTTTTTAGGGCCCAACGGGCTAGTCTCCCATCAGGATCCTTCATATTTATAACCATCTTAAAGAAGAATGGCCAGTAATAACAGTAAAACAGCTATCATACAGGAAGGGACGAAAGTGCTCAATGGCTAAGATTACAGCCAAACATTCCCACTCCGTTATGCTATAATTATGTTCAGTTTTGGATTAAGTTTTGCTATAATACGTGATGGGATGATCATTCTGCTCTTCGTCACACTGGGATAAGATAGCCCCAATAACGACATTACTTGCATCATTATGTAAGAAAAAGGGCTTATCAAATCAAGGGTGAATTAAAACATGTGCCTTAGTTAAGGATTTTTGTAGAGAATTGAACTACTGTTCCTGAGCTCAACTCCACTCAAATGCCATTATTTTTTAACAGATGGAATAACGGTTTGGCCATATTAGCAACTTAGGTATAAATTGCAAATAATACCCAACCATACTGAGAAAGACTTACATATCCCACATAGAGGTTTGAGGGGGCATTCGTTGAATAGCTTGAATTTTATTTGAGAGGGGTTGAGTCCCTTTAACTGATACCTGGTGACCTAATGATTCCATTTTATTTTGGAAAAATGAACATTTGGAGGGTTTAAGCTTTAAGGAAGAATTCTGTATTCATCTGAAAACTTCTTTTAGATGACCCAAATATTTGGTAAATATTTTTTAAAACACGGTAATATCATCCAGATATACCAGAACACAGGTCAGCTTTTAAATCCCGTAACATACCATCCATAGCCCTTTGGAATTTTGCAGGAGCATTGCTCAACCCCTGCGGAATATGGGTTGGTTCAAATAAACCCTCACTGGATATTAGGGCATATTTAGCTCAGTCTTCCGGGGATAGATCAATCTTCTCAGTATCCACTGGCTAAGTCCATCGCTGAAAAATAGGTTGAGTCAGCCAATAACCAAAGGGAATCATTGATCATGGTAAAGGATAACTATCTCACTGATTCAAGGCGTTCAACCTATAATAAATAATAACCGCCCAATGTGAACCATCCTTTTTCTTAATCAGCAGCAACGGGGAGGCCCAAAGACTGTTGGAGGGTTTTAATAATCCAGCCTCCGATAGTTGACGCAATTATTTGGTGACCTGAGCTTCCTCCACTTTTAACTTACAAATGGTTTTGCAATAATGTGAAGGTGATCTCCAGTTTCAACGGAGTGCATTACTCATTGCATTTTACCAACCTTGTAATTTTTCTTAGCAGAAAATGTCATAGTGTTCTTCCAATTTTTGAAATACTTGTTTCTCCTGTTCTTTAGTGAGGTGTTTCCCTATTGCAGGTCCCACACTAAGAATCTCCTATTACTTTACAGCCCAAACTCTTTTAAGCTTCAAAAAGGTTTAACGTCATAGATTCAGGATATAGGTAATAGCTTGACATAAGCAATTGGATGTTTTCAATCTACCACTTTTGGATCATTAGTCAGATTTGCCAATAAAACAGGTAACAATCCAGAATAAGAATAATCCAATATCCTAGGACAAGGCAAGATCTCTTTAGCAGAAAGGTTGAAGATGCCTTGTATTTGTAACATATGTCCTTTGGGAATAGAAAAATATAAAAAAGTATTAATAAATACCTGAGATTTTGGCGGAATAATTAAATTTTCAGGGGAGAAAATAGGCTTCCCTTCTTCTATGTCCGCCGTTGTAGGGGGTAATTTTACTCGTGGGTCTTCAACATGGTATTAAATGAAATAAGACCTTTTTGACCTCTCTAGCAAACATAACCAACGTCTGGTATGAGCATGTTTGGATAAAAGCAATGGAACTCTATACCTCAAAAGGGATAGAGAAGAGTTGGGGTAATTCTTAAACCCATCAAATTACAAAAAAAATTAAGTCCTCAAGAGAAGGTCATAACTTAAGTTATTAAGGATGATTGCAGGTACTGTAAAAGTTAACTTCCCAATTTTCAATGGGATGGACAAAAAAGCTCCAATTGATTTAGTATTCTGAGGTCCTGCAGTGCCATATTCTACATAATGTGAAATATCAGGTTTTAACTTAATCCACTTGATAAATTCCGATGAGACTACATTCAACGGAGATCCTGTGTCAATAATAGCTTTGGCGTTAACTTGAATCAATCGAAAGTCAATAGGGTGATAGTACTTCCAAACTAAGAGGGAAAAGACAACAAGGAGGGCAAGAAATAGTAGGATGTTCATCTTTATTATACTCTACAGGGTTTTAAAGTTCATGCTGCATACTTAAATCATTAATAAGATGTAAAATCCTTTTGGTTTTGTCTTTTTTCTTCTTTTCATTTGCTTCCTTTTTATAGCAATGTCTTCAGTATGGAAATATCGGTGACAATAGTTATACTGAATAGCTCTAGCATTCTCAGCCACAGCGTAAACTTTAGGACACCTGGGTCTTGGTGAATCATAAACTTTGGGGTTTTCAGAAAATTGGGGAGACAATCCTAACAAGGCCTCCTTTATGTCTAAAATACTTTTGAGGTTTTTTACGCTGATAAGGTAGACTTGCATATGATCCTAGAAGTAAAAGCAGACATAACGGCAGTAATAGCGTCATCAAAATTTAACCAGCCACACGCTACCAAAGTCTGAGCTTCCCAATAATACTGAATAGCAAAGCTTTGATATATTCATTTTGGTGAGGCTGTATGCCCATAAAAGCCTGTTTTTGAGAGGATAAGGTTTGCTCACTCCCAAATTATTTGATCAATGCTTCTTTAACCTGGGACCAAGTAGTACAAGTCATTATGTGGGGTACCATGATATCTTGGGCCAATTGAGTAAGACAATTAGGTAAGTAATTCATCTTTTGATGATAAGTAGCATCACTCAGAGACTTCTCATATAAATAGAGGAAGGAGATAATACTGACTTCCCCAGGAGAGTACTTATCTTTGCATACCGGTTTAAAACTCATTGGAGCATTGTCTGTCAAAACATGCACTTCAGGTTGTTCAAACTGAGTGGAAATGCAAGAATTAGAGTCCAAAGTTTGGGAAGAATATTGAGGATAAGGACCATTTGCCTTGGCACGAATTCCACTAATCTTACAATTCAGATCAGCATGCCCCATTTTTTTGTCTGATCTGTGAGATAACTCTTAAATTTGCTCCTGCTGTGCATTGTACTTCAGCTCCAAAGTTGCAATCTTTTCTCAAAGCATCTCCCCTTAGATTTGCAAGCTTGTATCAGGATGTCAGTTTCCTACGCCCATTTACCCATATTATTTAATTGATCAGATAAGGACTGAAGCGACAACAGGGGGTCAATAGGTACCCCATTGGGAGTTCAATTACACTCCTTGGCCACTTTATGAAATTGCTCATGAAAGCGGTCAATCATTTTCAAGAGAGAGTCAACTTTCTGAAAGAATCCTGAATGCCCTTCAGCACCTGGTGGTCCACGAGGTCCATCAGAACCTGGCAGTCTTCAGGGCCCTAAACACCTGGGGGTCCACGAGGTCCTTCCACCCAAGGAGGACCTTGTTCCCCAAGAGGACCCATAGTTCTGGAGGTTTTTTCTACTTTTTTAACTCGAAATTGAATTCTCAAATTCTATTGCTCCAATTGGAAGAAGCGATTTTTAATTTCCTCATCCATTGATTGACTACCCTCAGTGAGTTGGGAAATACCATCTCTCCATTCCCCCTGGATTTCCTGGATTCGCTTCATGAAATGTAAATCAACAAAACTGGATATTTTTGATCAAGATGAACAAGTTGTTAATGTACTTCATTGAGAATGGTCTGATTACTAATAATGGCATCACAATTATCTCTGCTGAACTCAGAGGCAGACTTGGAAAATCTATAAACATAATTATTCAAGGACTGGAGTCCTTCTAATAAATTAAGCATCCCTGGATGATGAATTACTGGTACTGGTAATAAGTGGTATAAAGTAGGGTGTACAGGGTGGTGTAAATATTGCTCAGTACCAATCCCAGGCATTTGAGAAGTTCGATAAAAATCTAAACGCAGAGGGTACAGCATTAGTTGAGAATCAAGTAAATCAGATTTCAGGAACTCGAACCCTCTCAAGCATCTGATTGATGTCTCTTAAAACCTCAGGCTGTACTTGAAAGTTCATAATAAAGTTTAAATTAGGACCATAAAATTCTAAGTTTGGTTGAAACTCCAACATAAATGGTACTCTGGGGATTAAAGCTCTAATGGAATGGACCCATCATAAAATACTGCCCTGCTCATGGTCTTGAGCCTCTTCAGACAAAAAATGAGAGTCCATTGTAGTAATTGACATTTTCACTGGTGCATAACTCAAAGTACCCCTGTAGTGAGCACCACTTTTGAAGTTTTGAATTACACTTCAAAAATGGCAGGTATTCTATTGAAGTTGCTTTAGTGGATTCTCTAATAAGTTATGAATAATAGTAAGAATAAGGTTATAAATTGACCTGATTTTTATTTATCAAAAAAGGAATGAATATTTATAGGTTCAAAGTAGTTTGGGATTTATCCAATCTAATAAATTGCTGACCTTTTGAAGCTTCTATCCCCTGATTAGGATAAGCCTGATCGTCTTTAATAACCTTGATATGATTAGATAAATTAAGCTCCCCTTCTGATACTACTGGGGGATTATTTAGGGTAAAACTTGAAGAAACAAAAGAGTTTGGCGAAATTCTGACACTATTATTTGAGAAAGACACAGAGGTCCTGAGGGCTCCTGTGGGTTAGATAGTCCTCCAGGACCCCCTGGAAATCCTTCACATATAATGGTAATCTGAGAAGAAGACCATAAAACTTGTATTTTTAGCCTGGAATGCTAAGTGAGGAGTGGTATCTCATAGTAGCTTGATGGACATTGAAGGAAACTATCTCAACATAATCAAACCTTGGCAGCAATACCTGATAAAGTGGCTACCATACAACAAGTGTGTTTGGATATGGCTTTTTGACAATAAGTCCACCAAGCTACATTGAATGTCAAGACTGATTGACTTAACTCTCTAATTCAGTATTTTGAAGCTCAGTGACTGATAGCATTACAGAAACTCACTGATTAGGTCATCATAATCAACAAATAGATTAAGTTTTCAGCTCTTAATCTATCACTGACCTTGTGGATAGTTTTGGTTTTAATTTGCAAGACGATCTTAATCTCCTCCTGAAGCAGATGGACTAATCCAACATTAATGATCCTTTCAAACAGAGCAATAAGATATTGGGTGACATTCTATCCCTTCCTAAAAATCTTTATCTGAAACAGTCAATAATTTTAAGTCAATCTGCAAAAAAAATATGTAGCCATAACTGAGAGCATTAAAACCTTCCGTTTTATATATACAAAAAAAACTATGGAGTTAGTCGATGATAGGCGAAAAGTTCAACATATACAGCACGTTTTGACTGTAACGCCCAAGAGATAATAATTTCTAATTTTAAAGAATGCATTTCTTGTGAATAAAATGATGTAGCCATCATAAAGAAATTTTCAGCAATTTGATTCTTTCTAAACATAAACAAGCTCTATGCGCCTCCTCTATAAGAAAGAAAGTTCTTATATGATTATGCTAACCACATTCATTATGAGGCTTAGGCAATAACCTTTTATGAAAGGTTTACCTTAGGCGACATGATAACTGTAGTGCTATCCTCTTTCGTCTCCAACCAAGCCCCTGTGCTATAATACCAAGGAATTAAGAAGCACTTTAAATACAATTTTGATATTAACCCTTTCAATGATATGACGTATATATGCTTCCAAAAAATGGTGGTGATGTAAATCTAAAACGCATATATAAGTTTAAAAACCAAGGGGTGTGTTGTTCTAAAAACGCATATATGCGTCCAAAAATTGAGGAGTAGGCAAATCAAAAAGCATATATGCGTCCAATTAAAATAAGATTTATATAGATTTATTTTAAAATTTATCGAATATTTGTGTTACAACAAGGACCAAAATGAGTTTAAAAATAGTGAACATTGGCTAAAAAAATCAAGCCAAATTTAGGGCCAAAAACGGATGATGATTTTTGAAAATCATTGAAAGGGTTAAAAAAGCTATATTGTACTGCCTGAACCTCAAAGATGTCACACCTTACTTGGTAAGGAGTCACAACCTTAATTCATGTCATTGGAAAAGTCTGAAACCTCATTCTAGATGTGATCCCTGTCCTATTGTGTATTTTACAAAAATCAAAAAAGTCAATTTGAAAAAAGAATTTATATGAGGCTGGAAAAGTGGCGTCACCTAGGTTACTCGCATCTAGGCTGACAAAGGCAAGCCTCAACAACCTTCTCAGAATCATTACCTCACTGGATGTTTCATTGTGTCTGCTCCAGATGAGTTAACATCCCCTATTACTCTTATTGAAAACAAAGTATGCCATCAATTTATGATGCCCTGAGTAAACTCTTTTATTTCCTTAAAAAGTTTATAATGTACAATGATATTTATTCCATCCAAAATAGGCTCAAATGCTACTTAAGTTAGAGTAGTGATGATCAAAGTAAAATTTCTGGCTATTGACGGCAGTTCTCCTGTTAAAGTCATTTCCCCTCACCTGATGAAGCGCAGAAAGTTCACATCCAAATGTACTAGTACTTTAAAGGACATAACAGCGTGACTCTCATGCACCAGATCTCTTGGCCATTACTCGTCATTACCCACTTGATTTTGGCCTTTAGTGGTGTAAGCCCAAGCAATTGTCCAAGAGTTATAACTAAGTCTTACTCATTGGAATACAGTTCCTAGTTGAGTTAAACATTAAGATTAGCCATCAAGTCCTGAATTTCTCCATACTGAGGTATTGCAAGACACTCATAATTCAAGACCCACCTAGAAAAAGAGGTGGCGGAATTTCTGGAGTTGCCTTTTGGAAAATCTCAAGTCCATTCAGCGACTGAAATATTGAGTAATGAGATTAAACGTCAAGGTTCTTTTTTCCACCATTATGCTCTTAAAGGGTTATCCAATTTCACTATAAATAAAGGATGTCATTCCCCCTAGTCCCATCTATTGGTGGAAACAAGGATCTGAGTTACTTACCACTGGCTCAATTGTTTGAGATTTATAGAGAGCCCAATTGATTAATAAGTGAACCTCTGTCTTGTCCTGTTATTCTTAAACTTTGCATAATGTAGTCCTATTACTATGTTGGTAGTCAATTTCACTTATCAACCCAAGATGTGACTTCTAATAACTCAATAGCCTATGTCCGACCCTTGCTGATCAATCAGGGGGGCTCATCTCTGTGGATCAGTTTACAACTTAGGACTTGTTTACATACATATAATAGCCTGATTGAAGTATTAATTGGTCCTTCACTTACTATTGAACAACAACAATTGGCGGATTCCTTGATTGAGTAATATGTTATTGTATTTTCTAATGGCCCTGATGACTTTAGTAATTAAAGGGTTTCAGCACAATTTACAAACCAGTGATTTTCAAACCATTCTAGGCACTACCAGAAGTCCAATGGCGATGTGGAACAGGTGTCCAAGGAGTTAAAAAAGTTAAGAGGCTGTTCTTCTTACCCTTCCCAGAGCCCATGGACTACTCTTCTTTTGCTGGTCCAAATTTATATAAGCTCGTTGTGTTGTGATGGACTACAGGTGACTGAATGTGATCACCTTGAAAGATAGCTACCCTATGCTCTATATCAATTAATATCTCTGGATAAAAGCAGGATCACAGTCTTTCTAGGCCATTAATTTTGCCAGCGGATATTGGCATATCAAATTAGTGCTGGAAAAAAAATTGATTAACTCTAGCAAAGGTTTATTTAAGCTGACCCATATGCACCAAGGGTTGTGTAACACCCTTTTAATCTTTCAGTGAGAGATGGTTTATATGCTCAGTACTTTAAGAAATGTCTTATTAATCTATTTAACTGTATAATGTTACCATTTTCTCCTGAATCTTCAATGAACATCTACATCACTTAGATTAAGTTTTTAATCAAATGAGTGCAGCATCAAAAGCTGAAATCTGCCAAATGCAATTTATTTTAAAGAGGGGGTATATTGGACCATAAAGTTACACAAAAAGGGATTTATTTGCTTTTTGACAAGGTTGTTGCAAACCAGAAGATGACTAAGACAAGTAGCTTACGTGATATTCAGGACTTTTATGAACTAGTTGGTTACTATTAAAAATTTTCTTCCTCGTTAAACTGAGCTAGCTGAGACTTTGGTATATTGACTCCATATAAAAGTTCCATTCCACTGGGAGGCATCTCAACGAGAAGTTTTCAATTTCTCTAAGAGATGATCTAATGACTGAACCCATATTTATATTTCCTAAATATAATAAACTCTTCCTCTTGTTCACAAATTCATTGATGTTGCAGTCAGAGCTAAACTTGCTCAACTTGACTCTATCAATTCAACCATCCTATAACTTATTTCAGCAAGACTCTGAACAAGGCGGTAAAAAATATAGTGTTACAGAACGGGAGTGCTTCGCTGTGCTGTTGGCCATTTAACATTTTCACCCCTACTTTATAATACCTAACGATTATCCAAGCATGCGTCATTGAGATTATTGCAGAAAGTAAAGAATCCAAACTAGCAGCTTTATGATATGGGCCCTCAAGTTGCAAAACTTGAATTTTTTATTGTGCATTAGATGGGGCTATCCATAAAAATGCTGATGGTTTTTCTAATGACCAATACTAGCTTTATATGCATCTGAAGAAGATAATTTTCAAGTATCAATAGAAGGACCTGGGATGTGGGATTGAGAGCCCCCAGAATTTAAAGAATGGCTAAGACGAATTATAGATCAGATCAAAATTGATGAAGGGCAACTCTAAAAATGTGTTGGGATTGTTTGGCTACCTTATGTCCATCCTTTAACTAGAGCTTCAACTGTTATAGAGGCACATACCTTTATGAGGCATGGCGCTCTATAGATAATCTAACAGTGGAATAAAGAAAAATGCTTTTTTAAAGGCATGCTCAATATCATTCATGACCACCTTGAATCCTGCATAATTTGTGCTACCTTAAGCCCTTCTAGTCTGATTTACCTGAATCAATTCATTGGTCTAACCTCGCCCTTTACCAACATCAGCATTAATGTCACTAGTCCTCTGCCTGCCACAAGGTATGAGGACCGCTATATTATCAAAGACATTAATCCTTTTTACAAAGTGGGCTAAGGCCTTATTAATAGTCTCAACCACATAAAAGCCACTGTTTTTATTTTTACTTAAACAAGTTCTCACCTGACATGGCAGACATAAATTCCTCCTGTCCAAGAATGGAATTACTTTTTTTCACATGTTGTGCCAAACTGGATTCTTAATTAGAGATTAATCAGAATTTATGGCCCCTTATCATCCTTCCAAAAATGGGCCGTTGAGAGAGCTAGTGGTACTCTCATTTATAACCTTCATAAAAATGACTCAGATTGAAACAAATTTATGGAATAAGTACTCCCTGGGGCTCTAATGGCTTACTGGATAAGGTATTAAAAAATTATTATAATGTCCTCTTTTAGGCTCTCTATGGTCAGGAAACAGTGCAACCTTCTAGTGTTCAACCCATTTTTGGAACTTAACACTGCTAATCAAGTTATATGGAGCCTTTCAGAGGAGATATTCATATTGTAGGCTTTGGTATCCAAATCCATATAATATACTAGTAAAGAAACTGAACAAGCCCATGTCAAAAACCCCTTATACCTGAGTATCAATTTGGGTGATTTGGTACCATTATTAATCACTAACTTATGGGTGAGTTCATAGCTTCGATGTATTATGTCTGGCACCTATTGAGTGATTTACCAACGTGGCCCTGGATATTCCATCGCCTCAGCCAAGCCTAGGATTGTTATTGATAAAATTCACGTGAGATTTCTCTGGAGCTACGTACCCCTTCACAAGACCCAGAGAGGGAGCATTATCAGGAGAAATTGAGTTTGGTTCAGTTTTACATAAATTGATTTTTAGACAAGAATGACAATGATTGGCAATGCCTACCTGCTGTCAAAAACTATGATCCATAACTTGTCTCTAAAGATAGGAAAGGTATAAATTAATCCAGAACTACCTTAATGAGTACAAGATTTTCCCTTTAGTAACAGACTAAGCATAATGTTCCATTGTAAGTTAAGGAATATCTTGCAAAACAAAAGGATTGATATCATCTGTTGATTTTGGCACAGGGTAGTTGGATTTCAATAGCGCAGGCTTACTACACACAGAAATTAAGGTAATGTTTGATGACAGTAGCTTTGATAAAAACAACACAAAACCTTATTTACTATAATAGGGATTTATTAATCAAAATGTAGAACACAATGTAGTATTTAGTACTGACTGTGGCTCCAATGCTTACTCTAGTAAGCCTCTTGTTAAACTCTTAAAGATTCTACAGGAAAAAGATCCCCTCAAATTTCCAATCCTCTCCAGATATGCTCGCTCTACCAAAATTCTCATTGGTGCTTCCCATGGTTACTAAGAAGCACTCCAAAGATTGGTAGAATTAAATTAGATATACAAATTGAGCCAAAGGATCAAAACTAGAGCCTGGAGCATTTCCATAGAAAGGGTAATATTCAAGACATAATTGTATTATTGGGTAATGGCCATAATAATTATAATGACCCTATCACCTATGGTTTTATGTTGGCATGGGGGCAACATAGAGTACACCAAATAATATATATGGTGATAAGGTTATTGAGGCCACAGTGTCAATTGCTGATAAGTTAGGGTAACGAGAGATGTGTTGGCAATGATTTAGGGATTCTACTAATAGTAACCCAATACTTATGCTTTTACATATAAAAACGTGGTCCATGCGCCAAGTTAATCATGCTGGATAATCAATTCTGCTATTCAATTATCCGTTAAATTATGATTTTTAATAAAATTATAAGATTAGAACAATCATATGGTCATTCGCTTCAATTACATCATTTCTACCACTTGATTAAACATTGGGGAGCAATGATGTGAGGGGGTCAACAAACTTATTGAGAACTTGGATCATTGGACTGGAACTATGATAGAGTAATAACTTAGCATGCACCTTTTAATATAAGATGATCTTTAACAGGATCTTCCAGATTTTAGGCATCCGTGGATGTGTATCAATGATCTCAAAAAGGTCTTCCCTTAGTGCACCATATACTAGTCCATCCAAACTTGTGATTTTCATAATGCAATACCAATTTTCCCACAACAAAGTGGTGTAAAGTCTTCTATGCTTTGTTATCAAGCTCACAAGTTCTTGATTTTTGGCCAGCGCATTAGAATAAGCACTTCTCTGCAGTTGAAAAAATTAAGTCTGGAGCTAAATAGGTATTAGTGCTCACTTTTACTGAGCAATGCATGAATAAAAAAATTGTAAAAATTGCTGTTTTCTTTCCATAGAGTAACGTGAAAGGCAAATTCCCTGTGACTAAGTGATATGAGATGTTGTAGGCAAAAATGGCGGAAGGCAATAAAAGGTTCCAGATGGACGCCTTACACATAATTATCTTGAGTGAAATTTCCACGAGGGAACCATTTACTCTCTCCATGGTCAGTTGGTCTCAGGGTAGTAAAGCGTAGATAATAGCCGCGTATATTAACCATGTCGTTGAGTTTAGAAATTATTTGTATGTAAAATTTAGTTCCATAGTCTGTCAATAGATATTGGGGGCATTACAATAAATTCTTTTGAGATAAAATTTGCCGTGGTCATAGCCCCTAAGTCTCTGATAGCTTTGGCCTTCACCTACTTGGTGAGGTGATCAATAGCCACAATTCTATATATAAACTGACAAGATGTGTTGGCTAAAGGCCACACCACTTCAACAGAAACAATGTGCCAAGCAAAATTTGGCTTAGTTAATTGATAAGAAGTTGCTTTTTTGTAAGGGCCGTCCACTTGACATTCCTTACTTCAGCAGAGGGTCTCATAAGATCAAGAATCATACAATGCCAATAGTGGTGATGCTTTAGCAATTTAAACGTCTTCTTAGACCTTTATATTCTGTCGCCTTATGATTGCTAATTGTATTGGTTTGTTCCATTGGCTGGGGTATTCAAAGTTGTTTATCATTGATGACCTTGTAGAGCTTACCATTTTAAACACCAGTGTCCTTAATTAATTTTATTGGAGAGCGTATAACTTATAAAAGTTTTTTACATAATTAAGATTAATAATTTTATTAATTAAATTACTGGTAACATTGGCTGCTAAGGCCATGAAGAGCAAGCGAGATCCCCCCTTGGGTTGGGACCATCTAGTACTAAAAAAAGAGCAAGCTAGATATTCCCTTGGTACATCGATGAATCCCCCTTGGGTTGGGACCATCTAGTACTAAAAAAATAGATATTCCCTTGATGCTTTGATGTTTGACGCTAGGCCCGTGTTAAATTTCAAAATTGTAATAATGCTTTAAGGGCCAGTGCAATGATCGTCCTTTGGGCTCATAATTCTATAAGCTTTCTAAGGGAGGCGTGATCAATTACTACAGGATATGCACGCCAAAGATGTACACCCATAATGGCTTACATGCTTGTTTTACTGCCAAACACTCCTTCTCAGTTACTTTATATTTACATTCATGAAAATCTGACTGTAATAAGCTATCAGGTGCTTAACTCCATCAGAATTGTTATCGCAATTCTGATATGAAGGGATGATAATTGTGGGACAGCTAGGGCGGATTAAGAATCCGCCAAAAATGATATCAGTTACAATTATTTGAGTCCCTCGAGATGAGGCAATATTGGGATATAACGGGTTATTATTGGATCACCTCTATAGAAGGCAATAAGGCAATAAGGCGATTTCAATATTCAACAAATACAAATTGAATTGCCTACAATTAGGGCGATAGAGGATTATAGAATAACTAGCCAAATTTGAGGAAGAATTGGCGGAATAGAATATCCCAAGCTATGTGAGCAGTATTGCCTAAAGCCACTGTATATAATTGAGATGGGCTTTGAGAGAAGTAAGTTGTTAATATTAGAGAGAGCGGGACAGCAAAAGATTACTGTATTTATTAAAAATAAATAAAAGAGCGATTGGGGCAATTACTCCTATTTTTAGTATGTTTTCAAGTGTGTATGAAGGACCAACGATCCCCACATTGTCTGACTGTTATTCAGTGGGTTCAGCCTGTACAAACAATATGGTGGATCTTAACGATACTGTCTGATTTTATAACAGTGGTACTCACTACAGGGGGCCCATTGATCAACCACCAAATACTCTGGAACTCCAGTCGCCAGCCATGCCTTACACAGCCTGTGTTGCTGGGGAATCTTAATAGAACAATGCACCAGCTGGATATGAGGAGCTCAAGCTTACTTTAAACGCGGTGCTCAAAAACTAAGATGAACTCCTATAAGAACGAGATGCTGTCATGCATCAACTTGATAGCACGTTTAGCCAATTGAAAATCTTGGGACAACAAAACAAAGAACTCGCCAACCGGTTGAATTATACCACTGAACGGCTGCAGTGCACAGAGCGAATATTGACCAATACCTCTCAGTCTTCTTTCTGGAACAAGGATGACCATCAAGAGGGGGCATCATATGAGAAAGAATATGACAATGGTCGGAGCTACTACACCCAGGATGTTAGTACCAGATATGAATATGAGTCAGAATGCTACTTCCCTCAAGTAATGGTGATACCGCCCATGGCAGAAGGACATGCTACCCCTGAAGAGGTGTACATCCCAACTTCCACTGATCCAGCTTCTCATTGGGAAACTGCTTTCGGATCTCAACCCATTCTTCAGTATGGGCCAAAACCCCGTGAACGAGATGAGGAGGTTGATATCAAAAAATTACCTCCATTTGATCAAAACGGGAATATTCATGGTTTCTTCAAATGGTTTGAGTTTGCAGTGGAAGGCGCATCTGATAGATGGAAGGCTAAGTTGTTAATATCTTCCTTGGATGTTTGGAGTGCCAATCAGATCACCTGTTACATCCCAAGTAGCTCTGTCACCTATAAGGATGTGAAGGATACCATACTCCGCTGTTTGGAGGTAACTCAGAAATGTTGCAGTGAGAAGCAGAGTTCTAAACAATCGGATTCCGCTGTAATGAGACTCTCCTGGAGTTCACTGATCGATTCACAATGGAAGCCCATGTGCTGATTGGGGAAGGGTCTTAGTGGAAGCCAAAATATGCATCGCTATGACCTCCTCAGTGAAATTATATCAAGAGCTTGACAATGTCATTTCGCCACTTCTGTATAATGACGTACCTCTGATCAATATTGTACAGTTTTTGCATCGCATATCCCTAAATTTCTACTGCCAAATATGGAATGGAAGGCTAAGCCACTACTGCACCCTCTTATTCAGGAGAATACTCTCATATGACTCCAGCTCCGTTTAGTAATCCTTAGTCTTTCTATAACTCTGCGCCTCATCCTTGGCTGAATTATACTTAACAGTTTGATCAGCATCAATGGGCTGGCCATGAAAACCATCAGCAACCCAACTATTGACTAGGACCTAGCTATGCTGAATGTCAACAATCATCATTACTGACCTGGGGCTGAGTATGTTAAATGACCCCAAACTTTCCAATCTGAAACTTCTCTATGATAATCAAGGACGTGGCTCATATGGGGTTAACTTCTATGAATGTGGCCACCCTGGTAAAATGGCAAAATTCTGCCATAACCGCTGTGTGAACTACGTACACCAAGATCAATACTATCAGGGAAAAGATGGAGCGGACTAGAGATGGGACCCTCTACTCCATGATACCAACTCCAAACATCCCTGAATCAATAGTAGTATACCATACAGAAGTCTCTCAGTATGATGACGGACTTTTATATCAACAGCCAGTTGGAGGATTAAATGTAGTGACATGAGCTCAAGCCAAGGCAGCGGCGGAAGAAGAGTCCCAGAACAACCAAAGCCGTATGCCTGTCAAATGCATGATCAAGCTTCCTTGGACAAACTCAATTCTGCCACAGATGCGCCAACTCTGAAAGGAATAAACGTCGCCCTTCCAGTAGATGCCATTGTCAAAGAATATCCCCAAGTTGGTGTGGGGATAATGAGTTTTCTTGAACAAAGAGAGCCCGTAAATGTTCACATACAAACAGTCAATATTCTTCTTATTCTGAGTGTACGTACTTTGATATTTTTGTAGAAAAAATAGGGTTCACGCTATAATAGATACTGGTGCTCCAGTCAACATAGTTTCCACTAAAGTAATGGCGAAGTTGAGGTTAAACCCTGATGTGGACTATCAAAATGGTGTATGGAACTTCTGGAGCAGTAAGCACTATCTCTGAGGGGGCTTACAGTGTGCTACCTCCGCACTTTGGGTCCATTGACATTGTAGCTCCGGCGATTGCGCTGCCAAACAAAACTATGTCTTCTTAATCGGAGCTGCTTTCCTGAACCGTTTTGAGGCTGTCATTAATATGATGGAGGAGACCCTCACCATTCTGGGTCAGCGGATTCCAATTTTCTTCACCACTAGCAGAGTACTAAAGGATCCAGTGCATATGAGCCATATCAACCTTACCTATAGTGATGAGGTGATGCCAGTTCACTACCACTGGCTAAAGTCCAAGACTCAGCCCCTTCCCCAGAAGATATATGAATATCAAGGGATACCTCTTCGAGCTTCAGGGCCCATATTAATTCCTTCTGGACATCAATTCTTAATGAACACTGAGTTACAGGTGGAAGTGCCTATTGGCTATATGGGGAAGTCATTGGTCTCTTTCATCAAACGTGGCTTGAGCTGCATGTGGCTCCAGGGATCATACTTCTGGAACATGGAGAGCTTAAGGTTTTGTTAGCAAACCTCCAGAAAAAACCAATGCAAATCTTCCAACACCAAATTGTAGCATATTTACATTTTGTTCCAATAGATGAGGTCCTTCAGGTTCATGATTTCGGGTCATTGGATTAATTTGGTCTACCAGTTGAGGTACCAACTGGTGTGCTAACGGTGGTACCACAAAGTAATCTAATAGGGCTATTGGAAGAACAAAAAGACCAAGTAATAGCTTTATTTCAGAAGTATCAGGGGATTTTCACTGTTGACAATCATGATTTAGGGTGTGCTCAGGGGTGGTCCATCGAATAGACACAGGAGATCATCTTCATATAAGATCTAGGCTGATCCTCTGATTGAGGACAGCAGAAGATGTTGTCACTAACGAAATTGACATGTTGCTAGAGCAAGGGATGCTTGAACCATCCAAAAACCTGTGAGCTTCACCTGTTCTAATTGTAAAAAAGAAGGACGGCACCAATCATGTAGTAACAGACTACTGGAAGCTCAACAGTATTACAAAAAAGAACTTTTGCCCTTTGCCAAAGATTGACGATGCTTTGGATTGGTTAGGGGGAGCCCATCACTTTTCATCGATGGACTAGATATCAGGTTACTGAAAAATCAAGTTACCTGCGGCGGAACAGGAAAAAGCGCTTTAATCACCTCCAAAGGCTATTTCAACTGATGCAGATGCCTAAAGGGCTGTGTAATTCCCCGGCTACGTTTCAGCAAGCCATATTACTATTCTTGGTGACCTGAAACTGTCATGCATCCTTGTATACCTCAATGATATTAACTTTTTCTCTCAAACCTTTTTGGAGCATCTCAACCACCTAGAAGCAGTATTCCGCAGGCTGGCTGAGGCGAACATTAACTTTAAACCTCAAAAATGTAATTTCTTTAAAGATCAACTGGAATACCTGGGGTTCGTGGTTAGACTTTAAAGGACTGAAACCACAGCCTGCTAAGGTGGAGGCCATCAGCAAAATGACCATTACCAATAGTAAACGCAACATACAGGTATTTTTGGGAATGGTCAGTTACTACCAGCGCTTTATCCCTAATTTTAGCTGTATTGGGGGCCGCTATTCGAGTTGTTAAAAAAGGATGATGTGTTTAAATGGATGGAATGTCATCAATCTGCTTTTGATACACTTCGTATGGCATTGATCAGCGCACCAGTGTTATGCTATCTGAAATTTTATCAGGAGTTTATCGTTCAATTGGATGCGTCCATTTTCTGCTGTTGGGGCAGTACTTTCTCATAAAGATGAGGGAGAGGAACATCCTGTAACATATTGTAGTCAAAGTCTGAACTGTCACTAATATAATTATATTGTGACCAAGCAGGAGTTCTTAGTAGTGATCTATGTGTATAAGCAATTCAGAGTCTATCTGCATGGGTTAAAGTTTAAAGTCGTAACAGAACATGAGTCATTACGCTGGTTGCAGAGCCTCAAAAAACCTGAAGGCCGTTTGGCTCAATGGGCTCTTAAGTTGCAGGCTTATGACTTTGATATTCTCCATTGGCCAGGAGTAAAGCATCAGAACGCT
This sequence comes from Massospora cicadina, assembly GCA_022478985.1. Lineage (NCBI taxonomy): Eukaryota > Fungi > Entomophthoromycota > Entomophthoromycetes > Entomophthorales > Entomophthoraceae > Massospora > Massospora cicadina. Next base: position 422,189 of record JAKSZP010009195.1, read on the forward strand.
GACTGTTTATCTTGATTGTCAACTGTTGCGGTGATGGCAGACATCAGTGACATTATGTATGATAAGATTCTCAGTGGAAATTATGACGATGAACCACCCCAAGTGATCTTAATGTTAAACTAGATGTGAACAAATACCTTCCAATGGAATGGGGAACTGTACAAGAGGATTGGCGACTATACGGTGAATTTTCCGCGACCTTCAACATGACCAAGAATCATTATGAGCGCTCACAGGGCAGTCAGACATGGTGGGGTGTGCAAGACAATGGAGTTGTTGCGCCCCCAATACTATTAAGAAAGTATGAGTTTTAGTGCTTGAAACTATTTCCTGTTGCCATCAGTGACAAGTGGAGAAGCCATTCTGCCGTAAGTCTTCATATTGGTTATTGAAACCACATTTTGCTTGGCACACGGTTTCCCTAGATGTTGTTGGTCCCATGCCAATAGGAGCTAACTGGTGTAAGTACATTCTTGTGGCTATTGACCACTTGACCTGGTGGTTCAAAGCGAGAGCAATATAAGATCTGGGGGCAGTTACAGTGGCCAAGTTCGTAATGGAGTGCATTATTAAGCGACATGGATGCCCTCAGTTTATTCTCAATGATAATGGAACCAACTTCACCTCGCACATCCTCCCCAAACTGAATGAGCTTGTGGGAATCTGCGGGGTTCTGATGACCCCATACCACCCCAAATCTAATGGAATGGTCGAACAGGTGAATTGGACTCTGGTGAACATACTACAGAAATTAGTAATGGATCGACCTTCAAATTGGAGCTCTCTCCTTTCCACTATTGTGCTCACCTATAACATTAGTTAACATTCCACCACGAGGAAGAGTCCCTTCCAACTACTATATGGTAGACACCTAGCCCTTCTGGCATTAATTTATTCATGTGTAGAAGACACCAGCAGAATGAAACCCCACTGCTATTTGACTAACCTCGCAAACATTCTGATCAAACTGCAAACTGAAGCATATCCCTTCAGCTTAGCCAAGAAGATCAGGATTCAGGCCGCTGATCAGGTACATCATAGCAGGCTGGCACTGTTCAAGGAAGGTGATATGGTTCTCTTCCATGACCAACATGGATTCTGGAAGAAACACAAGCTGGCCAGTATTTGGATTAGTCCATTTGAAGTTATAGAGAAAAGTGGGGTCAACGCATATACCATCAAGGATCCCTCAAGTGGTTGGATCATTAACTGAGTACATGCAAAGTTCCTCTGACCATAAAAACAATAGGAGCCTTATCATCTAGTCAAGGAGGGGGTAATATCACGATTCTGATATGGCTGTATGATAATTGTGGGACAGCTAGAGCAGATTGGGAAGAATCCGCCAAAAATGATATCAGTTACAATTATTCGAGTGCCTTGAGATGAGGCGATATTGTGATATAATGGGTTATTATTGGATCGCCTCTATAGAAGATGATAAGGTGATAAGGAAATGTTTACATTCAACAAATACAAAGTAAATCGCCTACAATTAGGGTGATAGAGGATTAGAGAATAACCTGCTAAATTGAGGAAGAAGCGGCGGAATAGAATAGATCAAGCTATGAGAGCAGTATTGCCTAAAGCCACTGTATATAATTGAGATGGGCAATTGAGAGGAGTAAATTTTTAATAGTTGAGAGAGAGCGGGACAGTAAAATATTGCTGTATTTATAAAAAAAATAAAAGAGTTGATTGGGGCAATTGCTCCTATTTTTAGTATATTTTCAAGTGTGTCCAAAGGACCAACAATCCTCACATTGTTTGTCAGTTGTTCAGTGGGTTCAGCCTATATGAACAATATGGCGGATCTTGACAATACCATCCAATTTCATATCAATTGTATTGAGATAACACCACCCAGATGGCATTGAGTAAAGCATCCATTTGAATAATATATTGTTAAAAGCACTGGGATACATCAACAGTAGTAATTAAATAAGGTAAATCATGAGTTTATTGAAGACTAGATGATAGTTGCCAGTATACTCAAAATGGGAATCCATTTTTGAGGAGGTAAGATAGCGCTTCACTATTTTTCTGAAGTTTTCTATGAACTGAAGGTAGTAGCTGATCAACCCAGAAAAAGTTGAACGTCTCACTTTCTACTTTGTTTCACCATGGGTTCAATCACTTCAACCTTCTCTGGCTGGGCTGCAAGCCATGTTTATCAATAACAGATTCCAGATAATTCAGCTGTTTTCAGAAAAAAATTAAACCTATGTGGCTCATTTTCCAAATTAGTTTGGCTAGATTGCGGAAGACCTCTTATAAGTGTTATAATTTCATTAAAAGTTCTAGAGAAAAAGTTTAAATCATCTTAGTACATGAGGACACAAGAAATTTTTATATAATCAAGGATGCTATTCATAGCCCAACAAAAAGCCGTGGGCGTTGCACAGCTCCTGAGGAATTCTTGTTGGATGGTATAAGCCCTGAGCTATGATCAAGGCGCCTTTTTCCTGCTCCTCTTAAGCACTACCTTCCAGTAGCCAGAGATTAAATCCATGGCTGAAGAATATTGCGCACCACCCAAGCAGTCTAACGCATCATTAATTAATGGTATAGGATAGGAATTTTTCTAATTCATTAAGCTTGTAGTAGTCCATTGCCACGCAGTTTGAACTGTCTTTTTTTTAATATTCAGCACCAGTGAGGTCCAAAGTCTCTTGGAGGGCACTGACAACCTCTTTTGTGCCAGATGATTAACTTATATATTAATGACTTCATCCGCCAATTTTAAACATCCAATTAGATGTATGCAAATTGTTAGATGATTTCTGGTATTGATATGATGAAGTACATCATATGCACAACCCAAATCACAGTCATCCTCAGTAAAAATAACGCTGTATTTGTCATAATAGGGACAGCACTTGATCCTTCTCATCATCATTTAGCCCAGATAGGGTTTCTCAAGGCATTAGAGAGAATATAGTTTGCTTGATATTTCCATTAAGCCTAGTTCATCAAATTGCCCAGAACAAAGAAAATTTTGGACTTCATTGACTTGTAGCACACGCACAAAAGTGATAATATGGTGTCGCTTTATCTCAATAAAGTACTCTTAAAATTAGCTAAAAAACCTGAACTTCTCCATGGTCATGGAGAATAATCCCAGGCGTAGCGTCAGATTCCAAATTAGAATGACATAACAGCATGATATCTTACCATATAATTATTGGGGACTTTTAGACTAATTTCTTTTCGCTATTAATTGATTCCCACTGGAAAAGTTAAACTGCAATTTGAACATAGAGGAATACCTGTAGACTCAGCAATCTGGTTAGTTAACTTCTTGTACAGCCCAAATCTGCTGATAACCTATGGGCACAATATCATTTTTGAATACTTGGTCGATAAATCCTGAATTTGAGGCACCAGGGCTTCATCCCTTTGATTATAAATAATGGAAGTATTTTTCCAAGGATTTCAAAAGTATTCTCTTCAAACTTAGTTTTTTCTCCATGAGCTCTCATAAATGAAGTCCACTAAGGAAGGCATAATTTTGATTTATGAAAACAATAGCAGGAGCGAGTACCTGTGAGCCAAATTGCAGCAGCAATGCACAGTATGCTCCTTCTGAAGTAGTGGACTGAGGGATCACACGACCCATAGACCTTTGATGTATATGCTGGGATTGAGGTTTAGTCGCTTCACCAGCTTATTGTATGTGATATTAACTGGTGCCCCACTGTCAAAGATTGCGCAGACTTTAAGCTTATATACTAAAATATCGGTATAATGCATTGAGAAAGTTAAGCATCTGCTGGATTAATTGTAAAGACCTCCAATGTGTCCGCCAAACTTAGAAGAGTTTGAAACTCCATGTCTATTTGGTGGTTATATTCCAGAAAATTTCAGATAGGTATTTCCAATTGGACCCCATACAATCAGGAAATATTGCCAGAGATAATTGGAAGCTCTTGTAATAATATTGTTGAGTGTATACCTTAACTATATATTGAGGCGCCAACTCATCTTCACATTTTTCAGGAAGCGGCGGGTCATGATGACCCTATATTATGCTACTATTTGATGACTTTCTAAAGACGAGGTGGCTTTGTCAATTTCCAGCCTGACAGAAGGTGAGGTTAGTTATTTTTCATACTTGAGATTTTTTAGAAGAGACAGATGTAGAAAACATGTCTTCTACTCCACCCTGAGTTTTCCCAAGTCCACCTCTTTCACGTGTTCACCAACTGATCCCTAGCCTTAGAACTTGCTCTAGGGCAATGATTTGCTTGATGCACCCAATTCTTTCAAGAATAACAAATTTCATTATTAATATCATGCTTTTGGAATGAGGGACATACGTCTGAGATAATTCACTAGTGGGGGATATCCCTGTCAGATTGATCGCATGGTTCCCGCAGACTTGGATTTGGCGCTTCAAAAGTAACAGCCCAATGACAGAGGTAATTCACCATGTGGGAATTTCATTCTCCTCATTCAAAATGAATATCAAAACCTGTTACGTTTTTGTATAGGGCTCACATGCATGGCAAAGAGCGATCTGAATGTCAAATTGTTTAGGACTCTAGCACCAGATAGTGTCTGCGCCTCCAAGTAAAAGCGTTTGTCAAACACTTAATTAAATTCATCTCTTTTAAATGAGAAAATAAGAAACTTTTATCCTACAAGTGATTATCCTTTCAGCTCCGCTGAACTCCTTGATAAGAAGGGCCTTGGTGCTAGGGTAAGACACGCTAACCTTCTTAAGTTTTGGCATAACTAACTCCTGACTCTCAGAGTCCAATGAGTTTATTAATGTTGCCAAATTAGCGTTATCAAGCGCTCTGGACATGCTAATCACAAAGATGTTTAGAAAGATGTGTAAGATGGCATTCCTATTGAACTTTGTAAATTCACAGGGTTAACCAGAAATTGATTTTCATTGATGTTTGGACAAAGGGCCCTCAATGTTCCTATTTGACTTCTGTTAGCCGCCATATTGTCAGGGTGCACAGAGGCTCTAAGTTTCAGAAGAGAGAGGAAAAAAGCTGCTCAATTACATATAACCTGCGCCCTACACCCTCACTATCATAATCCCTTCTAAGAGTTCTACAAGCAACTTGACCCAGAAAGCACCGGAAATTGTTCTGACATATCTCTAACTTAAATTAGTTTGTCAATTCATAAAAGCTGTGGAAATCTAGCTGCAATTAAATCATCCATAATGACAATAATTTTAGTTAGCGGACTGAAAGTCTATCATTATAGCCATAATTTTATTTTCAGTGACCTTACTTGCTGTCCCAAGTTTTTGACTTAACATTTTGACTTAATAAGATAACAGAAAACAGACCAACGTGAGCTTTCAATTCTGCTAATAATTGACCAATATCATCAGAAAGTTTTGGCAAATCCTCAAAACCAGGCTCTTCAATGTCCAGAGGTTGAACTACCTCTTCTGGAGGTAGCCCTTGACTGAGTGACCAGAATCAAATTTATAAACAATAATGCACAGAAAACTGGTGTGGCCCCCCGTAGTGAGCATTAAATGTTATAATTGGCGCAGGTGCGTCAGATTCCAACTGCACAGGCTATTTACACACAGAATAAAAGGTACTGTTTGATGATAGTAGCTTTGACCAAAGACAACACAAAACCTTATTTACAATGATATTATTTTTATTAATTAATTAAAGGACATACTGTAGTATCTGGTAAGCTAATAGCTCCCATGTTTATTCTAGTAATCCTCTTGGTAGGCTCTCACAGCTTCCACGGGAAAAGATCCACTTACAATTGTCAATCTCACTTCAGATATTTTCTCTCTACCAGAACTCTAATTGGTGCTTCCCATGGCTATCAAGAAGCACATCAAAATTGGTAGACTATAATTGGGATATCCAAACCAGGCAAACAAGTGAAAAAATAAGGCTTGGAGCATTTACATAGAAAGGGGAAATATGCCAGACATAGTTAAATTACTGGCGGATGGTCATGGTAGTTATAAGGACCTTATTACCAATGGTTTTACGCCAGCATGGGAGCAACATAGAAGACTACACCAAGTAAGATATGAGTTGATACAGTAATAAAGTCCAAAGCGTTGATGGCCAATAAGTTAAGGGAATGAGAGATGTTCCAGCAGGAATTTAGGGATTTGACATATAGTAACTAATATGTTAGGCTCTACACATAAAAACGTTGGCCATGCGCCAAGGTAAATACGCTGGCTAATTGAATCTTCTATCTAATAATTAGTTAAAGTATAAAATTAATAATTACAGATAACATAACCAGATGGGTGGCAAGACTAAATACAACATCCTCACTGATAGCATGTCCCTCTAAAATCTAGGTATTTGACTATTTGAGATTATAAAGTACGATTTATTCTATTTTGTTTGGTTTAAATTATAGCCAAAAATAGCCTTTTCCCATGTGATAAATTATTCCACTATGAAGTAGCAATTCTAATCTGACTAGTAATCATTTAATCTTCATAGGAACTAGCAATGATCATAAAAATACAAAATTTCAGTCAGAGCAATACTGAAACATCTCAATCCTAATCATGTCAATTAAACTATTGTATTTTAGCAAAATTTTGACCAAGAAAAAAATTATAGCTCTACGTAATAAAGTGTTTGGCTGTGCTACTGACATGAAGCATATCCGCCTCTATTTTTGTTAGAACTAATTCAATCATATATCTGATCATGTCATTAAGCTTGTTGCAACTGATGAAGGTCCCATAGCCATAGACTTGCTTAATGGTCCCTCAAAGCTACATATTTACATTTTCTCTATTGTTCTTTGAGCAGATGGATATCAACCAGAACGCCCATGGGCAAGCCTGCTTACCTATATCAAAATTTTATTTTTAATGAAGATTGATTTTATGAGTTAATTGGGGTGACCTGAGAAGCAGGACTAAGAGACCTCTGAGTTTCAAAAATACTGAGGAGAATGACTAATCAAGCTAAAACCAAAGAATTGCTACTTTAAAAACATGTAAGGATGTCCTTGTTACCTTACATTCTTCTCTCAGCCAGGACCTCTACCTTTCTGGAAGTTCATACTACCGTGGGTCATGGCGCTCTACAGAAACCCTAAGAATGTCATTAATATCAATTCTACTTGAAAGTCATTACCAACTCCTTTCCTGATGTTATTGATTTCTGCCTTATTAACATGATTCAAGTTCTTCAAATCTGGTTTATTAAAATCAAGTCGTTGGATAAAATAACCCTTTGTTAACGCCAGTAATAATGTAATTGTGCCTCTGCTGAAATCTTTTATGAACACAAATACATTACTTTCAAGATAAATCACTTTGCAAAATGAGCTGAAACCACATAAAATAGTTTAGGCCACCGCTAAAGTTACTGCCTCATTCTTATGCAAGCAAGTCTTCACCTGAAATGATAACCTGAAAAGTTCTCTTCTAATAATCATAAAAATCTTGTGTTCCAGGTGGTTACAAAACATAATTTGCTGATGGGGACGTATAAATCCTTTATGGACCCCTATTACTCTTCTACTAATGGGAATGTAGAGTGAGCTAATGGTAAATTAATCTCTAGAAATCTTTAAAATGGCGTAAACTAATAGTCTTGGTGGAATAATTATCTCCCTGAAGCGCTAATGGCCTAAAGGGTAAGCTAACACTGAGTAAAATAATTTTTCCTGTTTAAGGCTTTATATGGTTGGGATTATGTGTTGCCCTCTAACATCCGGCCCATAATACAAATTTTTAACCCTGATGCAGTCAATATAGCTATGAAGAGACTGGTAGAGGAGACATCAGGCTACAGGCTCTGGTGGAGAAGTCCCTATGGATTTTAATAGAAGAGAAAATGATAAAGCCAATGCTTAAAACTCATCCTGCTTAAATTTGATTTAGAAGACTTATTACCTTTCTACATATCAATCTGGAGAAAGATCCCATCAGATTAATGTTTATGGCATGTATTCTATTAAGTGATATATGACCTTTTCCCAGAATACTTTATTGCTTCCATAAAAGTGGGGCTGTGACTAATTAAACTAATAGAAAGTTCCTCTGATATTATGTACTCCCTCAGCAAAACTTTAAGAGGGTATTGTTGGGTGAAAAAAAGTTAAGTCAGTTATGATATGAAATGAACCTCTGATGGGTTGACCCTCATTTAATGGAAGCAACAGCTTAATCAAAAAATGATTGGACTTTAAAGTTTAGGACTCATAGGGTCTTATTCATTCTGGAACTACCCCTTTAAGTAAAAAGGATCAAATACCTTGCAAACTAAGTTAAAACTCTCTCAAAAAAGGTAATGATCTTTCCAATAAAGGAGCACAATATCCTAAACAAAGGCGAGTCCTTTATTACTAAAGATACCTTGTTTAATTAATTAAAAACATTTTTTGTATCTTGTCAGATTAAATATTGCCAAAGTGCACTTATGACCTAGTGATGAATAGTCCCACTCAGAAGCCTGCTAATGCTTATATGACTTTTATTTTTTATCCTTTAAGAACTGGCCAACCAAATCCAAGGACTAAAAAATATATAGATTGAATTAATATCTCTAAAATTACTAGTTGATTAAATTATATTAAGATCTTGCTTACAAATGAAATGACTTTAATGGTAATAAGAGAGCAAATTTAAATATTTAACTAATAGGTTCATTGATAAAAGCAGATATATTCATAAAATCTTGGTTATGCATTAATTTGACTTTCATAATGGCTTAAATTTCCCATTCCATGTCTCATTTTTAGTGTCCCATTTATAAGTCTTTATTTGCAAACTAATCCTAAGATAGTTGCATGTTCACAAAAACTATATCCATTAGTTAGTATAGTCCATTTTCTGTAACAATCTCTTTAGATCATATCAATTTGATATTTAAAATATTTATTATATCTTGTATACTTTAATATAAGTTTTTGTAAAAGAGATTACATCTTCTACTATTTAGTTTTTTTAGTATAATTTTAGTGATTGAAAGCTATTTACTGATTTCAGTTTATTTAATAAAGATATTTCGTTAAAGTTTTAAATTTATCTAATTAGTTTATATCTAAATAAAAAATAATTTTTTTTGTCCTGGTATATTAACTTTGGGCAGAGGAAGATTTATGACTGTGGTGGCATTTCTCACCAATGCCCAAACCAAGGTAGCAAATAGCATGGCAGTCCATGGAGTTCCTAGCCTATCAGAAAGCTGCACTAGAAGATTTACCATGATTTGCCCTCATTCTATCAATTTCAATTTTTCCATTAATTGGTTCTGTATCATACTCAGGTCAGCCCACCTAAAAATAATTAATTATGTCATTATTTAAGATATATATATGCCTGAGTAAATTGCAATAATTCTATAATGAAGATATGCTTACCAAAATCACAGTTTAACTTAATACTAAACTTTATATAATTCTCAAGCTTAAATTAACTCTTTGTTATATATCAATATCATTTAGTATATTATAATAAATAATGTCACGGAAAGTGATTGTACAACATCAATTAGTAAAACTCTAAGATGATTTTGGGGTAAGAGGACCCAAAACATCTTATAGCCCTGCTGGATAGCAATAATGATACCATCTTATCATAAGCAGCTAAGCTTATTTAGAGATAGATTTAGGTTAATAAAAAGTGTACACGGTTAATTTAATTATACATGTGAAAAAAGGCACTTAGTATGAAAAGAATCAGATAAGAAAACCTGAATGAGCAAAAAATTCAATTTTTAATATTTTGGGTTAGATATAAATTATATAATTGAAATGTCTTTAGATACTAAGGTTGCATGATAGTTAAACTTTCATAATCACAAATTTTACCATTAAAAGTCTAAAATGTATAGTAAGATATACAATACCTGAAAAATCTTCTCTATTTGAAATGGGTTGAGCTAGGGATAATACTGCACCAAGTAGTTTGTAAAAATCTTCATACATGAATTCATCTAGTATGGTAGTTTATATGCATGTATAATAATATCCAAAGTGAATAACCTTGACTGATAATTAGTTTTACTACCATAAATTGCTTATAATTAAAACATAAGTAATAATATAATAAAATTTATGTCAACTTTCAAAAATGGACTAAATATAATAAAATATTCAATAAGGTCTACCTGTATTATGCAAAGACATACATATCATCAAAATTAGATTGTTACCCCTACTTCTTTAGCCATTCTATAATGTATCTCTTTTTAGCACTAGTGGTGCTCAACTAAAAAGGGTGCCGCCACACACCTTTATTTGCAAATTAACAAAATAAAGGGATTATAATGAATAAAAAAATTCTGAATATGTCACTTCAACTATCAGCCTATGAAGCATAGCAGACAGCGAGTATAGAGGGAAACTTTTATCCAGCGCCCATTTATTTGGTGGACCATGGCGGACAGCTTCAGGGTAGGAGCATCAGCGACATGGGGAATAAGGAGGTATAATTGTGGGTTTTCTCATTTTAGAGTCTGGTGGTGTTCATTGCCTCAACATATCGAGCAAGTTGATGCTCAGCAAAGGTGATGAGAGAAGGCACACAAGCAAATGACTTGATGCGCTGGTAGGTTTGGGAATAATTGGGGTCAAAAAGAGAAGATTTTTTCCACGTTGATGCAAGCATGGCTCACACCAAAAGCAAGCTCTTTAAATTCATGCTTTGCATCTTCCTCAAAATCATGGGGAAAAATTTGGAATAGAAATACCCTCAACAAGGGGTTCCGTTGCCCCATGATGATGCTGACAGAGTAGGGTGTTAGCAGGGGCAGCTGCGGCCTTGACTGTTATTACACTTATGTTTTTCATAAATGGAAAACTGTTTGAGGGCAAAAACGGCGGGGACACAAATTTTGTTGATCAATGAAGAACTCCTCCAATGCAAAATCTGGCTTCATATGATAATACCTTTTATCCTCATCTATCCATTAAAGAGCCTTGAATGGATTGGATTCAGCCAGCACTGGGACAGCCTCCAGAATTGGGGCAGTGGCAGGAGCTGATTGGCCACATGCTTCCAACCATGGCAGCTCATCTGAAACTGGTTCAACCATCAACTCATGATTTTGTAATCCAGTTGATTTATTATAATTTTATATAAATTTTGGTTTTTGATTGGGCGCTGCTTTGGGAGCATCACCAGATTTCCCTTAGGCTGATGGTGAAAGGATCAAGACCCACTGAAAAAAATGGGGCAAAATGTCCACTGGCCAAATGCCAGAGGGAGTAGTTGCAGAAGCGGCGAGGGCAGAGATGTGGGGCACTTGCACTTCAAATGGTCAAGCTCAAAGAACAAGGGAAAATCACGCGGCCATTCTAGAAGCTCTCCCATAATGGGTGATCAGGGGCAGAGCCTTCATGATGCAGGGGAAAATTTCAAGGTGGGAATTTCCATTAAAGGGGCAGATCATTGCAAAAGCATGAGGCCATACCAACCAATCAGCCCATTGGGAACCACAAATTACAGCATGTGGTCTAAGCCATAAATGGCCAAAACCTCCATGATCTTGAGGTGGAGGCGTTTGGGGGAAAGGTGAGAGAACAACCCAGAGAACTGGATCACAGAAGTGACCTCATCTGGGAACCAGGTGCAAATGGTGGGGAGGGATTTATATAAATTAAAGGCAGCTTGGCGGCTGCTATTGCATTGGCTTCAAAGCAGAAGCTGAGGTTGAAATAAACCTTAAAGGTTTAGAAATCTTTAAAGCCAGTGGGTTTGAAAACTGACGTGGCCATCTCAGTGATGTATGCACTTGCATATGGAAAGAGAATCACATATTTGACTAAATGCTGAGGTGCAAATTTCTCTGTGGGAGCACCAATGGGCTCCAGAGCACCGCTTAGGAGCTTGCAAGGTGATGGGTCAAGTACCAAGGGGGAGCATAACGCCTGGTAGTGTTAGGAGGGCTAGCAGAGCAAACCCAGGTGTGCTTCAGTAGCGGCTGAAATACTTCAGATGGCGGCGCATTACCACCCCAAGCTGGGGTTTGTAGGCGTTTATAGCATTGAAATTCTAAGTTCTAGCTTAATCAAGCAGCTATTTCGTGTATATTTAAAAATTAAATTTAGCTTCAATTTAATTATTAAAGCAAAAGAGAGATTTTATTCTATAATATCTCTCATATCTATCAGATTTAGGTTATATTTTAGGAGACAAATCAGCAATGCTCATTTTTTTAAAGGCTATTTTAGATAGTGTTGCTAACTACAATACTTTATCTATCAGCATAGCATAGATTGTTTTTTACGCCAATAAAAATTGATACAAAAATATAATAAAACCCAGAAAAGAAATCAATGAAAAACAGCACCATATAATTCTTACTACAAATGTAACTTTTTTTGTTATATATCATAAACCTTCATGCAAGATAATATCTAAAAAATGTGGCACCTTGCAACTGAAATCTAAGTCTCATAAACTATGATGTCTTATATTACTGTACCATTTTATTTCAGTCAACATTAATTATAATTATTAGATTAATTTAAGGACTCAGCTTACCAATAATAATTATTTTCACCGTACCAAAACTTGATGCATAATATCAATAGTGTAGTGAAATTATAAAAGCACAATTGTAAGAACTACTTCTAAAATCTTTAGTGAATTTTTGCAAAAGCAAATATTAGTATATCTGATTTTCCTTTGAAATAACATTATTTTTTAACTAGATCTTTTTTCTAATTATTAATAAACATTGTATCAGTGTTTGTAAGCTATCATAATCAGATTATTTTATTAACTACATTTAAATGTGACATTTGCATGATTATTAGAAAAGACTCATGGTAACTAATCTGGGTGATCACATAATTGATGCTAGGTATATAATACCGCATGATCAAAATAAGTGATTACATGATCATACTATAATCACAATATACTAGCATTAGAATCCAACTTATAAATTTTATGGATATTTATAAAAATTATACTAGAATTTTATAAAAAATGGATATTTGATAGGCAAGATATTGAAAATAAGATGCCCAATGTAATATTTATGCGCTCATAGACTACCCCACTTCTGTTAAATTTATCTATAAAGGGACCATTGGTATGCTGTTCTAACAAGAAGATGTACAAGGATTGGTCTTTAAGTAAAAAATAGCATATGACTCCACGCAGCTTCTTCAAAAAAAAGGTCAAGATGATTCTTTGCTTCATATCATATTAAGAATTATTTTTGTATCTCATTAATCTTATGTTTTAAGATTGTTAACCTGATATTAAAATATATTATATCCTGTTGTTATAATCTAAAATAGCTTATACATTTATTTTAATGATTCAATGGTACTGGAATCCCTGAGGCCATCACTCTCATTTTATGCATTAGAATAAAGTACAAAAATTTAATGAGTTTCTATTTAACAAAGGGTCTTTAATTTTGATTTATTAACCAATGATTAGTTAAGACAGCAATGAGAATAAAGTAACTGTCAAACATAACCTGCATAAAAATGCTCAATATAAGCTATGGTCTGTGTTGCTGATGATGCTGAGAGGGAACCAGAATATCATTCTTCAACCACTGGAATGAACAGAATCCATCCCAAACAAGCGAAGTTTTGGCAACTTACCCACCACGGAAAGAAATGAAAAGTACCATTTTAAAGATTTAGCTAACTAAAGTAATTACCAAATGCTTGCGATAAAGTCACTCAATATATTTTTAGTACCTGACGCTTAAGGAGAATCAATATATGAAGATGACCAAGTTTAAGCCAAAAACTATATAAAAAGCCCCCTTTTTTAGTACTAGATGGTCCCAACCCAAGGGGGATTCATCGATGTTAAAAAGCCCCCTTTTATACTTTGGAAGTCCCAATTAGTTTGCTATCAGCTTATGACGACAAAAATACCCAACTGAACTACCACAAAGGAAGCAATCAAAGCTTTTATCAATTTACAAAATCAAGTAGTTAAACAATGTAAACTACTGTATGAAAAACTTATTGAAGTGCATCAAAATAGAATTTTCCTTAAACTTGAAGACAAACCAGATTTTACAAAATTGGGTAACAAGGCAATAACCTGGGGAAGAGCTGCAGCCCTTAACCAAGAAGCAGCACTGAACAAAAAGCTCCTGAACATCATGGTTCATGATATAATCACCATGAAAAGGAGTCCGTGGATGCAATGACTAAAGAAATAGATGCCACAACTAATGCTGAAATCAGACGCCGCCTCACCAGAGAATTGAATACCCCAAATATCGCTACCCCATTCCTTATTATTTTTACAAAATTCATTTATTTTACAATTGATTTTTTGAAGTAGTAATAAATTTCTTACTTTCTCTAAGATTTTTTTCATAGAATTTCAATTTATCCTTTTGTTTCACTTATATTGGTTTAAGTGATCTAATCACCAGTAACCAGTCTGAAATTAGCGGTTGAGAAGAACAAAGTATCCAGTCTGTGATCTGCTCTAGAAGAACAGGACAATTGTTTGTGTGGATATCTTGGAGCTGAGCTGCCAAGGGAGAGGTTGTATTGGATTCTGTTGTGACTTGAGGGCCAACATAAAGAGAACATGTCTTTAAGTGTCCACAATAGTTTCACCATGGGTGCAAACGGTTTCAGCAATAAACTAATGTTATAATGGCTAGCATCAAAAGAGAATTTTTTCAATGAGGATAGTCATAAACTTTCTAATGGTTGCCTGGTGTCTAATCTGTGTGTAACAGATCCCCCTGAGCAAAAATTCATCCTCAAAAGTTAATAAAGCCCAGACTGGCGATCTGAACATGGTGCTCATTACAGGGGTGACATCATCATACCGGAATAAAGATTATAAGTTTATTTATGATCAGTTTGAACAATGCAAATATGGAAGTGTACCACAGCAATTATTTATCTAAACTCTTGGCAAGGGTGGAGGGAACCATCCGTTTGAGTCTCCGCACCTTAGAATTAGAGGTTTAAGGCTTGCAAAAACTTCAGTGCGTCAAGGAAACTGCTAGAAAATCCCGTATTACCACCATTCTAATAGTTAGAAAGCTTCACCCATAGCTAAGCTTGAAACCACCAATAAGGAGAAATATAATTTGACTTTATTCCTTGAAAAAGTGAACAGAGCAAACATATGCACTTTGAATGATTATGGAGAACGCTTAGAACAGTATGATACCTTGATGTAAATTATATACAAGAGTCTATATAAGTTAAAGCTCAATTGCATACTGTACCTGAACCTATCTCATCTCAACCAGTAATTTTGTCTGGATGCACCAATATTGGCCACTAACTAACTGCCACACAACTGCTTATGATGCGGGATGACCCATTGAGGAAGACTCTAACTTCAAACCTTATTCCAAAACTATGTACACACTGGGAGAAGGAACAATTGCTAATGTCCTCCAGAATTACAATAAATGCATGGATGACATGAGAGACCACCAAAAGGCTCACGCGTGTAGTGATGTATGAGTTGCAAGGCTCAAAAGATCTTTAGTGCAAGCCTATGAACTGGACTGCCTTGGACCTAAATTAAGAGCAACCTCAGCTCAGATTTCAGTTGTGAACAGGTATAAAAAACATAAGACAGGAGTTCTAACTTATGAAGATGGGAAAAATGTGTTGGTAGCAAATACATTTCTTTCTACTATCTCATAACTCAACGGTTATGGACAACGTGAACTATGGATCTTCCCACAGTAAAAACAGTGCTGCTAAGCTCCTTGTAAATGTGTACCGCCTTAAAGGTGCATATGACCTTCATAGTCAAGAGCTCGATGTCCCTAAAGGCCCTTAAATAAACATTACTCAATGTACAATTAATGTACAAAATGGAGTATTAGGCTTTGGGACCCCCTCAAAGGCTCAGCAAAGATGTTATGTCGCTAATGAAAAGAGCAAAAACCCATGGACAAGAACCCCCAAAAGTTGTAGAAAGACTGCCCGCTGAAATATGAACTTCAATAAGTGCCACCAACATGGTAACTCCTACCAATCTTGGCTATTAAACACTGTCAAAAAGAAATTTAAACCCCGCAATTAAGATAACACCAACGCCAAGTATTGTATAGATCAGCTTACTGAGGGTGAAGATGAACATAAAGATGGGGACTTGGCCAAAATATGGTACCATTTCTAAGGGCACCTAATGCGGTGGCTGTGCCTGCTAGGACAAGGGTAAACAGAGTTGTCAGAAATGAAGTGAACTGAACTTACCTTGCTCAAGCTAAACAGCATACCCAAATCTCAACCTCAATTGATTAAGGAGAGCAGTTGGTTATGTTTAGTTTTCAAAACCTAGAATTAGATAACAAGGATACCGTCAAGAACACATTGAGCTCTGACGCCCTGAAACAATTTGAGGAGTCTGCCACTGTTATTCTGACCACTGAACCCTTCTGGAAAAAGTGTTATGGAAATGGAAGTATTATTTCTAGAAAGTCCGTGTCTTGGCTGTACTGGACACTGGGGCTTCAGTCAATATGATTTCCTCTAAGCTCATGAAAAGATTGAAGTTTATGACAGACACTGACTATAATGCGAAATAACCAAACTTCTGGACTCTATTTTACCCGCGTTGTTCGAGCCTAATTCAGCGTTATCATTATGTTTTGGACGCATGGTTCTAATGGTGACAGGAGTATTTTTGGATAATGACTATTATGATTTCCTAGATGGGACACGGCTTCTTCTTATTTTTGGAGCCAAGATGACTTTACTACCAGCATCATGAGTAAATTAAGCTATCAGCTACCACTTATGCTTAAGTACGAGCATGCTAAACCACGAAGTCAATGGACAAGCTTAGTGGAAATGGACTAATCAATTTTTTCCTTTACACCCGTACAGAGAAGAGTGTGAAGCAACCAACCTCCACAGTTAATGTGGAAAAAGGCTTTCACAGAGAGCTAGCAAAAAATGTGTTGATCAGACTAGGGAATTAATGCCAAATGATCTTATCAATCAGCATGAGGATTATATAAGATACTATCTTAGAATTTTACAGCCATGATAATCAATTAACATCAAACAAAAAAATTTACCTGTATATATGATACCAACTACTTTGGGAAAGTTGACTGTTATATTAAAAAATCTAAGCCAAAAAGACTTTTGTTGAGTAAAGACAGATCATTGCACAGGCCTGACTGACCAGTTGTAATTATATTGAGTCAATAAACGCTGTAGTTGATTTTGTTGAGCGCATGTTTGGTAATTTGACACTAAACAATAGAAGAAACTGGATGAGCTATTGAAAAATTTAAGAATATCTTTAGCACCGTATCTAATGACTATGGACTCTTCAAAGGAGATGTCTTCAAGATGGAAATTAGATCCACTATTCCATTCATGCCAAAACCATACCACCGATTAAAAGCTGAAGATGCTGTTATTGCCCAAGAACTGTGCCAACTAGCATAAGCCAGACTGATCGACCTTTAAAGAGTCCCTGAGCTTTGCCGCTATTGCTAGTATTAAAAAAGGATCTGACTCATCATGTTGAATAGTAAAACTGACGCTTGAACAACATAACCAAAAAAAGGACTCCTACCGCTCCTGCACATAGTCGTTTCTTTAAAATGCTTAGGAGGATCAAATTATTTCCTGGTTTTGGATCTGGCTACTAAATACTGGCAAATGGACTCTAACGGAGGGCCAGGAGAAGTGCGCCATGATCATTAGTCATGGGGTTGTTTGAGCCAAAAAGAATGCCTCAGAAGTTGTGCAACGCCCCTGTCACCTTACAATGCGCAATGGACTGGATCTTTGTGGATCTCAAACTATCCAGTGTGCTGGTATACCTAGACAACATTGATGTGTTCAGCTGGACCTTTGGAGAGCATCTTCAATATTTCTTCAAAGTCTTTAATATATGTGAGCATCAAAATTGAAATTAAAATAAAGCAAATTTACCTTCCTAAATAGGCAAGTGGAGCTTCTGGGGACGAGATCATCCAACAGAACTAAGACAGGACAGGAAGATCAAGGATATTGTGAAATGAAGCCACCCAAGATCATGATAGACATCTAAGTGTTCCTGGAATGGTATGGTATTACTGGCTGTTTACCCATTTTAATGGACTTGGCTGCAGCCCTATTTTACCTGCTGGCAAAGGAAACAAATTTTTGGTGAGAATTGGAACAAGAGCATGCCTTTAAGGAGCTAAAGCCGAGATTGTTAGAGGCGCCAATCTTGACCTTGTGGATTTATTAAGACCTTTTAACTCTACATCAAAACAAGTAATTTGAGATTGGCACAATACTGACCCCACTGTATGAAGAAGTGATGGGTACCCAATATAGTATTATTAGAGGTGTTTAGCAAGGATGAAAAGAGCTACACTTTCACTGAGAGAGTGTTCCTGGCGGTGATATTATCAATCAAGCAATTCTGACCCTACTGCTTATGGCCCAATAAGGTTGTGATGGATCATGCGTCACTCTGCTGGTTTCAGCAGATATATGATCCTGATGGATGCCTTAACAGATGGTCAGTACTGCCCCAGTGATATGAAAATTTGAGATCATCCAAAGAGCAAGTGACAAACACCTCAACGCATATGGACTGTTTCCACCGCAAGATTCCAGCTAAAAGTTCCAGAAAGAAAGAAATTATTTGAACTAATTGGTATACCTGAAGAAGCATGGCATAAGGAAGCAGACATAGTGAAGAGTGTTTTAGAAGGTTCTCCAAAAACACTCTGTGTGTTGATGGTAACCTGAATGAGGTAAGTTAAGAGTAAATGGTACCTGTAAATCAGACCAAGCAACCAGATGGAAGTAGTAAAGAAAGCACTTAAGCACGTCAGCCATGAGAAACTTCATAAGATGTTGGCTTATCTTAAGAACCAATTCTAAATGTAAGTCCTTGTATGAAGAAGTTCACCAGGCCTTCAAAATTTGCATACCTTGTGTGAGTTTCCACCCGCTGGAGAAAAGTTTTGAGTTCACACTAATCTCACCTACAACCCCATTCAGTAACGTGTCCATTGCATGGTGGGAACACTTCTGAATGCCTTTAGTGGTTCAAAGTTGATACTCGTAGCCATTGACCACTTCTAAAGTGGGTGAAGCCTCTGCAGTCAAGATGTACACTGTGGTATCAACCTCCCGTTTCCTATAAACCCAAGTTATACTTAATCATGGATGCCTCATAGCTTTTTCTCTCAGTTAATGGGAAGAACTACATACCAGATGTCATTAGAAAACTAATTATTTGGTCAGAGTAAAGCAAAATGATTACTCCCTACACACCATACAATGGTATCATGAATTGAGTGAATGGAACCTTGAGAGGGATTCTAAAGAAGAAGGCCCTGAACTATAAGCAAAGTAAATCAGTTGCTGTCTTCCATGCTGTTTTATACAGGCTTAGCCACCACCAGGTGATTGGGATGTCCCCTTTCAGGGCCCTTTATGGGCGTGATACAGCATTGGCAACCCTGCTAGCACCACTCATTATGGCGGACCAAAAGAGCCTGCCACTTAGAAGTTATCAACAGGAACTCACCAATGAGCTTATAAGAATACCTCTGGAGGCCTTGAGAAACATAGAGGCGACTATCTAAAAAACAACATGAGAGCCAGTGTGAGCTAGGCTACCTGATTTCAGCCTATGCGACAAAGTACTGTTTTACCACTTATGGGAGGGCAGCTAGAGAAACTGCAGGCTATCTTGACTGGACTTACAACTGATTTTACTAAATAAGGAGCTAAATAATCCACTTGAGGTGATGAAACTAACTTAGTGTTTAAAAAGTACATATATGATATCTAAGGTCAAACCCCCGTTCTTGTCTTGGGAGGGAAATGTTGCAGTAAGGCTGCAAGAGCACAAAAAGATAATCCCTTGACTGATGGAATGAACATATTTAAGTCCCAAACAGATAAGGTTGTGGGTAACTTAATCAACGCGGAAGAAATTGGACAACCACCTCTTATAGATTATTCTGACCCAAGAAATTTAACAAGCACTCAGGATGACGTCATTAAAAACATTTGATACCTGGTACTCAAGGAGAAACAATATATGAATATGATGAAGTCAACGCTAAAAACTGTAAAAATTGATCCCCTTTATACTTTTAGGGGTCCCAAATATATTGCTATCATCTAATTACAACAAAATACCCAACTATATTACCCTGAAGGAAGCAATTAAAGCTTCTATCTAAGTATTGAAACTCAACTAATTATGTAATGTCAACTTCAGTATGAAAACTGATGTGAGGTGCATAAAAGTAGCGCCTGTAAATGAACATGAAGTCAAACCAGATTTTACCAAATTGGGTTACAAAGCAATAACCTGGGGAAGAGCTGCAGCCCTCAACCCAAAAGCGGGACTGAAAAAAAGGCTACTGAACATCATGGTTCATGGATAATTACCATGAAAAGAGGTCGTGGATAAAATAACTAAATAAATAGATGCCACAAATAATGCGGAAATCAGATGCCGCCTCACCAGAGAATTGGATACCCCCAATATCGCTACCCTAATCCTTATTTTTTTAGTACTAGATGGTCCCAACCCTTTTTTTAAATTTATTCGAGGTGGGTTGACCTTGGGACAAATATACCACACCGAGAATGTTTTCTAGCCAGCACAGGTTTTAAACTCAAAACCTGCACTAGGAGTGGAAGCAGTTTTACCTGCTCGGCTAACCACCCTTGCTACCCTAATCCTTATTAATTTTAAAATATTCATTTATTTTATACACTAATTAGCCATTATTTACCCTTGCTTCACTACAGTATCTATAGAATTTTAAATATCTAATTTTATTAATTTAGCTTTCATATTGTTATATATAAAGAATACCCACTCAGCCAAATCTAATTGCTCAATTAAATCAACCAAAACTCACCAACAACTCAGCTAAACATAACTGAACTTATCAAATCAACCAGAGCTTTGTCACCCTCAAAACTGAACTGTGTCCTATCAATTAGACCAAAATTCATCAATCAATTGCCCAAACAAAATAAACCAATTAAAGCAAGCAAATAACACCAAACTGCTACCAAGAACATCTCTCTATATAAAAAACAAAGTGTATGTGACATGTCTTCTAAACTACTAAATCAACTTCTACTTAACTTTCCAAAAGTTTTTACAATTATGGGGAACCAAATTAAGCAGGTCTTTTAGAATTATTTATACTTAACATCCAGATACCCATGCTTTTCTATGGTATTTAAAGTTTATCAGATGATAAGCTCACACTGACATAGCCTATAGGCTGTTCCAGTGCTACTGTCAAGCCACTTGGACTAACAGCTTTGCTGTTGCCATCATGGCTGGTGAGCTGTATATTTTAACTATACTTAATCTACTTAAAACCCTAACCTGATTTTTATTTAGTTTTGCATGAGCGATTTGATGAATTAATTAATAGAATTCCCCAATTCTCACCCACTCGCCCAAGTTGATTGATCATATCAGACTCAATTATTTTCAGGTAAGCAATTTTGGTGAATTAACATCTAATATTTAGCAATTCTCACCCAATCGCCCAAATAGATTATACCTATCAGACTTGATAGTTTAAGATTTGATAATATTCGCCAATTCTCACCCATTCATCCAAATAGATTGATCCTATCAGACTCAAAGGTTTCAGATGCCAGTCATTCAGTCAGTACGTCAGTCAGCGAATGTGTTTTGTTAGGTAGATTTTTATTAAGTAGTAATATTTCCCCAATATACTTTAACAACCTTTTTTCAGATAATCTCAATTTAGCCCTTTTGTTTCACTTATATTAGTTTAATTGATCTAATCACCAGTAACCAGTCTGAGATTAGATGTTGAGCAGAACATAGTAACCAGTCTGTGATCTGCTCAAGAAGAACATGACACTTGTTTCTGTGGATACCTTAGAGCTGAGCTGCCAAGGGAGAGGTTGGATAGGATTCCGTTGTGTCCTGAGGGCCAACGTAAAGAAAAACATATCAGAGTATGTCCAAAGGAGATTTTTTGTTATGCGCTCAAACAGTTTGAACAATAAATCAATTCTACATTGGGGCATCATTATATAATTTGTTCAATGGGGTAATCATGACATTTTAAAGGGTTTCGGTTTCTAATTTATGTGGAACATTTATTCTGAGCAACAAGTCAGCTGCAAAAGTTAAGCTTGCCCAGGCCAGTAAGCTGAATGTCATTACTTAAAGCTAGTATAACATTTCAATCACTTGAAAATCCTATTATTGTAAAATTAGCACAAATTAAAATTTATTATAATCTATCTTAAAAATGGTTGGTAACATGGCTACTTTTTTCCTATTTCTGTGGTTTACTTGTGCAGATCCATGCTACAACTTATATTTAAATCTATAGACAAAGTTTTTATTCTTATAAACAATAGATTACACAACCTTTGTAGAATTGCCATACTTGGCATCAGAAATCTAACTCAAGTTAATCTAAACCAGTATGATAAAGGACATATGTGTATAAAATTTTCTCTTCTTTATGCATAACAAACAAAAATCTAATATGTTACTCTGTGACTTTGCAAATAAGTCATGCTGGGAATTGTAGCTACCAAGATTATTGGTGGTAAAAAATAAAATGATGAAAACTTCTTATTTTCATCATAAGTATATACTATGCTTCATTATTGCTATTATGTTGCTCTTACTTTAGACTCATACTTTAACTTACAACTACATAGATAACATTATTTTCAGTATGTTATAAAATTTATCAGTCAAATGATGTTCCATAAACTTAGATTGATTGATATAGCTGCATTTAATGTTGATAGGTCGAGCTTCAGAGTCACTTAGATCAAGAGCAGCCTTATATTAACAACAGAAAAAGTATGGCAAAACTTTAATCCATATACACACAAGTTAGAATACAGATGTTTATCCTCAGTTAAGCCACAAATTAAATTTTTGTGATTTTACTGATAGTAGTTATAAATTTAGAGAATAAAATACAGGTTATATGGCTTGAAGTAAGTTTTGGACTTCTTGATAAGGCTGTAATTTCTTCAAATCTAGTTACAGACGTTTTTGTGCACTGGGAAATTACAAGGTGTTATACTTTTGAAATACATAGATAAAACTATAACTTTCAGATAATAGATAAGAAAACGTAATGTCTCTAGGATTAAAACATTGATTATATCATCTAAATAAAAAAAATTCACTGTTGAAGAATGACATCATCTTTCAGTAATGCCTGTCCCCTGGTCGGCTTGCCTCAGTTAAATAAGAATGACATCATGCTCACCTCATAATGTATATGTGCAGCCTTAACAAACATCCAAAATCACATTCCATGATATTATTTGCTTGTTGGCGGGCCATCACCATCCAGGTAATGGCATAATTACTATCCAGAAGTAAGTCCAAAAAGGCTTGCATAAGCAGTGTTGAGTAATTGACTGGACCTAATTGTCAGATATTTGATCATATCAGATATCAGCAATTATGGATCAGGTATATCCTAAGTATATCTGAACTTAGGATCCGCGGCCTAGCAATTTCACTTAATAATATTTGACTATGATAACACGGGCTTGAGGGCTTTGTTGGTTAGGTCAGACTTAAAGTAAATTTGATTTAATGACTCAGGCATGTGGGCTTTGTTGGTCTATATCAAAATTAGTTTTTAAATTCAGTTGAGTTTTTGATCAAATTAATTACTAATTAGTGATATGAATCACCTTGGTATGTGCTGCCAATTAAATGTGAAAGTAGATTGGTTCAGCTATTTTAAAACATGTCCAAAATACCATCTCGAGAATGATGACAGTGTTTACTCTGACCCTAAGGCTGAGCAGGATGCCCTGAGTCAAAGTATTTGTAGACGTTCTTACAAAAATTTTATGTGGCCAAGTAGCATTAAAAATGAGACGTTATGGGTAATATGCGGTTAATATCAAACCCTATAAATAACCCTCAGTAGATACTAATAAAAAACATTCAACTATTGGACTTGTTTATAATTTAATTTATAAACTTTTTGTGTTTAGTAATTCTTATGTATTAGTCAATTTTTACTTGGGATCAGTATGATCAGGCCGGCGTGCCATCATCCAAGTAAAATGACATGGTATACAAATTAAGTACTACCAAGAAGTCATATCTTAAATTTTAAATCACCATCCTGTCTATTGTCTCCACACAATAGACGCCCAAAACTTTACCCTACAATTATAGAAGAATCAGCCATCAGAATAAAGCCTAAAATTCAACAAGCTGTATGGAAAAACCAAGACAAAAAACTACTTAATGAGGTTAGCAACTCATAATTAGATTATTGATACTTTTACAGTGGAATAACCAACTTGAGGCTTGTCAGAGATCCCAAGGAACTTTAAAAATATCCTAAAAATATAAAGGTTGCAGGAGGTTAAGTTTGTAAGGTAAATGAATTTTACTATTTATGGTGCAAGGAAAAATTGGATATACTATAATGTTAAGCAATACCCATTTGGATCTGAAATTATAAAGAATTTACTGTTTCAGTTTTATTATGGTTCAAAAAGTAGAATTAAAAGGGAGATCTCTCTAAATCTCATATGTTGTTGGATCACTAAGAAAATTCTTAAATTTGTTAGCTCAATAACATAATATAATTTAATGGGATTGCTTATTCATTACTAGTTAAATTTAATTATATCTTAAATTTATTAAAATAGGTTCGTCAGAAGTCTGCAAACAAATAAACTATAAAGGGAAATTAGTGGTCTTTAATAAAATTAGATACTAGGAAGCCCAATATTGATTCTTCACCCATATTAAGCAAATACCAACAGAGGCCCCTGTAAGCCATGATTAGTGGTAAAATTGATTTGGCATGTAAACTTAGCAGAATTAACTTATGCATTGGTAACCTGGCCTCATAAGCTGAGGTAAATCTGTTCCACGCTGGTAGCTTTTAGCTCATCATATATCGGTGAGATCTTAACAGGTAAAATGAACCAAGTTTTTTGATCATTAAGTAATGTAAGCTTCAGGATTTTGCTGGTTAAGATGAGTAAAATGTATTGTAGTAGGCGGCGGGGTAGAAGGATTTGCTGTGAGACAATACAATATGCGGCTAATGTTAGTTTAAGTTTGAGAGGTTAAAAAGTATTTAAATTATCCAGGGACAAGGAACGCAGTAGAAGGGCAATGTGCAGAAGATATAGTTTTTGGCCCAATTTTCATTCAAGTGCTTCCCAATAAAGCTGCTGATAATGATAAAATGGCAGCCTTGAGTAGCATATGCAGCCCATTCTCCTTAAACACCATTTTATGGAAAGCCATTGGGAGCGCAAACACCAATGGCAGCACAGAAAAACTGGGTGTGGATGTGGGTAATTAAGTATTGAGCCTGCAGAATTGAGTACATGATGCTGAGGGTGAATACATATTTTAAGGTTTTGCAATAAATTACTAAAATGAACTTGACAGGACGAAATAAACACAGCAAAAAAAGAGCAAATTTCGATATAACTTGCATAGCTGCAGCAGATCCTTAAGTTTGATTTTGGTATGGGGTGAGATAAGACATCGGTGATGAAACCAGAGGCAGAAGGCAAAAAAGTGTTGGCAGGGATAAAGAGGCTGACAAACCAAAGCAGTAATGGGCTGAATGCATAAATGAATATGTCATGGGCAATCCCATCAAGCTGGGTGAGGCAATGACAATAGTTGAAACTAGTGGAGGCTGAGGTAGCAAAAGTGATTGTTTGTTTCAGCTCACCCAGCATTTTTCAAAATGTTGCGTAGGTCAGCGTTCACCAAAAACAGCTTGCATCAATGAAGCTCTCACATTCAGCTTATGAAAAGAGGGATTAATTGACTATTGGTAGTACAAGGCATTGGGCTTAATGTGTTTCTGGCAACAATTAGAGCCATCTCAGTGAGGGTTATGATTGCGCACATTCAGGACTTCAATTGAGGCACAAATGAGGCATGACATAGATGCTGCTGGTGGGGACAGCTCTGCTCACTACCCTCAAGGACTTGTCATGTATCTAAGGTAAACTGGAATGAATTGGCGGAAGAGAGTGATGACATGTTTAATCTTTAGTCAACAGGCCAGTGGCAACTTTATGATATCATTTTAGAAATAGTTGCAGGTTTGGATTAGTCAGCGCCATTAATTAAACCTGAGTATATCTTAACTATACTAATAATATAGTATAATATAGTGTGGTTAGGGAAGATAAAACTAGAAAATGGATGCAAATAAATTTTAAAAAGCATTTTGCTCAGTAAATGTGGGAAAACCAATAGCATAACATTGAGCTTTGTCATAATCTTTTTCGTTTTGACATCTAATATGTCAGTAACAACTGGTAAGATAAATAGATATTTCCCAGAAAAGGCACTTTTGGTATGGCAGCGGAAACTATTGAAGTTCAGGGTTATTTAACTTAGATTTTCAGCTTTGCAGGGCCTTGGCAAGATAGCATAATTTGATTATGTAGGTGTTTTTTCAGTACTTTCATTTAAACTGATTGAGATATAGATGTCCTTGGTAAGAATATTTATAGTTTATAATAATCATTCTGATACTGTGTCAAATTTAGTGACAGCAGTTAAGAATAATAAAATTTAATACATCCCATAAAAGCATGTATTTTGCAAGGGAATGTAGATTAGTCACAGGTGTGATCCTCTTGGCATATCCAAATAAGCTCTAAGAGTTGAAGAGGGCCATGGCAAGGAAAATTATTTAATAAGAGCATCCTCCAGAATAAGCTAAGGTGTTTCCAGCGAATCTTATGCTTTGTTATAGAACGTAAATGGGTCGTGAAGTCACCCCTAATTATAGAGATCACATGGTGTTCAAAATTTCTTAAAAATTTAAGCATCCTAGAGCTTAAGGGTGAGAGTGCATCTTGGAGGGTACCTGGCAGGGAGCGCCAGTTTTTCAGCCATCATCATCCAGGTGGTATCATAAATACTGGCCAGGTGTAATTTCAATGAAGCTTTGTCAGCAAGATTGCATAACCATGACAAAACCTACTTAGGGGAGGTTCAGAGGTCTATTATTGGCTTCTTTTTACTACTACAATGGACTCAACCAGCTAAGGATGGGTTGGAGATTCTAAGGGAACATTACATTATGCTTAAAATAATTGCAAAGGTTGTAAGAGATAAGTTAATTATAAAAAGTAATGGTACTATTATAGTACCAAGGAAATTAAGAAATTTATAAATGAAAAGCGCATACCCTGTTGTAGCTAAGATTATAAAGATTTTAATTTACCAGCCTTTCATATGAATTTTAAGGAGCTTAATGAGAAGTTATAGCGCTAAATTTTTTAGGTTATGAATTAGTAGAAAAAAATACTCTTTAGATTGACATTTAATGTAATTTTTCGGATTGCTCAGGCATTCATAACTCAAGAAAACTAAACATTGTAAAATGTTTTGGTGGCGCACTGCATATAAGTGTTTTTAAGAGATATTAACGGAGCTTGGCATTACTAAAATAAATAATATGAAACAAAGGTTGAGGATCGCCCATATTAAAGTAAAGCTCAAACATCGCATTGCCAAAGTGGCCCACTCTCTCAGAGGGTGCTGATGTCTATAATGAGTCATTGAGAAAAATCATTTATTTGTTCACAGGGTGCACCAAAAGGGGAATCAGGGGGTCTACTTCTTTATTACATTGTACTTTTTCTTATGGGTTCAAGTGTTTCAAACAAAATTGAAGCAATTAATTGTAAAAATTGGGGCTACTCAAGAACACACTGGAACTCTCTCAACCTCTGCAGAAAACACTAAGGATAAGTCATAACCTTATATCAGCGTAGCTATATTTGTCTTTATTAGCACCAATGTAAGATTGACAATAATAAAGGCACATTCTGTGAAAGACAATACTTTATTAATATGTCCATAAAAGGTATTTATCGTATCTGGGAAATAAGGGTTTTCAAATAGGGTCCTGCTAAATAATACTTCAAACTTTTTAAATGCGTTTTTGCATTTATTTCTTGATTTCAGGCCTATAAGGGTTCATTTCTTTGACCCTCTAGGATCTTCTGGGCTTCTTTCTTGATTGGTATGGAGCTAGGGTCTGCTTGTGACCTCATAGCTGATGTTTTTCTTGATACTAGTATTCTCATGACTCTTAAGGCTGTTGTGGCTGTTTAATTTCATCAGTAGCCTGATTTGCTGGAACTTGCAAAATTAAACTGCTATTACTTTGGGAATATTGGTGTCGCTAAGCTTTTTAGAAATGGGAAATTCTCTTCAGATGGGTTTTCAATGATTTTACCATCATGAGTAGTTTAATATAATGGTATAAAAGGGGGTTCTTTCAGGGCATCATCTACACTATCATGCACATATTCGTCTGGACTGACATTTATAATTTAGGTCCTCTGACTTCATTCTGACCAGCTAATTTATTATATTGGCGGTTAGGGGTAAATAAAGGCCTCTTTCAGAATGAATTTTAGGCTTAAAGCCTATTATAGTGCTTTAAAATATCAAAAATCATTTTGATCACTGAGCAGTTTAGTTTACTTGTTATACATTCTGTCGCTTAGTCAGTACTACCAATATTAATATTATTAAATGGGAGTCTTTGTTTTTCTTTCATAGGTTGAGGAATCAACCCCTAATGTTGGGTGTTTCCTAACATTACTTTACCCACAAGACCAATGTAAAGCTTCAAGTGCTGGTGTCGACTTAGATGATCTGGCTGGTGTCATCCTTAATATAATACTTAGTTCCTCTTCTCATGGCAACAGTTGCAGGTCCCGTCCAAATGGCCTGAAAATTTTCAGGTTGTCCCCATCCATGTGATAGTACATCAACTTCTGTCCCACCTTAAATATAAGCAACTTGGGGCTTCAGCCACTCTCTTTGGTACTCTCCTTATGTGACTTCATTATTTTTTTTCTACAATAAGCTGAATCTTGACTATCTCATCCACTAAAACTTCCTGGTATCTTCCATAAGGTTTATTTTCCTATCTGTATCCATTACCGGAGCTAAAAAACATGGTGAGGTGACTTCTCTTCTATATAAAGCCTTAAATGGAGACATTCCAATATACCTGTGGTAGCTTAATTGGTAAGAAAACAAAACTGATGGGAACAAAATGTCCATTTGGATTTATGCTTAACTGATATATATTTCAAGATTTATACAAGGGTCTCATTAACTCTTTCCATGCTTGCCTTTGTAGATGGTGTATAAGGCATAATGAACCTCTGTTTACCTCCTTTTAAGTCCATCTAGTGTCTCCAAAATCTGAAATAAATTGACTTAAAATGTCAAAAAGGAGTATCTGTGGGCATCCTTGGCGTGTAATATCCTGGTTTTAAGAAACCTTGCGATAAATCTCATGATAAACGCCTTGATTGTGATCACTTCTGTCCACTTGGTGAAGTGGTCTATTTGCTACGATTATAACTGATTCCTACTTGATGCCCCCAGAATTGGTCCAACAACGTTGATACCTAATGTGAAATGTCACGCTTGGAGGGACTGGCTGAAAATTTAAAAACCTTTAGAAGCTTGTATTGGGCTCATTCAACACAAAGCTCCATAGCCTGACTGATACCATCAAACATGGTCTTCCAGTAGTAGCTCTCCTTGAGATACTGTTATGTCTACTGTAGCCGTTCAAGGCCTAATAGTCGGTGTCCTTCCATATCCAGCGCCATCCCTTTGCTTGGCTTCATGTAAGCTATCCGTTTCTCCTGTATTTGTTTCTCCAAATGTCCATCTTGGAATCTCATTGCTCTTTAACAGCTCATAAGTACCTTCTCAACACCATGTCTTCCTCTCTCCATTCCTCTTCTGGTTTTCCTATAATCTCGTAGATACTATCACTATAATGAGCTTGCAAATAAAAGATGGGCAACCATGATAAGCCACCAATGTTATGGTGCTTCTTTTACCAGGTGCAGGATCTTTTTGTCATACCCTTGCAACTGAACGGCCCGTATTTTTGATCTTTTATCTGGATCCTTTATGTTCAGAAAATCTCTCAGAGAGGCGTGATCTCTATTAATGACTTGTACACTATAAAGTAAGTTTGGAAATGTGTACTGCTCTGGTCCACACTAGGCACATGCACTTTGTAACCAAGTAGTTACTTTCTTCTCTGGTGAAAGTCTTTGAGTAAAACTCATTTGGGTTTACTCCTTTTAGTCCAGCTGTTCTAGAATGAAGCATATACCCACATCACAGGCATCTATATACACATAGAAGGTATTCAAAAATCTGAAAATATAAAGTTTGGGGCTTTTATTAGCTTATGTTTGATCTATTTTAAGAATCTTTTGCTTTTTTCCTAATTAAACAGAACTTCTTTGTTGAGTAGATGTGTGAGCAGCTCAGCGATGTCCATAAAATTCGTCTCAAAGTTGGAAGTAGTTAACCATTATGCCCAGGAATACATGAATTTCCCTTATGCACTTGGGGGAACTCATCTTGGCGATGGCTTCCACCTTCCCTTGATGGGGCTTGATTCCACTTTGATTTATTTTGTGGATGAGGAATTCTAATTATCTCTTTAAGAATGAGCACTTGTTACTTTTAAGATTGATCCTTCTCTCTTTTAATTGGGTGAAACCCATTTTCAGGTTATCCAGATAATCCTTGAGTATTTTTTAAAGACTGTGGTATAGCTAAGTAATTAAGCACACTTAAAATCTTCAGAACTCCAAAAGACTGAGTCATTAATCTTTAATGTAGTCAGGGCGTTGTACAAGCCCTGTGGCATATGCGTTTCTATTAAAAGGCCATGATTGGTGATAAGCGCACATTTCTTCTGGTATGCTGATGACAATTCCATCTGCCAATACCACTTGTCAAGTCCATGGCTGAGAAGTAGCGCAATCATCCAAGCCATATCAAGGAACTGTCAATGCAATGTAGGGGATAAGATTTTTTCTATGTAGCTTGTTCAATTACAGTAGTTTATGACTATGCGGTGAGTCTCATCCTTCCTTCTGACAAGAAATTGGAGAAACGCTGAGGGATTTTTGGAAGGCATACCAAGCCTAAATCCATAAGCTGCTGTGATATCTTTACAAATGGCTTATTCTATACTCTTGGAACATTGGTATGGCTTCTATTTGAAGGGAATAGAGTTACCAGTGCCAAACTGTAACTCCTCCCTTGCACAATCCATAATCATTAGGTCCGCTGCTGAAGTATATAAGTTTTTATCAAAGAGTTCGTTTAGTTCAAGTTCTTCCTTAGTGTTTGGGTCCTGAAGCCCAACCTCTTCAATGCCAGTGATATATGAACTGATTTATCATGCCTAGCCATAAGTTTCGCTAACAATAATTCGTCTCTTCTTAATTTTGACAAAGTGCTTGATGATGTTTTCAAGGAAGACTTTTAATTCTCCTTGATAGTTGAAATCTTAGAATGTAGGCATCAACCTATGTTCTTCTTCCCTTACTCCTGTGGAACAGTGAATTTTTAGCATTCTCTGTTCAGGTTATTAATGCTGATGTCAACCAACATGACTTTATGTTCTCTTGGCTTTAGGTCCATCTTTTCGCAGGAATACAAGGGTAAATCAGACTCTGCTTCTACAGTTTGCAGTAACTGCTTTGTTCCATCCATCTTCAGGGCATAGCTGACTGAATATTTTATTTGCTCTGTTTTAATTAGGAATACTCAATTCTTGATTCCTTTTTCTCTTGGTCTAGGGATACAGATGTCATTTTGTGTATAGAAAACTGCAAACTCTGAGTGAAATAAATAACACTTTACATTAAAATAATATTCGTGTTCCTATGAGAAAATTATAATGTTTATTTTCAAGCACCACAGCTGGAGAAAACAAACTGTGACAGAATTCCAAGGGCAACGCAGAATAGGCTCCTCTTGTTTTGGTTGACACAGGCCTGGAAGTTTTGAACTTTGCCTAGTAATTGATTTTGGGGCAGACTTCAGTCTCTCATGAGCTTGGAAGACATAATATCAACTGGAGCGCCTGTGTACAGTTCTTTTAAGACGTTAGAAATTGTAATTGATGACTTCCACTTTCATAATAATCTTTCCAATAGTCATGTCCGTGTTAAGAATGGCACTGACTGTCTGGCTGAATCATCCTAAATACTCATGAAGGCAGAACTCCTTGAAAGCCTTGGTGACTCACAATCTTCAGTTGCTTTCTTCTATAATGTGTTGTTCACAGGTTTCTCGCCATCCATGATACTTTTAAAAATCTGAGTAGGCTTAGAAGCTTGGGCCAAGTAAGAATGCTCGGTTGTAACAAAATTCTCTTGGTTATGTCTAAGGCATGAGGGCACAACCACTTCACTTGTATCTCTAACGACAAAGCATGCTGAATTAACCTATGAACCAGGCTCTTTGTCATTAATTCCATTAGTGTGGTGTATAACTTATATGTTTGATTCCTGAAACCTCCTCTTCAGGTTCATCTTTCTTCTCCATTTTAAACTTAATTCAGCTTCACCAGAAGTGTCCTTCTTGCTGACATTTGTTGTACTTAAACTTGTCATAATTTGGGAACTTTAATTCTACTGGGTGGTAAATTTTAACACTAGGCTTATTATTGCAACTTGAAGTAATGTAGATGGCCTTTATATAAGGGAGAAGTTTCTGATGGTCTGATGATTCTGATATCTTTATTCAATCTTATAAGAGATTTTAACGTCAATCCAGGTCTTCATAAAAACCATTAGAGATTCATCAGGTTCAGGATTATGATCATGTTTGTCAGGAGTTGCGGGCGTGATTTAAACAAACTGAGAAAGATGATTTAGCGGTGACTTGGTCCAAGAGTTCAGTTGTCCAAAGCTGTTGTACCTTGAGATAAAACTAGTGTGCATAGTCCACAATTGATTCTGGATTCTGCATTCTCATGGTGGTAAATTCTTTCTTCATGTTTTACACGTCCTGTATGCTTCCAAACTTGGTTAAAATTTCTTTATCTTCAGCCCAAATGAGAAGGGGGCGAAGCATAGCTTTTAGAACCTCTTGTGCTTCTCAGCTCATACATCTTTGTACATGGCGAGCTTTCTGCTTGTCACTATCTCCGTCCATGCTGTTTTTTTACAACTGTTGAAATTCTTCAATAGTTCCCTCTCCAGTAATGAACTTAGTCAAAATTATATACGAAAATTGTCTCCTCTTCAGGTTCAATATGACGTGTATGTTGTATTACCATCACTGGTGTGCAGTACTAGTAGTGCATCCTCACAAAGCAGGTAACAGTCTAAGAGAAGGTAGACGTAGCACTTGCATGGTTATTGCGTCCTGCTCTAAGTGATCCATCTGGGCATTGAGGATTAACAGATTAGTAAAGTGAGTTAAACTTTGCATAGTTTTGTTATTATCACTCTCAAAAAAAATTGAGCTTGTTTCTTACTTGAGTCGTATCCAGATCCTTAGTTCTTTTCAATGCTGGTGACTCTCTAACTCTTCTTTACCCAATAGTCAAGGTAGCTATATTCATTTATATTAATTGATCATTTGGTAAATACTATCTAGGGTCAAATCTCTTGGAAGTTCTATTCCATGGAAGACTTCCATGTTATCACTGTAGAAAGCTCCACAATAGCTTAGTGACTGCCCCTTGTAATGAGCACAAGCTATTGCTAAAGTGGCACCCTCTCAGGGGGTGCTGATTTTTGGAGTTGAGCCACTGACAATAGATTATCTATTTGTTCACAGGGTTTACCAACAGACGAATCAGAGGGTCTACTTCTTGCATACATAGGACTTTTTACAATGGTTTCAAGAGTTTCCAACCATGTTGAAGACATGAAATTGTACATTGTTGGAGCCAATCCAGAGCACAAAGGAGCTTTCTTAACCTCTGCAGACTTAGGAAGGCTAGTTTAGCCTTATAACATTGAAAAAAGCTGGTCTTATTAGCACCAAAATAAACTAGTGAATAATGAAGTCATATCTTGTGATGACGTTACTTTATTGATATGAACATAAGAGGTTTTATAATATTTGGGAAATAGGGGTGTTTAAGATAGTACTTGTTTAATAACAAATCTACTTTTTCTCAAATTGCGTTTCTGCATATACTTCTCAGTTTCAGGCGTAGTGAGGTTCATTTCTTTTATCCTCTGGGACCTTCTGGACTTCCTTCTTAATGGTATTGAGCTTAGGTCTTCTTGTGACCTTGTGGCTGATGCTCTAATTTTCTCCTGGTATTCACATGACCCTTGTGGGGAGTTGCAGCTGCTTAGGTACATAAGTATCCCTAATTTTTGGAGACTGCAAAACTAATTTTCTTCCCATTTTTTGTAATATCTTTGTCGCTCAGCTTTGTAAACATAAGTATTCCTTTTTGGATGAGCTATTAGTAAATCTTCCTTTCAGTGTTAATCAAGAAGAAAGCCGGATCTTGAAATTTTTGGCTGCCCAGAGTAGTAAAAATGGGTCTTAACTTCTTTCAGTATAGCACTGAAGATTAGAAATGTTTATAGAGTGTCAATGGCGATGCACCTTTACTTCTGCTGGTCCAAAATGCAGCATCTACCTTGGGTTACTAAAATTACTGTTGTAACTATGTGAAGGGACGTAATAATGATAAATTTTAAAGAGAAAATATACAATGAATTTAACATCTAAATGTTCTCAATATTTAAAGGATGGCTTCAGGCCCTTTGGTGAATAGGGCGCCTAGGTCCTCCTCATTCAGGATCTTTACTCCTCATCTGATAAGAAGCTTAAGACATGATCATTTCGTTTGACTTGATTCTGGATTGTTTTTTCCCATTGTTCTAGGGCTTCTAGGTTGAAATCCTGGATAATGGTATTTAATTGCATCTAGTGATTATTCTTAAAATCCTTTTTTTAATCCTTGCCCTTTAAAGGGCAGAAGGCTATCAGGTGACAGAAAATTTCATTTCTAAAGGCTCAATACTGGAGGAGGATGGTCAAACAATTGGTTGGTCCAATTTATTAGTATTTAAAGTGCTTTCTTAAATAGAAACGCTTACACTTAAAGAATCAGTAGGGAAATTAAGGGTATAAAAGCGTGCCTCTGAGGCATTGTTTTCACGAATGTGTTCCTAATCATATGGCCGGTAATTCTATTTTCAGGTCTTCTGACTTCATTCTGACCAGCTGGTAGATGATTTTGGCGTTCAGGGGTATATAATGGCCTCTGTCGATAGTAATTTTAGGCCCTCAAAGCCTATAAAGGTGCTTTAGGTTTTTAGAGCTCTTTTTGATTGCTAGTATGTTAGTTTAGAATTGATCTAATTTTGGCAGCTATATCATTAGTACCAATAAGAATATTATCAATTTTTTGAGTCTTTAGGGGTTTCCTCTCCTAGGGCAAGGATTTACCCCTATATTTGGGCGTTTCCAAACAACTTGTCAAAAGCGATGGAAGTTTATATGGTCCACCCTTAAAATGTTTACCCATACATACTTAGTCTGTTTGTTTTTAATAACTGTAAGGCTTACCACAAAAATTCAATAAACCAGGTGGTTCTTTCTACTTTTATACCTATAAGACTGCTCCTATCCTAACCTTTCCTAGTTTGTTTATTTTTGAGAGGATTAGGCTCTTGTGAAAGAAAGTCCCGTAACCACATCATCAAAATGCAGATGTTACTCCAGGTAAGTTCTCCCCTACTGTTGCCAATTTCCCATTTTTTCTCAATATCCCAAATGCCCTGTTTCCCAGATTTTAATTTTATTATCTTGTTTTTATGGTAAAAGTTTGTATTTTTATCATGTATCATTTTCCAATCTCAAATTCTGACTCTTCCTTTTCTCATTCCCCTAATACCTCACTAAAATTTTCTGATTTCTCTAACAAATAGTGCTGGCTTTGAGGGTTTAGTATGTCTCAAATGAGAACTTCTTGAAAAATTGTAAAAATATTAGGGAGCATCCAATATTAGCATGCCCCATCATCTCTCAAAACCCCAACATTTGTAAAATTAGTGATTATGATCCTTTCTTTCCAAGCTTGAACTAAGGGAGTCTGATACCAAAGAAGATGATGCAGCACCAAAGAACAGCGTGGTAATACCCATAATCATTCCCTTCATTTAGGCTAGTATCCTCACAAGTGAGGGTAATAGACCAATTTGTTTAAACCCCCCATTTTATAGTAAAAACATTTATTATGTTAATTTATTTTGGTTTTGTCATTTTGTGTAAAAAAAGAATTATAGTGAATCATGGTTCACATCTTAGAAAACATGCACTTACTAAAATTG
Source organism: Massospora cicadina (assembly GCA_022478985.1). Taxonomy (NCBI): domain Eukaryota; kingdom Fungi; phylum Entomophthoromycota; class Entomophthoromycetes; order Entomophthorales; family Entomophthoraceae; genus Massospora; species Massospora cicadina. Next base: position 458,279 of record JAKSZP010009195.1, read on the forward strand.
CTCACTCTAATTAGTTAAAAAGCTTTTGTCCTTCTTTTTACTAGTTGCTTGGTCACTCAGGTGACTCTTCAGTTACTTTGAATTAATGACTGAAGAGAAATTGGGCTCCTCTGGTCCTAATATTAGCAAATTATAACCTTAAGAGTCTAATGCCATACTATACAAACTTTTTTTAGCTTAATTAGTACTTGTGAAAGTATGCAGAACAAGGACGCATTGTGAGATATAACTTTCTATAATGTTTCTAAAAAAAGTAATTGAGGCAGGTCAACCTTAGGACAAATATACCACACCAAGATTTTTTATAGCCAGTACAGATTTTAAACATGTGTTGAAAAAAACCTAGACTAGAGTGGAAGCAGGAATTATCCCTGCCAGGCTAACCACCCTTTTTATAACAATTTAAAAGCTTTAATATTAAATTAATATGCATCTACTAAAATCACAGGTATAAATGAGCAAGGGCGGTTAACCTGGCGGTGTAATTACTGCTTCCACTCTAGTGCAAGTTTTGTTCAACACAAGTTTGAATCCTGTAATGGATAGGATAAACATAATTTCCTCCAACCCCTCTTATCATTATTTGATTGATGATATAGAGTTAAATAAGAAGACTGGCATAAACGAGCCTTTATTCAATAGTATAAATTTATAACACTTTATAGTAGAAGATATAAATGAAGACACTTTTATTGAGAAGAATTAGGATGTTTGTAGAAGCAGATCAACCAATTTTGTTAAAGAGTAAAGGAACCATAAGATGCAATTATGCCAAGTGTCACAAGTAACCATGGTAGCACCAGATTTTTTGATGCTCCATGTAAAAAAAATAAAAATTCTTCTTATATGTTACTTGATTACAAGGAATTAGATATGAGCATTGCATTAGCTCTGGGTTCTTAATAGAAATACCAGCTACAACCACTATCTTTTAGGGTAGCTTATTTTATCTCTAATTTTTTTAGTACTAGATGGTCCCAACCCAAGGGGGGGATTCATCGATGTATTTTATCTCTAATTTTAACTTTAATCAACGCTTAATTAGATGGTCAATATGAAATATCAGAGAGATAATAAACTTTAGAGAGTAATCTAAGAGTTCATAAATTAAATATATACAATATTTAATACTTATATAATTGTAGTTCACAAATACATAATATAATTACAACAGGTAATAAACTTAAGTACTATATCTACCCTCTTACTGAAAGAATAATGCACCTTATTAGTTAGGAATAGTAATTTTTGCAGATAAAGAAGAAAAATAATTTCCTGGAGTATGTTACTTTAATGCAAAATTACGTATTAGCGCATTTGTATAAAGATAAATCAGCTAAGGAAAGACCCCAAACAAATGAAAATTAATGGAAGGATTTCTCTGTATTCAAAGTAACTTTATTGCAATAAAATCAACCTTATACAATAAAACTTATTAATGGTTAAAGTATATCGAGAAATTTGTCTAATATACTTAAAATAACATAACCTATAATGAAACTAAGTTATAAGTGACAACCATGTAGTGATAAGTTTATAGTATGAACGCTATTTCATAAAAATAATTGTAGGAACCATGAGTATATAGGTCGATTGGTACTATGGTAGATCAAGATCATGTGTCAAGAGGTTTATAAAACCTTTTAAATTTAAGGTTAATATATCCATTGCATAAACTTATACTAAATGAGGATGCCATTAGCTAATAACCTTTGATATAACCCAATAAAAATTTATTATAACAAGACTGGTATAATTTAATGAATCTCTAATCATGATGACTATCTTGGATATATAGATTATAAGAAATTTATATCTTATATTAAAACCAAAAGATCTTAGGATATATTTCATAAAAATTGAGACGTTCCACCAAATTTTTTTGAATTAAAATTTTATTAAGACCATAGAGCTACTAAAGATGCGTGTATAATATCAAAAGCTCTTGAATTTATCTAAGGAGTTTAGATTAGAACTTCAGATTTAATTTTCACTATTTAGGGTAACTCAATTAAAATAAATCGTTTAAGATAGATCAACTTTGGTTCAAGTATAGCATATATATTTTTATGTGCCAAAATTTAAAATCTTACACATCCAGGTGATATCAGGATGACATCCTGAATTTGTTTTCTTTTGCAAAGAAAAAAAAATCTGGTTATAAATTGTAGGAGGAAAGAATTAATATACACTTTCTTTACTATAACCTGGGATCCAGCTCAGATAATATGAAAATCCCTTTGTATCAAAATAAATTAAAAAAGAATCTTTCCTTGACCGCTCAAAGTCACTTTTGAACGATTTTAAATTTAAGTTATTTATCCACAGCCATCTGCCCAAACCTATTCTTTGATGTCCTTGGCTCTGCCGCCTGCCACCCCAGTGTGGGGCATCAGTGCACCCCCACCTAGCGTTTTCCACCTCGTGGGCAAGCGCATTTGGATGGGCTCAAACAGCCCGCCCACTGCTTCCAACCGTTTTGTCCCCCCATGGGACTTAGCGCTCCACCTGGCGCGCGTCCACCCTTCTCGCCCCATCCTCTCGCCCTCCCTCGCTCTGCCATTCACTATTGCCTCAGAGTGGACTATGGGCGTTTGTTCCCATATGCCAATAAGGCAATTATTGACCTAGCCACTGCAGCCTTTGCGCCAGCTGGCTTTATAGACTTCCTCCCTTTCAAGGGCTACTTTAACGTTGGGTTCCAATCTGAGGAGGATGCTGAAGCGGCAGCACAAACTCCTCTAATTTATAAAAAAAACCCCATTCCCACAACCCATACTCGCCTCCCTTAAGACACCACACTAGTGGTATCCTTTGCAAATCTCCCATCCCACCTTCCACCCCAGGTTTTGTATGACCAGTTGGTCGCGGGGCTCATGGCTTATGGCACTCAGCCCAACCTCATCTTTGCCATTCCATCTGGTGTGGAACACTTTGCTGCTCCTCGTGCAACAGCCACCATCATACCACACCACCCTACCATAGCCCAACAAATCCCACCCCGCGCTAGTGTGGCTGCAGCGCCTGATCATTTCTTTTGGGCTCAGGTCGATAATGGTAGGCAGATTTTTTCCCTCTGCTTTGGTCTTGACCATGCAAAAAGAGCGTGCTCTCAGGCCAAATCTAGTGCTGCGGCTTCTGAGCCCCCCTCTGGAGGTTCAGTATGGGGCGCTTTGCTGCCCCCTCCCACCCTCCAATCTCGTTCAGTGGGCCCACATGGAAAATCAGCCCCCCAAAACCTCCATCCTCACTCTCCCACCTAAATTTACGCCAGCCAATCAGAACAATGCTTGGACCACCATTCGCACCCAAGCAGCTGCCCATTCCCTCAATCCTACCCACCCAAATTTAAATACCACTATTTCAGTGAACCAAAATCCATGGGATCTATTGGCTGAAACTGATAAATCAGGTAATGTCCTCATTAGTAAGCATACAGGTCAACCTCTCTGCTAAGGCGATTATGGTTGGGCAAAATTTTTCCTTCCCAACTTTGATGAAATCCCTACCCCTCACCATTTGCTCCTCTGCCCAATACAGCCCCCTTCCAAAGTGACCACCAGCTCGCCTTAGCTGCGGTGGTCTCTCCTCATTGCCCAAAACTATGCACCGCGGTGTCCCAGTCAGTAACTCAGCTCAAGCATGGCCTGCCCACCATCTTCTTCCCCCCCAACTTCCCTGAATCTCCCTGCAGTGACATCTCAAAACTATTTGATGATGCTGAAATTGCTGTTATGAATGTCACAACGCTTGCTTCATTCAACCCCTCAGCCAAAATCACCCGCCACAGTATCTCCATTTTCACCCAACTTCCTGAAGCCCGCAAAGAAGCTGAAGTTCTCCTCGCAGCTTTTGTTGAAACACTCTCCCATCATTATCTTGATGCAGAAGTGGAAAACTCCTACTACGCTGACCTCAGCCCCCACTATGCGGATGCCCCAACGCCCTGGCTCTCTGCTCTTATCTGGTACTGTAACCAACATCCCTTGATTGAGGTGGGTCTTTCTAAAAACCAACCCCCCGACCCCTCCTCACCCTCTGCCATGGTGGATTAGCAGTTTCTGCTTCCCACCTGGTTAGTAGTTTGTTTTGTCGTTTTGAGTGTTGTGTTTGGTCTGTCCATCCCCTGGTCAGCGTACCTCAATAAATTGGAAAATAAATTAAAAAAGACTATATTAATTCAGGCTCCAAAAGAAAACTATTTGATATAATTTTGTCATACAAATTATATTTAAAGCCTTCTAATATTTTAAGAAATATTTCATATTGCTCAAGATATTTAGCTATTGTCTTATTATGTTTTCGCTGTTATAGATTGTGTTTTTTTCACATATCCAAATGATTGGGCTAACTAAGGTATCAAAATTAAATGTTCAAGGCTCTTTTAAGAGCTAGTTGTCATGGTACAAGTTTAGTAAAAGAGGACTGGCCATACAGGCTAGGTTTATTAGTATCCAGTGAATGGCCAGAGTGCTAAGGGCTCATCTGACCTAAGGACTTGCTGATGGGATGCTCTAGTTGTTAAATGAGGAGCAAGTCGGATCAATAACATACCAGAGGCCCCATTACAAGCTAGAAAGCTGTGATGGGGCAACCACAGATCTTACTGGGTCAACCCTTATGGGCGAGATAGGCAGGAAGGACATTAACCCCTCTGAGATTTGCAGTTGTTTGTTATTAAAGAGGAATAGATGTAGTATTATAGGAACATAGAATGGGTCGGGTTGCAAGGAATCAATGGCAGATTGATAAGGTATTTTAAAGTTAATGGCATCCGAGACATGTGCAGTAGATTGACAGACAAAATCATGAAAGATAAGGTATATATTAGAATTTAGGGGATTTGGATGCTCACTGGTGCTTTGCACCCTGAATTTCAACAATGTTAGCAGGAGAAGTTTCACTCTCTACTGCTGTAATAATTAATTTTCAGGGGACTTTTTATAATACCAATGTTTTAAAATTATAAAACTAAATCCAATAAAGGGCTAATTCTATAAGTTATTTATTAATTTGTGGCGAGGAGATCAAGAAGTGAACCCTATTACAATCTCTCTGCTTAGTATTTAAATTAACTTGGGGCTTTGACAAGATAGGCATCAAATTTCATTATTATCTTTAAGCCTATTTAGGAAATATGGGTGTTTAACCTATCAGAGCTCTCAAGACTCAGCACCTTTAGTGGAATGGCCTATAGAGTTGAGAGTAGTTAGGACAAGTCTGTGAGGCAAGACTTGATACATTTGAGCCAGTCTCCATGAAGGAATATAGTCGCACCTTGTGGAACCCCCTCCAAGCCTATAAGTGGGGGTAGTCTCCGCTTAGTTGTTTGAAGTAAACTAGAAGTGGGCTGAGGAGGAACCTTTAATGGACTCCCCTGATTTTGCCACATAGTTGGTGCAATTGACTACCCAAACTCGTGCTATTTGGCCAAGAAGCATTTACAAATGTATTACCCTAATTTGCGGGCTTCCACCGAGAATTTTCCAGGGTCTTTTGGTTAACATTATCATTGTTATCATACAAAACACTCTTCTCAAAATATCAGACTTGTAATTGTCCGACAGCATATGAACTTTGCTATAATATGAAGAACTGTTATATTGGTGGATAGTGATGCTGATTAGATGAAAGATTTAAGATAAATCTTGGAATGCGGCGTGCATCACCAGATACCAATTATACTATGAAGACAAAATGGTGGGTGGACTCTACAGGCATCAACTAAGAACATGTTGGATACTAAAGTAAAGGACTAAAACTAAAGAATGCAACTGACAACCTTCCCTAATGAGGGAGGTTTCCTATATAGTGGAGTAAGAGAATTTGGAGGGAGCTTGGAAATTGGTCTCACAGCTAAGCCTCTGTGAGGAATCATAGTTGAACAGTTAGAAATGGTACTATGAGTCATGGAGAGATTTTAGTGAGCTCAGATTACATACTAGAATTTTTGTAGTGCGAGTTCCAGATCAGAGAGTAATCCAGAGAAATACCTCATTCTTGTTTGAATTCATCTGGATGGGTAAGCTACTATCAATATTTCCATAAAAGCCTGTCCTATTGATAAGAATTGATTAAAAAATCATTTAGTGAGCTGTATGATACGCAATTCTAATCCACAATTGAGCTAAAAACAACCTGATATGACCTATCAGATGAACCAGGGCTTATATGGGGTTTAGATGGGGTAATTCCTTGAATCTCTTCATTGATCAGTTCACCCTTAGGCGAGACCTAAGGTCCTTCCAGAGGCCCTTAAATTAAACCACCTCACTAAGCACCACTTTAATAAATTTTAACAGATCAGAGGAGAAAAGGAGCAGAGAGGGAAGTTCTTTGGGAGCCAGGGAAGTAACATATCGCGCATCCACCTCATAAGTTTAGTAACTAATTTGAGAGAGGGGCTCTACTGGGGGCTTGGACCTCTCCAAGTCCTGTGAGGGAATTGCTTGCAAAATAGCTGTAGGGCTGTTCTTTAGACTTATACTATCAAACTTTGATCTCAGTACTAGTCAGATTGCTTTAGCTTCTGTGATCTATCCCACTATTCATCTGACTTGAAAAGTCAATTATGGTAGACTTCTATCCTCATTAATTAATTCTCAGTTTTTTAGTATTCCTTAAATTTTTTAGTTCAAAACCTGAAACCTTATAATGTCAGTTAATATGGTTTACTATTAACTGCATCTATAAACACTTCAGAGAAATTGTTACTCATTACAGTCTTGTGAAGGGTGTAGTCCTATCCACCTCCTTTTGTGCAGACAAGATTGCCTGTTCCCTGACAAGTATACTACTAATAATTTTTTGTTGCATTCCATTAGCTGGCTCTCAACCTGCCACATAATGCCCTTACCCTTCTGCTTTTAAAATACCTTCTAAGTTTTTTCTACCTAACTGACTCGCTGCACCTCCTTTTTGTGTACCATTTCACTCCTCAAGCTATACCATTAAAGCTGCGCTCATGCTACTTATATTTCTCAGGTCTGCGATCGGTATATCCCCCTCTAGGTTAGACCACCTAGTGTTAAAAAATACTTCTCAGATCTGCCCACACAACGCTTGTCAGACTTCAACTTGGTTTAAGCAAAGCCTCAACTTTAGGGTTACAGTTTATCAATTACTTCAGTCAATGTATACTTTTATATAATTAATATCAACATCTGTTTATAAATACTATTTGACATCTAATTCAGGTAAGGCTCATTAGAATTATCATTTATTAAAATATGTTTTATCAGGCTACCGCCCAAAATCACTAATAATAATATTTTAAGCACTAAGTTTTCATAACGCTGAGGTTATGACCAAAAAAAATTTTTTGGGATAAGTCACCTCAATAGTGATCCACTGGCCAATGAGATATGGAAGAATACTAAGACAAGTTAATATTATCTTGATTTTAGGCTCATGGATGTATTCAGTATTCAAATTCTATATTAATCCTTATTAAGCACCTTATGCCACACATCATGCCTCATTACCTACAGGCTTGATAATAACAGATTTTGGAGCTCACTAAACTGTGTCATCATTATTTGATCTTACTCCAGCTTTTAATAATGATTCCTGATCTACTCCAACTCTAAAACTAGACTGTGCCATCACCTCCTGCATACCTTTATCTCTTTCCACCCTCACATGTGGTATTCACTGATTGCTCAACACATTCCTGATTTTACTTTGGAATATTGAATATCAATAACCTTTTTTAGTAAAGTACTTTTTACAATTTATATATAATTTTAGTTTAAAGTCCACTTCTCTTAGGACAGAAATATCATTAGCCAATCAAAGATTGCTAGGATTCTCTGAACCTTTAGAGAAAAGTAGGTCTAAATCAAGTTGTCCTATCAGGCACCTCTTAATATCCAATCATTTACACTTGGCTTGTTGCCAAGAGAGTGCAAATATGAGATCTGGTGCTCACTACAGGGACACTCCAAGTTGCCACTGTGAAAACGCCAACAACATCAGAACAACATAAGAATTAAAACAGGATAAAGCAGGAAAAAAAGAATCCCCTCTACCTTGCAGATATGAGCTGGATCTAATGCTGGGAGTTTGACCAAGCTCAGACCTACCTGGATATCACAAGTGCTATGGACAGGTTGAGCCGCACAGTAATTTAAATTATTGTGACAGCTATGAAAGAAGTGAGATGTAAAACCAAATGATATGTGATGTGCAATATAGTGAAAAAGAGCTTGATATAATCAAGGATTATACTGAAGATGCCTCTGAGTAAAGTGCAGTATTGACTATAAACTAAAAATTTTGAAGCGTCAGAGAAGGATTAGATATGGTTAATGATGCTATGAATCATGATACTTTTATTCTAATTCTGGAGTAACTACTGAGAGAGCGCTAAATCTACCCACCTAAACCAGAAAAAAATCTGGGACAAGTTGATATAACATGATATTATCTCAGATAAACCAAAAATATCACCACCCTCTCCAGTTTCCTTCATCAAAAATCTTTGAGAAAAACCTGACCTTGCTACAGCTAACAAATCAAATGTTACTGATGCTGAAGTCTAAGAAAATATATTAAGTTTAATTTTGCAGCTGATCCAGAACCTCTTGATGAGTTATATAAAGCATATAAACCAAATAGTTGCTTCACCATTTTGTTTCCTAATGCCAAGGCTCATATCAGCTCAAATGAACCGGCCAAAAAAATGCTTTAGTGCCAAATTCGTTTTCCTCAGTAGAGGCTACTAAAAACCCCCACAATTTACTTAGGTTAGCTGATATAAGTAATCTTAAGACCAAATTACCCTCATATACCACTTTAATTTATTTTACGCCTTTCATTTATCATTATTATCTATTTTTATATGTTTTAGGATTTCCTGCAAACATCAGAGAATTAAAATTCCTTGACAAAACTCAGTGCAATTTAGTGAATTTTAAGAAGCTGCACCCCTGCTCCTTAAGATATTTATGCAAAGTTGTGCTCAAATTCTCCTTCCTTTGACTACCTGCCACAAATTTCCCTTTTTTATCTTTATGCCATGAAATTTTTGCGCTTAGTCTAGCTGCATGTATATCCTCAACTTTAGCCATGTTCTCTCCTCTCATCAAAGTGGGATTCACCCCACCAAATTGGCTAGTGACGCTATTGATTCCAAAAATCATTAGATCAATAGAACAAGCTTAGGAATTACACCATTTCCGAGTTTAACCTCAACGCCACACCCAATGAAATGATCATCCACTTAGCTACCAAAGTGCCTTCTGATTGTTATTTAGACAATTTAATTGTCAACTCTGTGATTCTCTTTATAATGACTGAATTATTGCTTCAATATCAGGTATAAACTGCTCAGCTGCCATCTTGAATTCATGCAAGGCCAAAATCAAAATTCCGCACTTTTGTGTTAACAGAACTGAAAATCCAATACTTTCCTTTTCCATTTTTTCTCCTACTTTTGATCAGTTCATTCCTAAACCTCAAGGATGCTCCAGGAATACAAGCCAATTTGGCTGCAAGTTATAAAAATCTACCCAGTGAAACTACTATGACCTAAAATTAGTTTAAATCTCAATGACATAAATGTCAAAGGCCATTTGCTAATCTAAATCTTTAACTATTAATTGTGCCTCCAATTCAAAACTAAGCTACCCAATCTAAACATTGATGTAATGACCTGTCTTTATGTTACCAAGCTTTCCTTTGTCAACTAACTCATGATCAAAATTTTTAAAGGAGAATTACAAGGTTTTCCCTGTGCTATATTGCTTCCTCCACCCCTGGATCCGCTTTTGGTTTTAACTGCAGGTTGTTTGAAGATATCATACAGCTCTTTTATGAAGCTTTGTTTTCAGTTCCACATTTGCACCTCTCTACTTCATCGTTTCTCCAATCTGCCAAAAATGTCTAAGTACTGCCTACGCTCCTCTATCCCTTGTCTACCTTAGCTCCTAAGCTGGTGCTACTGACTATCTTGACAAGAACATGTACCTTTTAAGATTTGCAGCACCATAACTCTATTTGGAACTGAACTTACAATGTCTAACTTTTATCCTCACACTCAGCTCTTTTATACTAATGCTGAAACTAATGTTGCCATTCCTAAGCTGAGTGAACTAACCAAAACTTTGGATCCCCATCTCATCAATATCAAATTTTTCCAGGCAAATGAGATTTATGAGATACTATGTCCTACTACCAACTTCCTATTCTTTATGAGACTGAACCCCAACTCTTTCTCGCCAGGGCATTACCTAAGATGTCCACCTTGAGTTATCACATTCAGCCCAGCTCTGGTAATTTGGGACCTTAACAAGGCTGTCCAACCCTGGCAAAGTCATTGTTGCACTCAGTTAAGACTTGGAGGGGGCTATGCCAAACTATACCTAAATTTAGATGAAGCCTTGACTTTAGGGCTACGATTTTTATAATTACTTTATTCAACGTATAGTTTACTATTGTCACTATTGACGTTGGTTTATAATTACTATCTGAACTTTAATTGGAGTTAAAAAAATTTTAATATTATCATTTATCTAACAATGTTTAATCATCCTAACGCCCAAAATCACTAATAATCCTATGTTTTCAAGCACTAAGTAATTTCTCATAAAAATATTGAGTTTACAACCTAACAAATTCTGGATAAATCGCCTCAATAGTGCTCCTTGGACGATGAGATATAGAATAATGCCCGAGGTAAGCTAAAATCATCTTGATACTAGGCTCAAGTATGTATTAAGTGCTCACATCTATATTAACACCATTAAACACCTTATGCCATATATCATGCCTCATTACCTATTGGCTTATTAATAGCAGCTAATGCAAACCATTTAACTGTTTCATCATTATCTGATCTCATTTCAGCCTTTAAAGATAATTCCTGATCTTGTCCAACTATAAACCTAGACTGTGCCATCACCTCCTGAATTCCCAGATTTCTTTCCACCCTCACGCATGGTATTCATCTATCACTCAACACATTCCTTATCTTCCTTTAGTACTTTAAATAGTACTAACCTTTTTCTTAATAGACTAATTTTTACAATCCTATATTTATTTTTAGTTTAAAGTCCACTTCTCTTTGGATAGAATTATCATCAGCCCACCAAAGATTGCTAGGAACCCCTGAACCTGTATAGACAGTTAAATTCCAACTCGAGTTGTCCTGCCTGGTACCTCCTGATAGCTAAACATTTCCCCTAAGCTTGTTGCCAAGAGAGCACAAAGCTGAGACCGCTTAACCATCCAAACCAAGTTTATTTGTTGTGAACTTTGGTATAGTCTTACCTATCCAAATAAATGATAAATGATACTACCTTATAATAACACTAGGCTACACTCAAATTTTTTATTTAAATAATTAAAAACTATATATCTGATGTTAAATGAACAAATATGATGTTTAAAAACGTTTAACAGCACTCATTCACTTTGTTGCAATTGGTTTGACCAAATATCTGTGATATTTTAGTTACTTAATCTTAAATCTTATGATATTTAGATAAAAAGGTTTGATCAAAAATAATTGGCACTACAGTCCAGAATTTTGTGCAGTTTTTTTAAATTTATTGCGGGGAAGGCTGACCATGGGACGGACACTTCCGAATATGACTCAGGAAAGACAAACTTAGTACCAGGGGAGGCACCCCAGAGAAGCGATTCTATCTCTTGTTGCCAGCGGGAATGCCACTTATGGGGAGAGGGAGGGAACGTGTGAAGGGGCCGTAGCCACTATTGAGCACGTGTGGAGGAAGGGGTCTGATTTGATGAACCAGACTGGGAACCAGGAGGAGACCATCTGTCAGCGACGCGGTGGGAGGTATCCAAACATCCACACTTGAAAGTGGTGCACCAAGTGAGACCGGAATCTGTGGACAGCTTCTGGGAGGGTGGGGATGGAGCCAGCGATGGCATCCAAGACAATCGTGTGGATAGTCCACATGGCGATTGCAACCACCAGAGCATGGAGGGAGGGTGGAAAGGGGAGGAGGCCACTGATGAAGCAAACATATCTCTTGACAGACTGAAGGGATGCATTTGTTCCTGGCCCAGCAGACGTTGAACTTCGCGCCATATCACTTTAGAGGCGGGGCACTTCTCCAGGCGGTGGAACAGCGTTCCATACTGGCCACACATGACACAGGATGAGTGTAAAGTGTTAGAGCGCTCAGCTGTATGATACACTCACCTCAGGCAGCGCCACAAATGGGAGCGGACTTGAGGCTGCAACAGAGGATGGTGTGTGTATTTCCATATAGTCTTTTGGGTCTCAGTGGAATAAGGGATGTCCATCATGTCCAGGTAGTCCACCCTGGATAGGACATGGGGTCGAATGGGGATCACGCCATCATGGATGGGTAGCCCCTGTACCTTTTGTGTGAACTGAGGAGAGGGCAGCCTCTTCAGGTTGTATGTCTGCTAATACAAATTCTCCACTCTGCACTTTTCATGGAGAGTAGGATTCATTTGTAGTGGGTTTTAGTCCCGTGAGGACCTGTGGCCGATGTGTGTGATGCGAGGTATTTCATCAGGGAGTGGGGGTTTGATGGATTGTTGAGGCCCAAGGCTCGGGAGAAGTTGGAGCGGGCTGCGCGGGACCAGTGTTGGGATGGGAGTGCAGGAGCGGTGATGGCCACGATCCAGGTGCCCAGGATCTTGGCAGCATGGGCTTTGAAGTCAAGCAGGCCCATGCCACCTTGATGATGAGGGCCAAACATGACCTCTAGCCGTACTGGTGGAGGGCGGCCTGACCAAAGCCATCCTTGCAGCAAAGCATACAGGGATTTGAAGAAGCTTGGGGAGAAGGGGATGGCGTGGGCTCCGAACCAGACTTTAGATAGGAGCATAGAGTTGGCTAAAACAACCCTGCCAGTAAGGGAAGTAGGGTGGGCTCTGAGAGGAGCGATTCGCTTCATCATGTTGTCCAGTATACGGCACTCCATTACTGCTGACGCATATCCGCCTGCCTCCATCCACACGCCCAGATGGCGCACCAGTCCTATGGTAGGATGTGGCACGAAGGGGAGCACAAGTGGAGTGGTGTGTGTTGAGTTAGTAAGGCGTGGACGTGGGTGAGCAGATGGGCTGGGTTGGGAACTAATTACTGGGGCCCAGCAGTTCTGAAACTGACCAAGGAGGATGATTTTGGTTTTGGAGGCGTTCAGTGCCGCGTTGCTTACCCGGGAATATTCCTGGATGAGGGCTTCAAGCGCACTTGCATCTTTGTTATTAGACACCCCCACCACGCAATCATCTTCAAATGCCATCATCTTGACTGGGGTTTGGCCTGGCACATGGACCCCAGTGAGGTGGGCATTCACATTTCGCAGTAGTGGGTCAAGGCTGAAGTTGTATAAGAGTGGGCTGAGGGGGTCCCCTTGTCGCAAGCCCCTTTGAGGGCGGACTACTTCTGTTAGGAAGCCTGGGCCACACACTGCCATTGTCGCAGATTCTGTTTGCAGCATTACCCAGTTTATGAAGTGGGGGGGGGGGGGTAGGCGGAATTGATGGAGGCAGGCCCTTAGGTATTCCCAGTTTACTCTATCATAGGCCTTTTGTTGGTCCAAGAATACCAGTGCCCCAGAGGCTGTGGACTGACATGCATTAGCCACAGAGTGCACGTTATCCCAAATTGACCTTCTGGGGATGAAACCGAATTGTTCTGGGGAGATGGTGGCAGATGCTACAGTCCCTAAACGGTTAGCCATGATTTTTGTTAAAATTTTGGTGTCTGTGTTTGTTAGAGAAATGGGGCGCCAGCTGGCTAAGTCAAGCTTATCCACTTTCTTGAAGAGTGTGACAGTAAAGCCTCATGCCTCGTGGTAGGAGGCGCGTTTCCAACAGGCTTTAGTTAAGTGAGGCTAGCAGAAGTGGGGATATATATTTGAACTATTTTTTGTAGAACTCATATGGAATGTCATCTGGGCCTGGGCATTTTTAGTTTGGCGCACCGCGAATGGCTGTCCATAATTTGTTCAGAGTAATTAAATTCATTATTTCTGGGTATTAGAAAATGGTGCAGATATGAGCTCAGTCGAGAAATTCTGCCATTTCGGCCAGCTGAATTGGTTTGGCTCAGTATAACTTGGAGTAATATTTTTGCATTTCGATTGCCACTTCAGCCAGTGTGTCCGCAATGAAATTATCCAATCTTTGCACCTGTGTGCAGGCCACACTCTGGCACGGTGCGAAAATTTTTTAAAGAAGTATGCGGTGCACTTGTCACCTTTAGTGATGTGTGTGGACCTGTATTGGACACAAACCCAATGTTTGTGTTGCCTTTCAAGTGCGTTGAGGTGGGCGGCTGCCTCTACCCACTTCCAGCCCCATGCAGGGCTGTATCCTATGGCTTGAATATTGGACTCCAAGTGGGCCAATTCTGCCAGAGCGTGCAAGATAACTGCCAATTTGGCTCGTGAGTATCTGGAGGAGAGATGGCAATAGTGGTGGATGGTGTCCTCTTTGAAAGTTGCCCATGTGGAAATGGGGTCCGCGCAAAATGGTGCAACAAACAATTTTGCCAAAGTTGCCTCTTCCACCCATGTGGAAAATCCTGGTGATGCGAGCTCAGGGGGGCAGATTTTGCACCAATGTGGGGCCTTTGCAACTGTGACGGGTAAGTGGTAGGTTATCAAGACCAGTCAGTGGTCAGAGAATTCCATTTTTGTTGTTTTGAAGTGGGAGATGTGGGGTTGGAATTTTACCAGCGTTAGAATAAGGTCGATGTGGGTCATGGATCTTAATTGACTGTTATGGATGTGGGGATGTGTCATGTTTTCGAGCAGTGGGGCATGTCATGGCAGCACATCCATTAACCCAAGGGTGGCTTTTAGAACGTGTAGTTATATGTGACCCTGTTGGGTGTGGGGTGAGGGAGGCCACTGGTCCGTTGGTGAGGTTAGCCAACAGTTCATGTCACCAACTAGGAAAGAATCAGGGGGTAGCGGGAGGGATTTGACCAACGAGAAAAATTCCCAATGCTCGTGTGCACCGTTTGGGGCATAGATGTTGACAATTGCATGTGCAACATTAGCCCACGAGAAGGTGATGACGAGCACTTAGCCATTTAGGAATGTTTCTGAGGATATGAATTTGAAAAAATTATTTTTCTGAATTAGCACCCCACAGTGCTTCGACCAAAAGGATAGGGATGGGAGGAGCATTGTTTTCCAAGCTTCTCGGAACCTCATGTACAGTGGGACTCCTGGATGGCCAGGATATCCACAGGTAAATTGTGTTGTAAAAACTCAGTTTCCTAGCCTGGGATGGGGAGGCCTTGAGTCTGGCGATATTCAACATCCCTAGAGTGAAGGTTTCCCCCATCGCACCTTAGGTGTGAGGGGGTGGGCCCCTGGGCCCACCAGCCTCTTACAGGTCCCCACAGGCTTTCACAGCAGTGCGGGTGTTAGCAGCAACACTATTGGGGTTTTTGTTAATATTTGCGGAAAGAGTCACGTTGGCTTTGGCCTTCGCTTTTTGTTTTCCTGACGCCAGATGAATTTTTTGCGGTGCGGATGAGTTTGGTGCACCATCGAGTGGGTCAAAAAAATTTTCAGTTGGGATAGGTCCCAAGTCAGTTTTGACCAGAGCTTGGGTGCAGCGATTGGGTGAGATCAAATCTCCCATTGGATCCTCAGGTTGAGTGGCCTGCTTGGCATAGGCTTTCCAATCTGATTGGATGATGGATTCCCAAGTCACTTCCGCCGCGAAGGTCTCCATGTCCTCCTGGCATTGTGAGTATGGGATGGTGGTGGTGGCCTTGGCCGCTTCCTTGGCTGCGGCCCTATGGGCCTGCTTGTCCTTCTTCCACTCCTGTGGGGAAATGGGCTTTACCAGTAGGTAGCAGCCTTGTGCTCCCCATGGGAAAGCCTCCTTGGTGTTTGCAGTTGGTTCGTAGTGCGCCTCTCCACTGGCCATGGCCACCGAGGGGTGCTCTTGGAATGTGACGCCCTCCTTGATGGGGCATGCATGCGCCTTATGGCTGAACACGTCACAGTGGGTGCAAATGGGGGGCGCACTGTCCACGGTTACCCAGAATGGGTGGGTGGTATGGCCTGCAATATCAATAAAAGTGGAGTGCAGGATCTGGGTTAGGTCCTTCACAATCTCCTCAGTTGGGGTCAGAACTGCGATGGCTTTGCCGGTGCACAGGTGTAGCATCAGCGTGAAGCGTTGCATTTAAAAAGATTGTATTTCGCCGTATATGGCGAGACCATCCTTCAAGTGCTCCTCCAAAATGTCACATCTTACCGTGGTAGGCAAAAAATCAAACGTGAGCAAAATTTGGTTTGATTTTGTCCATCTGGTACATTTGGTTTCAATAACCCATTGCCCTTCAGGGAGGTCGACCACTATGCGCACCGCTGCAGCCTCATCTGCTGCTATTTTGCTTTTGAAACCTAGGTCCAGCCAACTGCGTGACATGGAGTGAGGTGCAATGTACACCATGGTCAGGAAAATTTTGTGTACATCTTCACAAAATTTTTCCCATAAGGCCGTTTTTTGGATGTCCAGATACACACGGACTCTGAATTCCACCAATGAAAGTGGCTGGGAGTGTGGCGTGTTGATGTACTGGTTGCATCATGCTTGCCACGCGAGTATCTCCAGGTAAATTGTGACCGCTGGTTTTTCGAGATTTTTGTCTATTCTGCTGAATTCTCTGGGGCGTTTTCGAACGTTGGAGGCCGCGGGCCTTCCGCCTGCTCCTCTTACCTTGCTTGCCCAACTGCTCCCTGACATGGGCGCAGACTAATCTCCTCTGTGAGATTGTCAAACTAGATTTAGTCTTGAATTGAATAGGTTGCAAAAGTGTTTGCAACGAGAAAGAAAAGTCCTAATTTTGTGTAGTTTTTAATTTATATTATGTTACTATCAGTATTTGTGGTTGCATCCAGAAGATATTAATAGTATGGCAAATATCAAATCCTTACTCCCCGCTGGTGGAATCTTTACCTTAAGTATCTCATTTACTATGGCGTGTTTGCCTGGTTTTTGGATTGCTGTTATTTATCTTTTATTTTACCCTGCACCAGCGTAAAACTAATTGTTCAACTGGCTTGTCCTTATTCCCCTCAGACTTTCAGCTAGAACTCTTACCTTAATAGGATGGCTATACTTATTATAGATATTACCCCAGAGTTACTAGTTTAGTGGTTATGTATTTCCCATTATGCTATTGGCCCAAAATTCCTTAGTGCTTTCCACTGTCAATAAATTGCACCAATGAGAATGAAGGATGAGTTGAGAATATCAGCAAGGAATTTTCATTGGGAAGGGTATCTGTTTTTATCATCAGCTGGTGGTAAAGAATACCACAAGAAGTAGAGAAGATTACATCGATGAATCCCCCTTGGGTTGGGACCATCTAGTACTAAAAAAGAAGTAGAGAAGATTGTTACACAAAGCCTGGCTGCCTCTGTCAGTACTCAATACTACGTTCTACTTCCTTTAGGTTTAATAAAAGCCTATTTATGATAACATAAGGTCAATTTCTTTTTTGTTCTCCAAGGACACTGTCTTTATACAGTGCCTTGTTTTAGTGTTAGTAGACCTGTGCCCTTGAGATATAACGCCTCATCATCGATATCAACTTATGAAATTTATAATTTCATTTTATGAAACTTTATGATAGAGGGAAACCTTATAAAGTTAATACTTGTTTTTATGGTCAGGTTAGCACTGAGTAAACAGATTTTTGTTCCTAAAGAAGCCATTTTGTTTACATAAATGTTGTTAGTTTTGCTTTAGGAAAACTAATTGCTTGTATTACTCAGTGAATTTCTGTATTTAAAGCTCTATAAACATCCATACTTTATATTTAAAAATAAAATATATAATAGATTCAACATCAATACTTTTATAAATCAAAAAGACATATTTAAAATATACGTCACCTTAATCTAAATTTTTACTTTGGTTTATATTTCAGATAATTCAACCTGATTATGACCAGTTATATGTTATAAGATGTGAGATAATTTTTGTTATGTGTAATGAAGTGACTCTTGCATCTCAGAAGTATCAATTGACTCTATTAATATAAATAGCACAACCATCTAGTACTAAAAAAATCTAAATAGCACATTGCCATTACTTTAACTGTAAAATAGATGATGAAAACACTTGGGCACCACAAATTTGCTGTATTACATGTGAGGTAAAGAGAAAGCAGCTTGGGAAGCCTTTAAAGCTGTTGTTTACAATTTTTGGGAAATTCAAGAGCTGGTGATTACAAATTAGCTGTTAATGAACTTTTGTGGACATATAAGAGTTAGGTTGTATTATGTTGCTAAAGATCTACTTTCTGCACTCTTATATCAACTTCTTTCCAAGGGATTGTGATGCTTTGAATGATGAACACGGAGAGCACTTCCAGCAAGATATTGCAGTGTTGAAATGAAGGGATCAGGGCAAGTGGAGCTCATCTGTGCTTACAGAACATTGTTGGAATATTACTAGAGATGTCCAGAAGTAGACTGCAAATGAAAACCAAAAAAAAGAAATGCACCAATGAATAGTTAAATATGTAAGAGTTTGAGGGGAAGAGTTCAGTACATATATATATCTGAACAAAGATCTAAGAAAATTTTTATGGGGTCATATTATTGTTCCATGACCCTAATTTAGCTAGGCTTGAATATTATGTAAGTTAAAGAGAAAACTTTATTTTTTGTAGATCACTGATTGGTGGTTCGAATCTAAATAAATCTCATGGCTCATGTTCAAATTCACATCTTGCAAAAATGAAGCTTAGGTGAGAGAAGATATTACCGACTTGACCATCCACCGTTATAAAACATACATTGGAACTGAAAAATGTGGTGAATCGGCGGTATAAAATTGAATTGCATATAAAAATAAGTATCTTAAATATCAATTATTGGATTTAACAAAATATACGGGTGAATTCAATCGTTTTTGATTTGAAAGTTATTAAAGTTGGGGCGTTCGACTGATACTCATAACTTCAAAACAGAATCGAGCTAAAAATGAACGATTCGAAGGAAACTGGCCTAACCGAACCTGGTTAGCTGCCGGAAACAGTTGAGTGTAATTTGTATACGCTATCGGTTAGTGAGACGTCGCCATAAGTTAGAAACGTGTGAGGGAACTTTAGATAGCATATTATAGGTCATACTCAGTCGGATGTAGATACTTAATAATTATAGCTTAACTATTAGTTGTAGAAATTGGTTAGTACCTTGGATAACTTGATTTAGTGATTATAAAGCGCTCTACGAATGTTATCACCTTGTCAAAAAGAGTATCAATTAAAAATTTTAGACTATGTTGAATTAATGAAACAACGATGTGCAAGTGTTCAGCTGAAACGAAATAGTATTACTAAAGGTTTCTAACCACTCTCTATCAATGGACAATATAAAGCATCTTGATGATGGTGGCAGAAAGTATGGTTGGAACATCTATCATACTTTCAGTTATTGGATCAACATTTGGACATATGGCTCTTTCTGAACCCGCACCTCGTCGCTCGCCAAACCACCCTAAATACAATTATGAAACTACTGACTACAGTCTCTCCTCTCCGTTAGGGGCTAATATTCCCTTTCCTTGCCGTGGCGCTGCCGCTGGACCAATATACAAGTCATACCAGGCAGGTAGTGATATTGACGTCCATATTACCGGAGTAGCTAAGCATGATGGCGGCCACTGTCAATTCTCAATCACATACGATGAGGTCAACTATGCTGTATTAAAAACAGTTATGGGGGACTGTATCATATCAACTGTAGATTACAAAGTCCAAATCCCTAATGATGCCCCAAACGGCAATGCCATCTTCGTGTGGACATGGTTCAATAAGATTGGAAACCGTGAGATGTACATGAATTGCGTTGATATTGAGATTGTTGGTGGCAGTGATTATGGATCCATCAAAGGTAAGAAGATGGTTATTGCCAACCTACCAGGCCATCCCACTTTCCCCGAAGGGTTTGGAAGCGACTACGCAAAGGATCTTTTTGAATCTCAGCCAATCGTCACCATTTCACCACTAATCAAGCCAGAACCAACCGCCACTTTAAGTGCGACTCCAATCCCCACTGAGTCTCCACCGACAGAACCCTTTCCCACCAATTCAATCCCTTCCCCAGAAAATTATAATGCTACCACAACCACAGATTTAGATCAATCCCAGCCTACCTTACCGACCCATCTCCCACAAAGCTGTACTGAACCCTACGATATGTGCAACGGTAACGTGACAAGGCTACACTCAAGAAGGGCCGCTAATTTGACCATTTTAAAACGATCTCAAGTGTGACGGCTCTAACAACGCAGGTTGAATTTGTATTGTCTATAGATTGATGCTCACAATTTTTTATTTTATAGAGGAGCTAAAATTAGGGTGCCGAACAATTAATAAAGTATCCTAAAAAGTGTTTAGCTATTTTTTATAAAAAGTAACATGCTTTATCTAGATCACATAAGCCAATCTTATGCCATTATATGGTTAGGGATATTCTTGTATGATACTAGCCTAAGGTTGACTCATCATGAATAGTTTCAACTAGAGTTCTTATTATGAACCTAGATTCCACTCTTTGAAATTAAGTCATTCATTTGAACTTGTTATAGTCTCCTAAATATGATTTTGGGATCGATAGGCCACTTTGCATCTTGGTTGATATATAAAGTCTCTTGAAACTAAAGATAGGTTTTACTTGTTGAATAATCTTGCCTAAAGACAACTCATTTTTTAGATGGTGATTAAAGATGAAATAAAGGGGAGATAGCTTCTTCGCAAAAGGTCTTCACTTAACTAGTTATACAGCCTTCCAATGTGTTTAACTAGTGAAAAGAGGTATACCTCTTTCAACCGTTTTGTTTATAATTCCATATATAGTTATAGCTATAATATTCAATACTTTATTTATAATTTTTATCTTAATGAAGGTGACATTGGTGAAGATTTATATAAAAGTTCAATCTACGGCCAATAAGAAAAATCTTAAGTAATATAAAATAATTTAAAATTTTATTTTACCCTCATACCAGACACTATAACTTGAAAAACAGCTACCCTGATATACCAAAGAGTTAATTAAATCATCAGATCTTCTCATGGCTGCCACATCTTCATTATAATAGTGAATCATAGTATAAAGTAATATCATGGTGTACTATTGGGGTATGGGTAAAGGCAAAAGTAGTATTATAATCAATTCAATAATATGCAATATTTCAAGGAAGGGTATGGTTCAAGGATAAATATTATGAAGTCATTTCAGTGATTTACACTATGTCAAATGGATCCAAGTAATCTTAAAGATGATGTTTACCTGATATTTCAGCCTCAGTTAGCTTACAAAATTTGTGAAGCTCTCGTTGGAGATTATTGCTTTTGTTTATCTTTGTTAGCGCTTGCCACGGTTATCTATACATTAGGTAGCTAAGGAGTTGGGCAAGTACACCCATGTTGCAAGATAAGATACCAATGCCATCACCATTAACAAGACATGATGCCATGAAGATCCCTCATACATTTTAAATTTTTCTACTATGGCTGAAAACCTAATCCTGGAAGCCATTAAAACCATTTGGAATGTAATAAAATGGATTATAGCTTAAATAACCTCCTCAGCTGCATTTAAATACTTTATCTTAGGTAAAGTATAAGCAAAATTGAGATGTGGTAGTTTCTAACTTCTAATATAAGGTACCTAACGTAAAGTTTATTGTTTTTTTATAGCATACAAGAAGGAACTAAGAAAACTCTAGCTTCATGCCATATTTAAACCCCACTAATTGAGGGACATTCCCCATCTATCATAATACTCAAGTATCTCAGTGGCACCCTGATCTTTATTAATGAAGGAAAATACTAGTACTCAGATGCGCCTCATGGGTAATTTCCTTAGTGTTTACTACTTAAACTCATCCCTTTATTGCCTTGTCCTCATTTAAGTTAAATTTTACTAACACTTTGAATCTTGTCAAGTTTCTTTTAGTATTACAAGCTTTGCCAGTTTTCTTTATGTTTTGGATTTTTCTGAAGATTTTCTATGTAGTGGCAAAGTCAAAGAATTAATTGTTACATTTTTCCCAACAAATCCAAGCACTTCCACTTCAAGAGCTTATGCTCCCTATTAGGGATGTGGTCACAATAAGCATCACTTTAGCAGGTATCCTATCCAAGGAATAGCCTACCCATCAATTAAATATTGCCTTGTACCTTGGGTAAGCTTATTGCCCATAATTGTCATGGTATAATCTGATTGAAAGAAAACTTCTCATCACTCTGGGTGTGCTAGTACCCAGTGGATGACCCATAATGCCAAGGGTATAATTAATCTAAAACAGTGGAATGAGACATTATAAGGGCTCTAAGAGAAGCAAAACAGTTCAAATGCATACCAAAGGCCATTTAATAACCAGATGGGCGTAATGAAGGCAACTGCAGGTCTTACTGGGGCAATCCACATAAGAAGGAGAGGCAGGGAGTGCAAAAATCCTCTGAGTTTTGCAGCTGCTGATAATTGCAAAGGATCATATCAGAAAGATAGTAGAGTATATGATGGATGGATTGTGCCAAATTGGCGGCAGATTTGCAAGGTAAAATGAGGTCACAGGAGTGCTTAACATGTATGGTGGATTGGCGTCAGCGGTAAATAACGTATTGTTTTGCAAATTTGATCACTGTGGGGTACTTTAAATAATCAATGGATTGAAAAACATTCTATCATTACAATAGCATTAATTAGATGATGTTGTGAATTACCAGATTGTATTGCAAACCTAAAGTTGTGGTGAAGAGTGAAGATTCCACAGCAAGTATTATTTGGGACATATGAGATTATTTAGAAGTGTTTAGAGTGGAAAATAAACTGGTAACTTACCCTAAGAGGGCTGTTGCCTTTATAGTAGGGAGGTGAAATATTGTAAGGGAGTTAAAATTATCCCACACCAGACCTGCAACAATCCTATATGATTAGGCTAGGAAGAGTATATTATGTTGGGGAGAGGCTTTGAAAAGTTTAGCCATTTAATAAAAAATTTAATATTTTGTTTTAAAATATCAAAGAGTAGTTCAAAAATAGTGGTACCAATCTTATACAAATTGTTTTGGGCTGGTGAGATATTTCAACCAGTTTTATGAGAACCTTTCCCTCTAAGAGATTGATCAAAAAACGTTGGAGGCATATTTAATGATCTGAGGGTTTTATTACACAATCCATACTACTGATGACCTAATATGTATTTCCGAATCATTAGGGCCTACAGGGTGTTGGGGAAAGGATTGAGTGATCTCTGGCATATTGGAGGCAACCAGGATATGATGGGACGAGCCTTGGGGTACTGACGGAGGTCCCTAGACAGTACCACCTCCCTGCACTCATTCTATTTTATACATCAAGGTGGAAGAGGAAAAGGAGAGCATAAAGGGAGGATCCATAGGGGGCAAGGAAGTAGACTATCGCTCATCTACCACATGTCTAGGTCACTGAGATGTGAGAGGGGAGCTTTAAGAGGTCTTAGATCTTTCTTGAGCCTGAAGGGAAATTTCTCACAGACTAAAAAGTGTTTGGGCATCAAGGTTTACATTATTCATTCCTTTAGGAATAGGCACTCCTTGTCTCCTGGGACAAGGACAAGGGTGTAGATCTTGTGTATCTTGGTGAGTTTAATAATAAAAAGGGCCTTCACCTTCTTAAGGAAACAAAGAACATAGATATAAAATACGTGGAAGGTTTCTACTTGTTCCTTGCAGTTGATGCAGATCTTAGCGCTCACCCAACTTTTCCATAGGAGGGGTAGCCTTATCAGGCCATCAGATACTGCCTGAGAGGCGAAATTTCCTGCTGCCAAATTTGATTCTAAATCCACCTCCTGGGAATCCTATACCATGATAGAGTCAAGTGGCGTAGACATGGGTTTTTAAAGGAGACAACTTTACACTTGAAATATATTTTGTTTCATCAAGTGGGAGGAAAGCTTGATTATGAAGGCGTTATTTACCTAGTCCCTAAGCATTTCATAAAGGGCCAGAGAGTTTGCACGATA
Source organism: Massospora cicadina (assembly GCA_022478985.1). NCBI lineage: Eukaryota > Fungi > Entomophthoromycota > Entomophthoromycetes > Entomophthorales > Entomophthoraceae > Massospora > Massospora cicadina. The sequence goes on from JAKSZP010009195.1 coordinate 482,288, forward strand.
ATTTATGGAAGGGATTTCATGCCAAAGTGACTGGTGTCCAACTTGACAAAAGTTCCTTCTTTGAGCCTATGGCATGGGTATCATTATTGGTCCATAAAATTCCCAAGATCTTTTATTGCTTTTGCCAAGTTCTTGTGTACAAAATTTGGGGTTTTCATAGATGGTTCAGGCGTTCCTCAGATGCTGGAACGATGGTAATAAAGTGGATACTGAGATGAAAAGTTGGGTTGTATTTTAAGTTGGCCTCAAAGGAGGAGAAACTAGTGGAGGATGGGGCATTCTAAGATACAAACTGCGCTAATGGGTAATTTGATATCATGTGTAATGACTGGCTAGAGCATAACAGTGAAGGTATTGCTCCAATGATTGGTTCACCCTTTAGGTTTGATAAACTGATTTGGAGTGATAAGTGATTGATTGTCAAGGTTTGATATGGAGGAGGTCAAGAAAAAAAAACTCTATAATTTGACAGTAAATTAAAGTATGTGGTTGCTTACTATCTCCCTGGAGACCAAACATTAAGAATACACATATCACAAAGAGGGTCTTGGTTTCCTCAGAAGTGAAAGTTATGTTTCAGGGTATAAAGAGTGAGAACTTGGTAAAGTAATCAACAACTACCATTATTGCATCATACTCCTTTAAAGGAGTGGGATGTCATGGATGCAGCTAATTTTGAGGAGTGTTTATCTTAAGAGGGTCTGACGATGCCAAGTTGATGGTACATAATGCCAGAGGCTCAGTTGCTCTAATGAATTTTAGGAGGGGTTTCCTAAGGATTAATTGAGAGGCAACCTGTTTAAACAATATACCAAAGACCCCTATAAAAATCCAGAAGGTTGTAATAAGGGCAACAGTAGGTCTTACTGGGGCAACCCCCAAGTCTGAGAGAGTCTGGGAGGGCGACAACCCCTCCAAGGATTGCAGCTGTTCATTAGTATGTTTAAATAGGGCGGATCATTTTATCAAATCATGCAATATGGATTGTGAGAAAAATGATGTGGATCACGCCCAAAATGGGGCAGATAGATCTAAAATAATGTTGATAATGGCTCCCGCAATGTGTGTAATGGATTGACAACATAATCATAGAGGTAGTCGTCCACTAGCTTATGGAGGGCAGGGAGCAATGGTGGATCTGCAGATTGGGGAATCCGCTCAGTGAATTCCAAAATTTTTTATACATGGTGGAATGCATGTTAATTTTTGAGGATTTACTCGCTTATTGAATATAGATCTGCTTCAATAGTTGGGAAGAATTTTGGCCCATATATCCTCAATTATGCTGTGTGTCTTATGGTATTTCCTAACCGTTCTGAAGATCACAAAGCTAAACAATAATATTTGACATTCTGGTATCTTCTTGGTATTTTTTACTCTCTAATAGGGAACTCTCCTAACTCAGGTATTAAAGTAAACTCCCCTGAACGCTTGTCTACATTTCTTAATATGAAGATCAAATTAATATAATACAATATAAGATGAAAATATGATTATGTGGTAAAATGATGATTTTATTTTAGGGCAAGGCGCTGTATTTTATACCTCCAGGGAATCTCCTGGCCATACTCATCTATCAGATGAGTTCATTAAAGCCATGTCTATCTGCTATGGATTATGTCAGTGGTTATTAAAAAATTTCCAAGATAATTTGGCCCTTGGATTAACTTAATTACAATTGTTTCAGCTTGAATGGAGGCACTACTACTCTCATAATTAGAAAGATTTTTAAGCTTAATATTAGCACCTCAACGGTGTATATTCACCTTTCAACCATCCTGATTATGTTTTATCATACATCTGAAAAATACAATAAATGGGGGAAAAGAATATATGGAATTTGAATAATGATGCACCTCTAATCATGACGTCAGCAGCCTTCAATAGGAGTAGTTACTACCTATTTGGGCCATCTATGTGCAAGTATTATTATGCTAATTATAACGAACAACATTTAAAAAACTAATATTCATTAATTGTATTTGCATTGATTTCAAAATACAATTAAGTTTGTGCCATAAATTCAATTGATTTACCCAAGTGGATCCCATAATCAGCCATAATAATATTATATCAAGTTACTTTTAGCAACAATAATTGGGCTGTTTATATGCAGTTAAGGCGGTTTTGAGGTGAGTCTTATTTATCAGATTATGCAGATAAATTGTGAAGGATCAAATGATCCATTAATGGGTTTAATCTATCAGCATTGATGGTTTTCTCAAAAGGTTTATTTCTGAGTCAATTAAAAAAATTTAACAATGCATTGCCAAAGAATTTTAACATAAATCAGTGAGGCGTGTCAGACATTTCTTTCTCAACCTAGGAGAAAGAATGTTGGAGGTATGAGTGCTTCTAAATCTGCTACCATGATTGGCTCATCACCTGCCCAAGCTTCAGATAATATTATAGTTATTAACAATATGAGTACAAAAGGCGAAAAGACCCTAGTGGATTCTCGGTGGAATCCTGACTATCAGAGAAATAAGGATTATAATCAAAATTGGCCTAAAAAGGTAAAAACTATTAATAGGATTACTCCAACTTCTCAGCCAAATCTGAGGTGTTCAGTATCACATGGATCTGAACCTCCGCGAGGTGAAAAGATCTTACCCATCAATGATTGGGTGTGAATGAACAAATCATTACCACTTGGATCTGAAACCTCCTGAGGTGCAATGATTCTACTCGATGACAATAGGGTAAGGATTAACCAATCATTACCTTATGAGTCAGCCCACCACCGAGGTGAAAAGATTTGACTTGATGGTGATTGGATACAATACATCAAATAATTACCACATGGGTTAGTTCTGCCTCAAAAAATTTTATCTTTGATCTGATAGGCCAAAAACCTATATTCCCTAATTTAGAAGACTGAGCTTTATATTCTTTTGCCTCAATTATCGATGGTTCTAAAATCCAAACTAGTTTAAATAGGAAAAACTAGTATCAAGAAAAGGACCAACTCTGGTTTTGCCCTGCCTGAATATTAAAAAACATAAAAAACTTTAATAAGTGTTATTTTATACTTTTATCAAAAAGTAAATATCTCACTTCAATAAATAATTTGTGGCATCCAGTGGCGGATCCCACAAATTGGTGCTCACTACAGGGGTCGATCCCCCTGAATACTTTGATAAAGTATTAAAAAAAGTAATGGAGTCTGCAAACGTGAGCAGCTCTCCTGAATTCTGACTAGTTGCTCTCAAGAAGCAACTAGCTAGCTTTTCTCCCATCTCAAAAAGCTAGACAACGGCCTATTGAACCATTGGGAGTGAGGCCACCTAGGCCTATCCTCTCTACAACATCTGCAGCTTCAGCGCAATGTAAAGCAGAGATCCCTACTTAGGGTTCTCTTTCCACTCAGCCAACAAGTGTGTTCCCCAAGGGTATAACCCCCAATTCAGTTACAACCTTGCCCATGGTTGAGAATACCTAAGAGGCTGACTCCGAGGGGGTTATGATGATGCTGGGTACTATTTATTGGGAGCTCCTGAGGAAGTGGAGGTCCCTGATCATCTAAACGCCGAAGGAGTAGATGAAACCACCATACCTGAGGAAACTTACCTCTGCCAGGTTATAGGTTGTATGGAAACTATTGACACAGCCAGCGATGCTGATCAGCTCCTATCAAGTCTAATTCACCCTTTACAGCGAAGGCATACCATGCAGTCTATTATGGAGACTCACCCTGAGACCGCACACAAATTAACCTCCACTTTTCATCTCAAGGAGGTCTTAGCGTTGTCAGCCAACTTTGGAAGCACACTTACCAAGGTTGAAGTAGTTGTTCACAAAGTCCGGGTAATGGCTATCCTGGATACAGGTTCTCCAGTAAATGTAATTTCATCTCAGCTGATGAAAAAGATTAAATTGATGCCTGACTTGGATTGTATCAAGGAATTTGGAACTGCGGGCACAAACAACACCCGCGCTCTTGGCGCTTACTCTTCTCTTCTCATATGCATTGGGAAGCTTATCCTATCAGCCCCCGCTGTGGCCTTATATAATAACTCCTATGATATGCTCATAGGCACTCAATTTATGATCAAATATGATGGCATCATCAACCTGAAGTAAGGGTTCCTATCTTTAATGAACTACGAAGGTCCATTAATCTTATCCAACAAAGAACCCGTCAAGAATGACTACACCTGCTTGGTCTTCCCCCCTACTGCTAATTAAGGAAAAATGGAGGTCATCGGGTAGTTATGTACTACCACAGGCTAAACAATCTCACAAAAAAGGATAGCTATCCTATCCCGCGCATTGATGATGCCCTGGATCAGCTTTCAGGCTCAAATTTTTTCTCTGCCATGGACTTGGCCAGTGGTTATTGGCAAATGGATCTATCACCCCAAGACCAGGAGAAATGCGCTTTGATATGCAGTGAAGGTCTTTTCCAACCCACACGATTACCTCAAGGGTTGTGCAATGCACCTGCTTCTTTCCAGCGTGTGATGGATCACATTTTACAGGATCTCAAGTTAACCTGCGTTATTGTCTACCTTAATGACATTACTGTATTTTTGAATACCTTCAATAAACACCTTAATCATTTGAAAGAGGTATTTCAATGCTTACGACGCTCAACTATCAAATTAAAGCCTTCAAAGTTTTCATTCTTCCAAAAAAAACTAAACTTCCTTGGACATACCATTTCTCGAGAAGGAATCCAACCTATACAAGATAAAGTTGAAGTGATTACCAGAATGCCTCCCCCCAAAAACCTACGGGATATAAAGGTATTTTTGGGGATGATGGGGTATTACCATCAATTTATCCCTAAGTTTGCTCAACTCAGTGAGCCCCTTGTTCGTTTACTAAAAAAGAGTATCCCTTTTCAATGGGGCACTGAACAGAAGGCCGCCTATGAAACAATGAAGTTGCTGCTGCAAGAACGGCCTATTCTAAGGCATCCTGATTATGGAAAACCGTTTATTTTGTTTACAGACGCCTCAGACTACGCCGTCGGGGCCATTCTAGCTCAACTGGATGAAAAAGGGGTAGATCATCATGTCTCATATTTTAGTAATTTGTTATCAAAGGCAGAACGCAACTATAGTGTTACTGAAAAGGAGTGTCTCGCCGTTCTACTCGCAGTGAAGCATAAGCACCCTTTCTTGTAAGGGACCTCTTTCACTGTGATCATGGACCATGCCTCTTTGAAATAGTTGCATAACATGAAGGACCCTACGGGGCGCTTAGCTCGCTGGGCTCTAAAGCTCCAGCATTACAATATGAAGTTCAAACACCGCGCTGGAACCCGTCACATGAACGTTAATGGATTAACTCAGCTGCCTATTCTCCGCCTAGATAATAGTGAAGCGGAGCGGTTGTATGATCTTCTAATGACCCCAAACTGCTGGGAAGATGAGGATGAACCTGTACAGAAGATGTTGTCCTGGAACTCCTATAACACAAAAGTAGAAAACGGAATATTGTATAAACAAATGGGGGGGAAGTGGTTGTCTTACCTACAACCCTCAGAACATGTACCTGTCATCCTGGAAGCTCATTCAACTTTAGGCCATGGAGGAGCAAAGAAAACCTATGAGTGGATAAAGGATCGGTACTTCTGGGAAGGAATTATGGAAGCTATCGTCAAAGCCTTGGATGCTTGCCTTACATGTAAGAAGCAGTCTTGATTCAAGACTAGATATCAATATCAGCTGACTACCCCACAGCAGCCATTCCATACAATAAGTTTGGATGCGGTAGGGCCACTCCCTCAAACCACAGGGGGAAACATATACATTTTTGTAGGCATCGACCACTTCACAAAGTGGGTTAAAGCTGTGGCGTTGCCAGCCCAAACTGCTAATGCCACTGCCACCTTTCTTCACCAAAATATTTTCACTTGACACGGGTGCCCTCAAGTACTACTCTGCAATAATGGAAAAAACTTCACCTCCAGAGTAGTCAAAACCTTAGCTGCTTCCATGGGAGCCCAGCAACTGTTCTCAGCTCCATATAACCCCTCAACCAATGGTACAGTAGAGCGAGCCAATGGTACTCTGGTTTCAATATTATGGAAAATGGCTTCATCTGATCCCCTTCATTGGGACCAATATCTCCCAAGCGCGCTTATGGTTTACCAAATTAGCTATCACCGGATTTTGAAAATGTCCCATTGCTGAGTTTTGTATGGCAGGGAACCGGGCATACCTGCTCTATTAGCTAAGGATGTCTTATCTAGAGGAGAGGAACCTGAGAAAGCCATGCGAAGGTTAGCTAACTGCATCATTCAGCTTCAATCGGAGGATATGACCAACCTAGCTAAAATGGTTACTAAAGAAAGCCAAGCTGCCAATGAGCTCTGAGCTCCCCTACCCTCTTTCCAAGTGTCGGATAAGGTTTTATATTACCACAATCACATAACTCCTCAAAGTGACAAACTTGGATCAATCTGGGAGGGGCCATTCACCATCACATATGAGAGAGGAAATGAGTATTCTATAAAGTCTCTGGCCACCGGAATTATCATAAACTGGGTACATGGCCGCTTCCTATGACCCTACACCCCTCCCAACATTCCTGAGGGGGGCAATGTTGGACATTCACTTTCTCAACCTAGGAGAAAGAATGTTGGAGGTATGAGTGCTTCTGAATCTGCTACCATGATTGGCTCATCACCTGCCCAAGCTTTGAATAATATTGTAGTTATTAATGATATGAGTAAAAAAGGCGAAAAGACCCTAGTGGATTCTCGGTGGAATCCTGACTATTTGAGAAATAAGGATTATAATCAAAATCGGCCTAAAAAGGTAAAAACTAATAATAGGATTACTCCGACTTCTTGGCCAAATCTGAGGTGTTCAGTATTGCACAGATTTAAACCTCCGCAAGGTGAAAAGATTTTACCCATCAATGATTGGGTGCGAATGAACAAATCATTACCACTCAGATCTTAAACCTCCTGAGGTGTGATGATCCTACTTGACGATGATAGGGTAAGGATTAACCAATCATTACCACATGAGTCAGCCCACCGCTGAGGTGAAAAAATTTTACTCAATGGTGATTGGATACAATACATCAAATTGTTACCATACGGGTTGGTTCTGCGAAAAAAATTTTATCTTTAATCTGATAGGCCAAAAACCTATATTCCCTAATTTAGAAGACTGAGCTTTATATTCTTTTACTTCAAATATCGATGGTCTCAAAATCTGAACTAGTTTAAACAGGAAAAAGTAGTGTTGAGAAAAGGACCTTTCCTGGTTTTGCCCTGCCTGAATAATAAAAAAGATAAGAAACTTTAATAAGTGTTATTTTATTTTTATCAAAAAGTAAATATCTCACTTTAATAAATAATTTGTGGCATCCATTGGTGGATCCCACAAGGCGACAGGGATTTGGATTCCACAACAATGGGAACAAAAAAATGATGTCTATTAAGTAAATTTAATAAGAGGAAAGCTAAAGAATAAACTGGCAACCTACCCTAAGGAGGGTGGTTGCCTATATATAGTAGAGGGGAGAAAAGGTGGATTAAAATCGAGATGAAAAAGCCTCTTCTAGACGCTCTAAACATCATCCTAGGCATCTTGTGATAGAATTATGGGAAGTTATTAGAGTTCTCATATGGAGTAATAAATTATAAGCTTCTGTCCACCAGATCAAGAAGAAATTCAGCAGAGTACTAAAGAACGTGAAGAAATTTCGCCAGATGGGTGATTCATTAAAACCAGTTCCTCTAAGACCTGACCTCTCAATATTGAAAACTCTACAAAAATTTATCTAAATTTTGTGTTATAAAGGTTTAATCCATGATAATCACAAAAAAACTAATCCGACTTATTAAGTGGATTTGAGCAAATATAGGCAATTTGGGTGAGGTGGAGCGGTTTCTTAAATATCATCAGTGACCAGGCCACATTTGGGGTGATCCTGGGGGTCCTGCTGGAGGGACCTGAACTGAGCCACCTCTTGCACACCCCTTCAATCATTTTTAACAAATCTAAGAGGAAATAGGGCAGAGAGAGGTTCTATTGGAGTCTAGAAAGTAACCACCAATTATATACCACATGAGCTTGTCACTAATCATAGAGCGGGGCTCTACTAGGGGCTTGGGCCACTTTCCACTCCTGTGAGGAAATTGCTCTCTAGTCAGATGTAGGGGCTGGTCATCCTAACTTAAAGGAGATCTACAAAATAAGAACATATACTGAGGTCCAGGGACCCTAATCTTGTTGCAATGGATGCAAGACGCCTTTCTTCCCAGATCATTCTCTCTTAGAATGAGAAAACACTACATAATGAGAGTTATACGAGGAAATCTCTTTATAGAATCCTTGCCAGTTTAGGTTCTCTGCTACAGTTCCCGCACATCTTAGCCCAGGGTGTCCTACTGTTGAAGGATTATGATGCTCCTGAATCACCTGGCCGTTGTGGGTTGGGTATAAACCAAACTTTATCTTTGAAGAAGATTATCATATCCTTCAGGGCATAGTGGTTAATTCTAGGACTTGGTTTCCAGGCCTTCATATAGCACAATCCCCTCTAGAGAGGTCAACCAAGCGGCAAGAACTTGGTCAAGGAGAGCACATCAAAATGAAGGCTGGCAAAAGAAACCAATATAGAAGCCAGCATCAGGATTTGCAGGATGGAACAACAGTAGTGATCAAGGAGGTCACCAATGCTAGGATTCATGGAAGGGTTCCAGCTAATTATGTTTGACAAGCCATAAAGGAACCCTTTAACAAACTCATATTGTGATTGAAGTTGCATAGGTCGCAAGGTTTGTGGTCTTGGAGGTTTTAAGTACAGAAGAACTGTCCCTCAAGCTGAACTGCTAGCAATTTCCGCACAGAAGTAGGAAGGGGCCCAAGCCCCCATTAGAGCCCACTCTAATATCAGTGACCTAGCTCATGTGGTAGATGAGCAGTGGGTTACCTCCGTAGCTCCCAAAGAACTCCCTCTTTGCCCTCCTTTTCCTCTTATAATCCAGTAAATTTTGATTAAAGGGGTGTACAGAGAAGTAAATTAATATAAGGCCCTCCAGAAGGACCCTCAGGATCATCCCAAATGTGGCCTGGTTATTGATGATGTTCAAGGAACCACCCAACCCCTCCAAACCCCATATGAGCCATATTTGCCTAATAGGTCATATTAGGTTTATTTCAATGGTTTAGATCATAAATTTAATTCATGGATCATACAATTTACTACAATATCTTTACAATTAAGTACATAATTAGGGTGGATTCCTGCGGAACTGGTGTTATAAATCACCAAGCTTGGAAGAATCCGTTCAAGTTCAATAGCATCATAATAGATTTCTTCATGATCCAGAAGACAATTTGAAAAACCTTAAATTATTCCATCTAAGACTTTTAACGCCTTCCCCCTTAGCTATTTCATAAGCAGCCTAGTCTTCCAATTAGGCTGCCCACCAAGAGGATAAATCATCACAAATTTTTTAAGCTTTTTTTTACTTTGCATATAAGTAACCACCATCCTAAGGGTATGTTGCCTGTTTGTTCTTTAGTTTTCCTTCCCTAAGTTCCTTTAAATAAATTATTTTGTGTTTGTACTCTTTGTCATAGAATCCACCCTACACATCACCCTGTTGATCTTCACAAAGGTATCTAGAAATGCACACCGTCTTCTGCCAAAGAATTTTAACAATAGTTGAGTAAGAGTACTTTTACAAGAATCTGATATTCCTGCACTTTCTACGACCTTATGGACAATTATATATGCGAATATTGCTTCTAAACCACCGCACATGCTGTGGAAACCTCAACAGCCATAATTTCATCCGCTCTTCCCCATATGGGTTGTGATCCACTCAAATTTATCTTAAAGTATTTCTTTTAACAATTTAAAATAACAATACTCAACTGCTAACTTTGCTGGGGTTGTTGCCCTCCTTACCTCTCCCACCCATTGAGTTACCTCAGTAAGACACGCAGTTGCCCCTGTTACAATCCTTTAGCTTATTGCAGGGGCCTTTAATATGTTGTTAAAGCAAGTAATTTACAAATTAATTCCTAGTTTACCCATCTGAAAATCCGTCAGTGCAGCTAAACCCTGGCATATAGAAACATCTACTGGCATTGTCAAGCCCAACTAAGTTGGACAGTGCTCTTCAAATTTTCTGTGGTCCTGAAAGAGGTTAGAAATTTTCTGTGGCTTCTATAGTAAATAAGCGACCTACGTTCAGTTCAACAATGATAGCATGGTGCGCCCCCTGGAGGAAGTATTGCTAGTAAATCAGTTCTCAGGACACAGCTGCCAGCTCTTTGTAATGAATTTCACGCGCATGCTCAGAGGGCGAAACTTTATGGAATAGTAAGAAACCAGATGCTCAACCCCATCATGCCCTTGGAGAAGTATTGTACCCACAGAAACTGAAGATGTATCACAAGCCACAACAAAGGGCTGGATGTTTCCAAAATCCTGAGACTAACACTTTTTAAGAAAAACCTCTTTGATGGACTAAAAACTTTCTGGGTTTTGCTTGATCAATTAAAGATGTAATTTTTTTGATTAATGAAGGGGTGCTGCAAATTGAGAAAGAGCAGGGGTGACTTCCTGAAGAAAATCACCATTCTGCGAAATCTTTAGAGTTGTTTCTGAGTAGTTGGAGTATGTTATGACTGGATAGCTTCCAGCTTAAAAATGGAACAGCACAGCAATCCTTTAGAACTAAGTTCTATAAGACGGTAATCTACTCATGAAGGAATTTGTATATGGAAGGTTTCACAAAAAACTCGGCGTTGTGGAGGACAGCCATTGCTGCTATTGGATCATTTTCGTGTTGCTCATGGATGGGCATATGAATCAATATGTTATCAATATAGGCGATGGCACATGAGAAGAGGACATCGCCTAGGAAATTACTATTAAGACTCTGAAAAGTTAAAGGCAAATTCTTCAACCCAAAAAGACTTACTTTGAACTCAAAGATCCCCTGTTTTAATAAAAGGCAGTGAGTCACTTATGCTCTTTCTTAACTCTTACTTGATTGCAGGTATCTATCAAATCAAGCTTAGTAATCCTTGTGACTTTACAATTGCTTGAGCATTAGATTGTTCCAGGAGGAGATATTAAGATTCTGAAATTACAACATTATTTAAATACCCATAATCAACGCAGGGCTGCAGGGATTCATCTGCCTTCTGGCAAAGACAACGGGTGAAGCAATAGGGAAGAATTTTTGACAATACATCCCCTTGCCAACATATCATTTGTCCATATTCCCAAAACTTTTTCTTCTTTCTCAAAGTAAGGGTATATGGGAAGTTTATTTTTACTAGATTCACATCAATTGAAATGACAGATCATACTCTGAATGGCTTGAAATCCTGGTATTAAGCTCTAAGAGAAAACATTTTTATATTGGGAAAGGAAGGAAGGAAAATCTAGTGAAATTTTCTGGTGAATTGAGCGGGAGGTAAGAGTGAGCTTAGAGAGGTCTCAGGTGGGAGGGTATCGATTTATAGGAATTTCCCACTGAGCCCAGTATTGATGAGAGAGGTAATTGTAGTTTAATTTGTTACATGATGACGACGCCACCAACCCACATTGATAACAGAAGGGTATAGAAAATAAGTTACTGAAAGAAGTAAGTCGCAGAATAAAAGTTATTAAAGAATTTCTGGACGCCATATAATATGTCAATTTTTATGTTCAGAGATTCTCCCAGTATTAGGGAGACACTCTGTGTCCAGATCTAAGGATTGGGTAATTCTGATTTTCATAAATTGACATTCGCCCCTATGCAAGTAGAAATGCTCATTATATTGTGAGATTAAGACTAAAGATAATGGGAAATGGGAAATATGCTTGATCACAAGTGGAAACTGTAAGCGAGAGATCAGGAGGAGTATGAGAAAAAGCCAGAATAAGAATTGATATTTTAGTAACTGGAAAACAGTGCTGTTTGTCTCCCCAAAGAACATTTACTTGCTCAACCCGATCAGACAAACAAGTGGAATTTGTATTAAACCCATGTACTCCCTATCAGGTGAGAAGGAATCAGGATTAAACGGTGAATGGAGGTTTAGAGAAAATAGGGGACAAACTCCTAGTTCATTCCAGAGAAGGGCAGAAAGTGACAAAATTGATACTCAGTCTATTATTATATGATAGAAGATGATTATAATAGACATCCCATCCACTTTGGGTGAGCTAGTACCCTTAGGTATTCACAGAATGACATGTGCTCAGCTAAATAAAAGACTTTACAATTGGACGTTCTAAGGTTTTTGCGAGGGACAAAACAGTTCAAATATTTACCAAAGGACCTTATAACATATCAGAAGGCTGTAATGGGGGCAACTATGGGCCTTGCTGGGGCAAACACATGGGCGGGAGAGGCAAGAAGGATGACAATTCCTCCAAGTCTTTCAGCTTATGATAATTTCTAAAGAACATATCAGAATGATAGAATGATATATGTTGGATGGATTGCGCTAATTTTAATGGTAGATCAGAAAGGTAAGTGGAGGTCGCAGTAGTGCGTAAAGTGCATAAAAGATTGGCTTTGGTGGTCAGGAAGTATGGCTTTACAAATTTTATTACTGCAGTGGTAAGATAGTATGTTGATTGATTATAACATCTGCTCCATGATTACAGATAGTATTCCACATATGATGGCGTGAAATTCCGGATTGTCTTGCAAAACTAAAATTATAATGTGGAGGGCAGATTTCACATTAAGTATGGCGAGGAAAAGTATGAGTATCTAAAAGGATTAAGTTGGAAAATAAATTGGCAAAAGACCCTAAGGAGAGTGTTGCCTTTAAAGTAGTGGGGAGAAAGATTGAGATAGTGCTCAAAAATTTGCCTGCACCTGGGATTCTGCAGCAAATACTAATCGTTTAGGCCATGAAGAGTATAGTACTTTGTTGGAGAGGCTTTACAACTTTTATCACGTCATCAAAATTTGCATAGTTTTCCAACTGATAAAAGAGAAAACAAAATCTGATGGTACTAATCTTTCATGGATTTGTTTTGACTGGTGATCCATTGCAACCACATTTGTGATAAGCAGTTCCATCTAAGAGATTCATTACACTAACATCGAGGGCAAATTAACTAATCAGGGTTCAATCCATGATCTGTTATACATTAATGGCCCAGTCTGGCTTATTTGACTCGCTAGGGCTTACAGGGTGCTTGAGGCAGGATTAAACAATCTCTGGCAAATTATAGCTTCCAGGCTATGATTGGGATGAGCCCTAGGGTATTTCTGAAGGCTCCTAGACTTTAACGTCTTTCTGAAAGCCCCTTTTATTGTCTTTACTTATGTGAATGAGGAAATGGGGAGAAGAGAAGGAGGATCCTTTGGAGGGGGCAAAGAAGCAATCTATCGCTCATCTACCTCAAGAGCTAGGCCACAGAGATGTGACAGGGGAGCTACAAGGGGCCTTAAATCCTTATTGAGCCTGAAGGGAAATTGCTCAAAGTACAAGAAAATTTTCTGGGCATTAAGACTTACAAAAAAGAACTCTAATTTTAAATTGGCTTCACATGAAATTTTTCGAATTTACTGGACCTGTATGCACCCAATGATACTTGTATATTTCCATGAATGTGATACATGTAACACATGAAGAGCTTTGTTTCTTCAGGAAATGTCAACTTCAATGCGACTTCATTGATTAAACACATAATTGGGTTTGTCCCAAAAATCTAAAGGGTATATTTTTGATCTACTTAGAAAAGGTTAGTGTTTTCATTGGTTAAAGACATAACTCTTTGCATATATCAAGAATATCCTCTCTTATCATCCGTTAAGAGACAATGCTGAACATAACTTTAGTAAGCATGTCTTTAAGCGTCTGTGGATTACAATGTATTTCAGTCACCAGGTCATCCGCTGTAGGAACATTCACATTAATTAAAGCTACAAAATTATGGTGATGATGCACGTTGTTGGTTGCAAAATAGAAATATTTTAGTCTCAGAGTGTGCATAACTTTTATATTTAACTTGAGCCTGATATAAACAGACATTCAATGCGACTTGTTGGTTAAGGATATAGCAGTGGAGTTACTGCTCCAAAACTTGGTTATTTTCTTAATCCGGACATCAGACTATGGATGATAGAGCTTAAAACTGCATGGATTCATTACCAGGTTATAGTGGAGAAGTTGCCAGAAATGAAAAACAATATGGGGTCAGTGATCAGAGATGACCTCTTCATGGAGTCCATTTATGCCAAAAGTTTCTTTAAGGGAAAATATTGGCCATCCCTTAAGATGTATTTTTTCATGTAGAAGTAAGAATCTAAAAATTTGGTAAAACAGTCTACAGTAACCATAATTAATTAACCTTTTGAGACTTGCAATTAGGTTAAAAAATCACATTGTCCGAGGACTTAATAAAAGTATTAAATTTAAAAAGTCCTAAGCAACCCTTAGGGAAACAAACAAAAGAGTTTGGAGAAAATTTTGGTCAAACAGTTAACCACATACTTATCACCCATCCTAGGAATACTTGGAAAGGAGTAGTGACGCTCAGTACGCTCCTTTGCCTTGAAGACTTCAGGGTAGCAAGAAAAAGGGTGATTGTGGCAAATTTTAGAATCTCAAATGCATTAAACAAACAGAATCATTAAGTTAGACTTGTGCAAGATACATACTTTTCCCTTGTGAAGTTTATTATTAATCTGGATACCTTCCACTATATCATCATGTATAATCTTTCCAAAAAGAGTTTTTTAAAAAGCCTTAAGTTTGCTGGTGAAACAGACAACCAAATTCTTAACAAGGAAAAAAATTTGGGCAGTAGCATGAAGCCGTTATATGTTTGTCTATATTAATTTTTACTATTAACCAAGCTTGCAACTTGAGAAATCAGGTACAATATTGAGTGTATCTGGCTTGTATCAAATCAAGAAGTTGTGCTGGGACAACTCTTAGTGCCAACAAACCTGAATTTATTCATATGACATGTTGTGATTGGTCTGACCAGCCATCTATATATATATATTACTATTTTGATAATAACTGGACAAAAGCTTCAATCAGGATGTGATGTGCCGATGTTAGTTATTTGAGTAATTTAATATTGATTACCTCGTCCCACAGCCCATATTTATATATAAGTAGTTGCCTAAGTTATATTATATTAGTATCAGTTACATTGCCTCAGCACCTTTAAATGCTAGTATATAAATGTGAAGATCAGATTTTCAATCCACACTAAGCAACTTTAATTTCTTCTTACCTTGTTACTTGCTTTGAGAGCCTAGTTTTTGTATCACCTATTATTTTTAACAAACTTTGAAAAAGGAGAAGGTACTCATTTTGACCTGTAAGTATGTTTTTTCTATGTTTGTTTGCGCATAACTCTTGAAAATACTAAACCAAAAAGATGACCATCTTCCTTAAAAAAGATGATGCTCCAACTTAGGTCCCATTTTACTTTTGTAAGTATTGGTCCAGTATCTGACCATTAATTTATTAAGTATATTAAAATGGATTGGAAGTGATGGATAATTGTGGGACTAATACAACTCTGGATGAATTTAATTCTGGCATTGGTGAAGTGATAGCTTTGAAGCAACTTTTGATATGATATATGGCCTATGGATGGGTGGTATGTTCAAAATCCAGGCAGTATGAGAAATAGTGGGATGAGCTTAAATCATTTTAGATGCCTATCGCCTTTGCATAATTTGACCAATAAACTCATTTTAATTTAATAATATGAATTATTTTAGATAACAATCAGTAAATTTACCATAGTTTGACTGATAAAAGCAACCAATTCTAATAAATTGGATTACTGTAGGTTGCGATCAGTAAATTTGGCATAGTTTGACCAATAAAATCATCTAAATTTGATAAAAAGATTTATTAATATGTTTGTTTTTAAAGATACTATATATAATATATATACAATGATGTTTGATTTTATAGAAAAATAGTAAGAGGTCAAAAGCGATATATAGAGATAGTAATATTTAATAAAAGTAGGAAAAAGAACCACTTTTAAAAATCCACTAATTTTTGGGGGGAAAACTAAGGGTAAAGTTTTTATGAGAAAAAACTTTCTATAAAATTTTTTGGGGAAAAACATCCTTTAAAAAGCTCTAAAAAGTATGAAATAATTGAGAAATTATGGATCCTCAACATAAAACCTTTTTGAAGTTGGTGCCATCTTCCAACCTGACTTATAGGATTTTGTTTACAAATACAAACTAAAGCTTATATTGGATTGGGTCCAAGTGTATAATATAGTAACTTAGAATATACAGTGCTGATTATATATATTATAAATGGCTATTATAAGTCAGTATATAATATGGCGGCGACTTCAGAAGGGTTTTATTGAGGATTTATAATTTCTCATTTTTTCATACCTTTTAGAGCTTTTGTTAAAGGAAAGCTCTTTTTTCCCAAGATTATTATTATTATTATCAAAAATTTCGCCCCACACCTGCATAAACTCAATGTTGATAAGCTAATTACTATTCTCTTTGGTCATTTTCCGGTGTCTCAGTTATAATGGGCTGATTACTATTAGGATGTAATTTACCCAATGCTAATGTTCATGCGCTCCATACTTTCCAATTAATATTCTATTGACTAACAATTCCTTAATGTTATTGAATTGCCAGGTATATGCACTATTAGGAATGAAGGCTTTGGAGGAGCATATCAGCAGAAGACTGCAATTGTTGACATAAACTAGTTTTTACTATACCTTAACAAAGCTAAAGACTAACAACTCTATCCAGTTTAAGCCTGTTGGAATTTGGGGATTTTTAAATGTCGCTGGTGCTTTTCACCCTGAATTTCATAATATGTACAGGAAAAAATCAATATCTACTGATAGAATAACTACTTTTAGGGGACTTTGCTGACCACTTATATAAAAATAATAAAGCATTGATAAACTAAACAATCGGATTTTTATGTGGTTTTTATTAGACGCAATGAGGGGGGTCAGGAGCAAACCCTCTTACAACCTTGCTGCTTAGTACTAAAATAACTTGAGGCCCAAAGTGAGATAGGTGTAAATTCATTATTAGCTTTGAGCCTAATTAGGAAATATGGAGGTTTGACCTATCATAGCTTTTGAGACTCATCTTGCTTCAATGGAATGGCTAAGGGAGGGTCAATTGTAGGCAAGGAAACCCGTGGGGTATAGATTTAGTATATTTTAGCCAATCAGATGGTGGAACCTCTGAATGACTTGTCTTTTCTGCCGCCAGGTTGGCAAAACCTGACTATCTAAACTCGAGCTAACTTGCCAAGATGTATTTACAAAAGTATTACCCTGATTTGAGGGGTTCCACTGAGAATTGGCTAGGGTCTTTTGGCCAATATTATCATTATTCTCACCTGAAACACTCTTCACACAATATAAGATTTGTAATAGTCTGAAATTACCCCCTTTAAGAATGCTAGGGTGAGAATAAGGGTGTAAGAACTGGCCATGGACTCAGTTTTCAGTAACTCCAGTAGCAAGAGACTTAATAAAGTACTCGTCCCCTCACTTATGAGTGACTAAAAAGGGCCTTCCAAAATCCCATACTTCTCACTTCTAGGAGTGATACGATTGTGGTAATACAACATCAAGTCCAACCCTTGAAAAGAAGGAGGGGCTTCCTATGTTCATTTGCGGCTACCCCTTTTTGGTGACTGTTTTAGCTAGGTTATTCATGGCATCGGACTGCAGCTAGTTGATACATTGTGACAATCTTTTACAGGGCTTTTTCAAAATTGTCTGTCCTACCATAGAAGACGTCTTTTTCTAGCAGGGCAGGCACTACAGGTTTCCAACCATATAATACGTGGAAGGGAGACATTTTAAGGAGATGGAAGCTGATATGGTAGGCCATGAGGGCACTAGGTAAGTATTGATCCCAGTGTAGGGGATCTGAGATTACCATCTTCCATAATATGGAAACCAGGGTTCCATTTTCTCTTTTTACAGTACCATTCATGGAAGGGTTGTAAAGGGCTGAGAAAAATTCTGCGTTTCCATGGAAGTATTAAAAGCTTTACCATCTTGAGGTGAGATTCTTGCCTTGTCACAAAGCAGGACCTGGTTACAACAATGCTGTGTGAAAATATGTTGATGGAGGAAGGTGGCGGTAGATTTGGCGGTCTGGGAAGGAAGAGAAACCGCTTCAACCCATTTGGTGAAGTGATCAATACCTACCAGGATATAACGATTTCCCCAGTAGTCTGGGGTAGAGGGCCAACCACATAAAAACTTATTGTGTGAAAGGTTGTTGAGGGGTGTTAGGTTGATATTGATACTTAGTCTTGAGGCTGGACTGCTTTTTACAAGTCAGGCAGGCATCCAGGACGTCAATTGAGGTTTTTATAATGCCCTTCCAGTAGTAACGCTCTTAAATCCACTCATATGTTTTCCTTACACTGCTATGCCCCAGGATAGTGTGAGACTATAGGATCACCGGTATTTGATCTGATGGCCAGAGATAGGGCAACCAGTTTACCCCTACTTTCTTGCATAGTTTCCCACTTCCCACCTTGATATTTTGGGAATGCCAATATAGTATCTTTTGTAAAGATTCATCCTCATCAGACCACGTATTAGGATTCATTAAGAGCTCATGTGACCTCACAGCCTCACTATTATCTAAGTGAAGGACAGGCAACCGCGTAAACCTATCACCGTTCATATGGATAGTTCCCGCCCAATGCTCAATTGTCATGTCGTAATGCTGGATCTTCAAAGCCCAGCGATCCAACCGTCCTATAGGGTCCTTAATATTCTGCAATTACTTTAAGGATGCATGGTCTTTAACCACTTTAAAAGAAGTCTATATAAAAAAGGCAGTAGTACTTCACAGCAAGAAGGAAAGCAAGGCACTCCTTCTCAATGATGCTGTAGTTATGTTCAGCCTTTGAGAGCATTTTTCTGAAGTAGGAAATGGGATGATTGACCCCATGCTCATCCAGTTGAGCCAAGTAGATCCAACTGTATATTTGGAGGCATTTGTGAACAACATGGAGGGCTTGCCATAGTCAGGGTGGCGGACAATCGGCCTTCTTTGCAATAGCTCCTTAAAAGTCTCAAAAGCGGCCTTTTGATCAGCATCCCAATAAAAAGGAGTGTTCTTAGCCAAGAGACAGACAAGGGGCTCACACAGCTGAGCAAATTTGGGGTTAAACTGATGGTAATACCCCATCATGCCCAGAAATGCCTGAATATCCCGCAGATCCTTAGGTGGAGCCATTTTTGCTATGGCTACAACCTTATCCTGTAGGGGTTGGATTCCTTCCTATTAAATGGCGTGTCCAAGTAAGTCTAATTTCCTCTGGAAAAAGGTGCATTTGGATTTTAACTTGATATTTGACTCTCATAGGCGCTGAAACATCTTAGGGTGAGTGAGATGTCCGTTAAAAGTTTTGGAAAACACTGTGATACATTGAGATAGATGACGCAGCTTACCTTAAGGTCTAGAAAGATATGGTCCATGGCTCACTGGAAAGTTGTGGGTGCGTTGTACAGCCCTTAAGGTAGTCTGGGCTGGTTGGAAGAGACCCTCACTGCAAATAAGAGCGCATTTCTCCTGATCTTGAGGAGAAAGGTCCATTTACCATTAACCACTAGCCAAGTCCATGGCGTAAAAAACTAGAGCTTGAGAGTTGGGCTAGGGCGTCATTAATGCGGGGGATAGGATAGCTATTTTTTGTGAAATTGTCCAATTTGTGGTAGTCCACATCTACCCAATGATCTCCATTTTTCTTTTTTATAACAAAAGCGGGGAAGACCATGTACCTTGAGAGGGCACCAGCAGCTTAGCATTAAGCAACTGTTTGAGCTCTGTTCACATCTGTAGCTCCTCAACTTTTGATTTGCAATAGGGTTTTGATTGGACAGGGTGAGTATCCCCAAAGTCAATAGTATGAGTACAACCCTTCATATGTCTATAGTCAGTATCATATATGGAGAGGATGTCGTTATATGACTCCAATAAAGTATGAAAATTAATAAGCTCTGCAGGGGTTAGATCTTCAAAGATATGAACAGAAGGCAGAGTACATAACGATTGATAAGTAGGTAGGCCCATATCTGACATAGACTTGATACAGCGAACTTACTGGACGTCCTCAATAAGAACTATTAGGTCTCTTCCGATCTCCTGATGTTCCTTGATGATCATGTCCTTCTTGGTGAGATTCTCCAGAAGTAGATTAATTGGTCGCTGATAGGCTGGGTCTAGAACGCCTGGCAAAACTCTGGGATCAAGAGGGCTAACTTTATCAAGGCTGATTAGATGTAATAAGCAACTGGGTAGATTTGTAGGGTAATTTTAGTTTCAACTACCCTTTGTTCACCCAGCTTAATTAAAACTTCCTCAGAACCATAGAAATGGTTTTCTATAGAGAACTCACAGATGGAGGAAACATCTTGATGTTGCATCCTGCCATCGTGTAGTGTAGGGATAAGGCGGAGGAGGGGTACTCAATGTTGCAGGCGTATTCCTTTTTATTAAACTCATTGTTGTTCAGAATCAAGGGAAAGTTATAGTTAAGCAGGGAGAGATAGCCCTGCTTCAAGTTAATGATCCCTTAATACTTGAGCATAAACTGTGCACCAATGAGTAGATAATAGGTATTATTAGTTAAGGTCACCGCTGGAGCTGACAAAATGAGCTTCCCAAAACGGATGGGCAAAGAAGATTAGGCACCAATAGCACACGTTCTGGAGGGACTGGCATTACCAAACTCTTGAGTGTAGTCAAGGTCAGGGTTTAGCTTATTTTTTCGAGAGTTTGGATGATACAACGTTCACTGGGAATCCAGTGTCCAGGATCGCTGTGAACTGTACTCCATTGATGACGACCTCCACTTTTGTTAAGGTTCCACCCAAGTTGGGAGAAAGAGCTAGGACCTCATTTAGACGGATAGTGAAAGCTAGTATTTTAGCAGTTTCTGTTACTTTTACCTGGATAGACTGCAAGGTGTGAACACGCTGGGTGGAACATATTAGCGTAGCAACGAGCTGGTCAGCATCACTGGAAGTGTCAATAACTTAATAACATCTTAGCACTTGATGGAGATACGTTTGGTGGGGAATCCTAGCTATGTCCACCCTTTCCAGGTTCAACCTGTTAGTATTTTTACTTCAATAAGAGCTCCTAAGACATAGTAACCGCCATCTTCACAACCCCCTTCAGATTCATCTTCAGAGGGGTTATCAATGCAATCCAGGGAGCCCATAGGAGGTGAGGTAGGTTCAGGGCTTCCCTTATGGCTGGATAGGCTCTAGAGTTTTCATCCACCTCTTTACCCTTTTGAGGAGGCGTTGGGATTTTAATGGCTTTAATTTTAGCCTTTACAGTAGCAGGTTTGGCCTGCCCCATGGCCTTAGGCTTTGAACGAGGGCTATACCAGAGGAGAGGATGAAGAAGGTAGAGAAAGTGGCTTGATAGGTCGTGACAATTGATCTACCCTAGGAGACCGCTCTAAAGAAGGAGGAGGGCAAGGCAAGGGGATGACTGCCTTCACCAAATGGCTTTCTTGAGCTGAAGACGGAGGGGAGAACTTACCTGTCACCGCCATTATCCTCTGGAAATCATCACAGGATGGAGAAACATGTCGTGGTGGCAGCTCCACCAGAGTAGGTTTCCAAAGGAAGACAGCTGTAAAAGAGGCTATAGGGGTTGGAGTAGATGCTTGCCTTAGAGCTCCTTGCGTAAAAACAAGTTCATAGGTGTCATCCACCCCTAGTAAGGCCTCCTTGATACCACGTACTATTTAAAAGAGCGCTTAACTAAAGTGATATGTGTCAGCGCTATAGTTCTTTTGACTGGCGGTGGGTTTGCGGTGTCTCAAAGCTGGAAAATCAGAAATGAGCACCAAAGAGGAAACGGGAAAATAAAGGTTAGTTTACTAAATATTTTATTAAATCAAAATGCTTCGATATTTATAGGGTGCATTGGGACTTGATGCCTTTGGGATCTTCAGAGCCTCATCCAATCAGGATCTTTACTAATCTTCCGGAAAGGCCTCCTTGATGGCGTCCTCAATAGATATTGTCACTCACCTGACTGAGAAGGTGGAAAGCCCACTCCACGTGACTCAGTACTAGATAAAAATGATCCTGAAAATTTTTTTTCTTGGCTGGAATTGACAACCAATTTGGCACAGCTGGATTCGGAAGATGGGAATTTGAGATGATTTTTATCTCAAATCCTGACAAGGCCCCCTTCAAGATCCTGTCAGAGGGAGGAGTACGGCCGGAGGAACTGACCATGCACTTGGTTTACAACAGTCCCTTGATTGATGTTTACAATGTAGTACTCAGACTTCACCTTGTGTATAACTTTGTAGGGCCCAGACCACAGTACGTTGAGCTTGTTCTGTCAGCCTTCAGGTCAATGATGATAAAAGAGAATGAGGTCACCTAGTTGAATTTCTGGTAAGGAGGGTCATCCGAGATTCGATTGGGATGTCTCGCTTCCAGTGGTGATAATAATGCCTTGAGTGGCTTGGGCTTGGAGCTGGACAATTTCATCGGCAAGGGCCCTCATATTTAAATTGGTGTTCTCAGGAGTGGAGGCTTTGAACAGAGGCTGGACGCTACTAGGTAGTCATGGGACCCGCCCATACAGGGCTTCAAATGGGGACATTTTGATAACACGGTGATAGCTTACCCAGTAGGCAAGCAGTGCGCTGGGCAAATAATAGTTCCAGCGGGCAGGATCTGAGGCGGCCAACTTTCCCAGGATGGAGACAAGAGTTCCATTAGCCCATTATACTGCCCCATTAGTAGAAGGGTGGTAGGGAGCAGCGAAACTCTGGGCAGTTCCAAATAGCGAAGTTAGCTCCTGTACTACCTGGGAGGTGAAGTTCAAACCATTTTCCAAGAGCAAGGTCTGGGGGCACCCATGCTGGGTGAAAACGGAGCGAACAAGGAACAAGGCGGTAGCCTTAGCCGTGGCTGCAGGAACTGAGATCGCCTTGACCCACTTAGTCAGATGGTCTATGGCAAGAATGATATACTTGTGACCATGTAGACCAGTGGGGAGGGGACCCACCACGTCGATACTAATGACATTGAAGGGCTTGGTTGGTGCAACGACGGAGTGCTGATATTGAGGGTTGGCCCAGTCTTGAGATCGGCAGGTCATGCAGGCTTCCAGAACCTCTTGGATGGTTTTGACCATTCGGTCCCAGTAGCAGCATGACTTCAGCCATTCATAGGTCTTCTTGACCGCACCTTGCCCAACAGTAGTGTGGCCTTCCAGGATGACGTCAGTGCAAAAGGAGGGCCAGATGTAGGGAAGCCACTTCTTGTTGACTCACTTGTAGAGTAACCCATCCTTGACCTGGGTGTCTTGAGTCATTTGGTAGAGTTTGGCTTGGACCTGGGGAGATTCCAGCTCCCAATGTTCAGGCTGCCCTATTAAGTCATAGAGACGATCCTCCTCTGGGGTCAGGACTGCTAATACAGGTATCCTGGAGAGTCCGTCAGCATTCTGGTGAATAGCACCGGCATGATGGACAATGGTGAAGTCATAGCTTTGTAGTCGTAGGGCCCACCTGGACAGCCGTCCATCTGGGTCTTTCATTTGTTCCAGCCATTGAAGGGAAGAATGGTCAGTAATGATAGTAAATGGGCACCGTAGAGGTAGGGCCAAAAATGCTTGATGGCTAAAAGAATGGCTAGGCATTCCCTCTCAGTGACGTTGTAGTTTCGCTCAGCCTTGCTTAGGGTCTTGCTAAAATAAGCTATGGTATGGTCGACCTGGTTCTCATTGTCCTGAGCCAGGATAGCCACCACAGCGACATCACTAGCATCTGTGAACAGCAAGAAAGGCTTGTCAAAACGGGGATGAACTTGAACAAATTTAGTACATAAAGCCGTACGTAGAGCATTGAAGGCCTGTTCCTGCTCAGGTCGCCATTCGAATGGAACATTTTTTTGTAGAAGGTAGAACAATGGCTCAGCAAGGTTGGCAAACTGTGGGATGAACTGATGGTAATAGCCCACCATACCTAGGAAGACTTGAATATCTCATAGGCTTTGGGGGCGCGACATCTTCTCTATGGCATTGACCTTATTGGGGATAGGTTGAATGCCGCGTTTGGAGATCTTATGGCCTAGGAACTCTAGCTCAGGCTGGAAGAAAGAGCACTTCAAGAGCTTGAGCTTGATGGAGGCCTTCCAGAGATGCTCGAAGACTTCCTTAAGGTGGTCAACATGTCTGTTAAAGGTTCGCGAAAAAACGGTGATGTTGTCCAGGTATACCAGGACACAGGAGAGCTTCAGGTCCCCAAGGATCCCATCCATGGTGCGCTGGAATGTGGCCGGGGCGTTGCAGAGGCCTTGGGGCATCCGGGTAGGCTTGAACAGCCCTTCATGGGCAATTAGAGCACACTTGGCTCAGTCTTCGGGAGCAAGCTTGACCTGCCAATACCCGCTGGTGAGGTCCATGGCTGAGAAGTACTGGGAACCTGCAAGCAGTCGGAGTGAGTCATCAATGTGGGGCAGAGGATATCTGTCCTTCTTAGTGATGGAATTGAGTCATCAATAATTCATCACCACCTGGTGCTTGCCATCCTTCTTTCAAATCAGCAAAAGCAGGGAGGACCAAGGGCTACGCGAGGGAACTAAAAGCCCCACGTCGAGCAGCTGTTTGAGTTCTACTGTGACCTGGGCCTCTTTAACCTTGCTCTTGTGGTAAGGCCGGGACCAAAATGGGGGGGGCATCTCCAGTTTCTATATGGTGGAGGACTCCGTTCATCCTTCCAAAATCGTAGGTCAAAGTGGAGAATAGATCCGATTATTCCTCCAGGAGCTCCTGAACCTTAAGTCGCTGTTCATCAGAGAGGTCCTTTCCTATGTTAGCGTCGACCAAATTAACTGAGGATGGCGACTCCAAGCCAATGACCCTCAATTCCCCAAAGCTTTGGACATCAGCAACAGCCCCCATTGGTAACAGGTGAACATAAGCGGCGGGTTGGTTAGGTCCTATAAATTTTGGTTTGTCAGTCAGGTTGGCTAGCAACACTGATATCAATCTGGCATACGCTGGATCAAGGATTCCGGGGCAGGTCAGCACTTCCTTGGAAGATGGGTTATCCAGAACTCAGACCTCCAGTAAATACCCCAAGGGAATGTTGATGTGGACCTGGGTGTTACAATGACCTGGGATTTTTGGGGCACGGTAGTCGCCCAGGGCAAGTAAACTGGCATCCCCTTGGATCCATCCACAGCAGGAGGGGGCAGCTGGACTCGAGAGCCCCGGACGTGGTACTCAAGCTGATTGAGATGTTCATGGGGGAGCCACTGTCAACTATGGCATAAACTGGAATCTTGTGGACCCGGATGGCGACTCATGTGACCAAGCTTCCAAACAGAGGTGGCAACGTAAGGAACATAGGAGAATCATCAGAAGACGAGTAAGCAGTATCAATGTCTTTATTGTCATTAGATACCGCAGCTACTTCTTTGGGGTTAACAGCTTCTTGTATTGTGTGTAGGGGTTACTTGAGGCTGAATAGGGGTGTCAGCATGGAGCGCCTCATCCTTCATGCTGACTGCCCTTTTACCGCCTCCTCAGCTAGACGTTTCCAACAAGTTTTGGCGCTATGCCTAAAGCCATTGCAATAGGTGCACCGCGGATGGGGGGTTTTCTGGTTCTTGACTACATGGACCCTAGGGCGGCTAGAGGGGCCAGCGGCCACAGCCTTAGAGTTCAGTTCATGGCAGGGATCTCGTTGAGGGCCTCCTTGATCTCTCTGATGCAAGTGAACTCATTTTTTTGCCCGATCATGTGCATCTGGACCTCAGGATAGCACCCCAGGGTGGAGATGACGGCGGTAATGGCGTCATCCAGAGTGATACAGCTTTTCATAGCCAAAGGTTGAGCCCGAGCATAGAACCAGTTGGCAAACTTCATAGGGTTTTCTCCTTTGTTAAGTCAAATGCCCATGAACACTTGCTTCTTGTTGGCCAAGGTTTGGTTACTGTCAAACTCTTGGATCAAGGCGGTGCGGACTTGTTCCCAGGTGTTACACTCCTTCAGATGGGGAGTCATAATTTCCCGGGCGGTGCTGTCTAGGCATGAGTGGATGTGCTTCACCTTTTGTCAGTTGGTGGCCTCCTTCATAGAACTCTTGTAGGCATACAAGAAGGAGGAGATGCTCTCCCATCTGGGGGTGAACTTCTCCTTGAAGCTAGGCTTAAAGTTAGTGACAATAGGAGTAGAGAGTGTGTTAATGCCTGGGATAGGCGTTGGCTCTGAGATCTCCATTTCTGCCTATTCTCAAGGAGCCCGTTGATCTAGCCGCCTCTGCAAGCCTTCTAAGTCTTCTTGGATGTATTCCCAATTTTGACTGAGGGTGGAAGCGGATGCCTTGCTGGCAACCTGCTCCTTCAAGAACTGAATTTCAGAATTCTGTAGTTGGAGCTGGTTTTCAATGGTGGCCAACTGGGTTTTGAACCCATGACACATTGTCTCGAGCTGGGAGATGCAAGCATCTGTGAGCCTCATGAAAGTGCTGAGGTTATCCATCTCATCCAATAGTGCTTTGATGGAGACCCTGGGGTCGAGGGGAACATTGTCTGTTCAGAGCTTGCATCCCAAGGCCACCTTCTGGATCTGGTCCCGCAGGGCAGCCAGAGCGGTTATTATATCTTTTCGCCAGGGGTCTTTGGGTTCACCTGAGGTCGGGGGGCCAGAAGGCCCTTGAGGCCCACATGGACCCTCGGGGCCTGCTGGCCCCCTAGGCCCTTCAGGCCTGGCAGCTGCGGGGGAGTAGTCATGAGAGGCTAGCTCTTGGTAGCACTATTGTAGGGATTGTAGTAGTTCCTCAGCTTGTTGTAAGCGCTGGGCCCATGGCACTTCAAACCACTGAGCATTTTGGCGAAATTGCTCCTTGAGGTAGCTGGAGATGCCGCTATCTAATACCACCATTTGATTGCAGATATCATTGATTAGTCGTCAGTTATCAAGTATAGCTTCACGATTGTCATGCACGAAGGAGGAGGCACCGTTGTAGAAGTCAATAATATATGAATGCAAATTTTGGTTGAGCCCTATGTGCCGAGAGACCTCCTGAAGATGTAATCCTACTAACTGGAGGAGGTGCTGAATTGAGGGATGAATGAAATTATGAAGGTAGCGATCAGGCCCCAAGGTAAGCTCTCCAGAAGGTAATATGGCTGTTGAGTAGAGGTCCCACATTGTGGATGGCATGGCGGAGGCGTGGGAGCAGCTTGAGTGGACACCCTCAGCATAGATGCCGAGGACTAGTTGTTGGACGACATTGTGGGTGTGTTTGAGCTGAATTTGATATTAGCCCCCATCTAGGGAGGGCAGCGAGAATTGGAAGGTGTCACGGAGCTCTAGCCTTTCTGGATGTGAGGGCAGTGTTGCATATTGGGAAGAACTAACCCATCGAGAAACGCTCCTTGATTATCCAGTCATTTGGTCGTCAGGGTTGCTGTTGGTTTCCATTTGGTGTGATTGAAGTTTTCACTGGGTCAGCTCAGAGCCCATATAGTGAGCACCACTTTGTTGGCGCTACAGTTCTTTTGACTGGCGCCAGGGTTTGTGGTGGCTCAAAGCTGGAAAATTTGAAATGAGCACCGAAGAGGAAATGGGAAAATAAAGGTTAGTTTACCAAATATTTTATTAAATCAAAATGCTTCAATATTTATAGGGTGCATTGGGACTTGATGCCTTTGGGATCTTCAGAGCCTCATCCAATCAGGATCTTTACTAACCTTCCAGAAAGGCCTCCTCGAGGGCGTCCTCAATGGATATTGTCACTCACCTGAATGAGAAGGTGGAAAGCCCACTCCAGGTGACTCAGTATTAGGTAAGGATGATCCTAAAAAATTTTGTCTTGGCTGGAATCAACAACCAATTTGGCACAGCCAGATTTGGAAGACAGGAAATTGAGATGATTTTTATCTTGAATCCTAACAATATGCATTACCAAGGAGGGATGGAATGTTAATCCGGCTAAGATAACTGCAATGGCATCATTCAATGATAGCATTTTGCAAGTAGTTGAGGTTGAGCTTTACTATATAATCACTCAACAAAAGAGGGGATCGATTCTTCCTCTTGCAGACTAATGCACATAAAGCCTGTTTTGTTTTTTTAAACTCTTTTGGAGTCAAATTCTTTGATAAGTGCTTTTTTAACATCCGCTCAGTTGCTGAGGTTGGCCATGCTGGGAACATCATCTCTTGAGCCATATGACTCAAGAAGGGTAGGATATATTTAATCTTTTGATAGTCAGTTGCCCCTTCCAAAGCAGATTCATAAACAAAGAGGAAGGAGGCAAAACTGTCCTCACCAGATTTAAATTTGTCTCTGAGAGGAGGTTTGAAAATAATAGGGAGGCCCCATAAGGGCCATGTGAAGAGTGGTGCTCAAGCCTTTTGAGGTGCGACAAAGAATTGGCTCGTTGTTGCTCTAAAGCAGCTAGCCTTAGTTTCCAATACAGTTGCCATTTTAAAACAGGAAAATTTGTGGTGTACAGGGCCCTTAAAGAGGGCACCACATGTTGGCATTCAGGGGTTTTTGGATGCTTGCAGAGCTTTGCACTCTGAAGTTTAATAATATGTGCAGGAGAATTTCAATCACTACTGCTAGAATAACTACTTTTTAGGGGACTTTGCCGACCACTAATATAAAAATAATAAAGCACTACTAAACTAAAAAGTTGGATTTTTATGTGGTTTTTATTAGATGCGGCGAGCGGGGTCATGAGCAAACCCTTTTACAATTTTGCTGCTTAGTATTTAAAATAACTTGAGGCCCAAAGCGAGTTAGGCGTAAATTCATTATTAGTTTTGAGCCTAATTAAGAAACATGGGGTTTGTCCTATCAAAGCTTTTTGAGACTTACCTTATTTTGATGGAATGGCTGATGGAGGGTTAATAATATGCAAGACAAACCTGTGGGGTAAAGATTTAATATACTTTTGCCAATTAGATGGTTGGACCTCTGAATAACTTGTCTGATTCTGCCGCCAGGTTGGCACAACCTGACTACCCAAACTTGAGCTATTTTTCCATGAAGTATATACAAAGGTATCACCCTAATTTGGGGGTTCCGCCGAGAATCAGCCAGGGTCTTTTAGCCAATATTATCATTATTATCACTTTAAAACACTCTTCTCACAATATAGGACTTGTAATTTTACAAAAAAAGCCCCTGATCCACTTTTAGTATCTGATATTATTGTGAGCGCTTCATTTTATTTTAATATATTCATGTTTCATTTATTGTTTTATTGTTTGCAATTTCAAATGCCACTGTCTTCATATAGTAACTTAATTGCTTAAATTAAACCATACATGTGCTATTATAACTAGATGCCTACGCGCTGCTTCTAACATCTGGTGCTCACTAAAAGTGATTTTGCACCTTGTACATCGACGGTTTTATAGTAATTTAGCCTTAGCGTTTTAGATGTGCTGATCCAGAGTGTTTTTTCTGAAGTGGCTAGCCTTAAGGCCCATATTTCTTAAAAGCTAGTTATTCATCAGAATGGTGATAATGTGAACAGCCTCATTGACCAGCTTTCTGAGATCTTCTGAATAAAGTTTGAATTTTCTTAAGTAGATAAAAAACTGAAGACAAAACCATCTAAAAAGCACTAATCAAGCTTTAACTATATCCGTCAGTCTAACACTGACCAGGAGATGGGTATTGACTCACTGAATTAGCTAATTTCTGTTGAAGGGTGAATGGTTTGATTAATAAAATACTATATAAGCTTATAATTAAAACAGGATCAGGTTAAAGACAAACTTATATGGAGCGCCGCCTCTTTTCTAGGTTGTTGAATCAGCTGCACTAAGAGTTTATAGATGGAGGCATGAACAATAGCCATCTTGTCATTAATCAATCCCCACATACATGAGTTGATACTATATATGATGCTGACGACAATAAGGCAAAGTTTGGGCTACTTGCTTATGATTTTATTAATAATCTCAATTACTGGTATTTTGAAGCCCTCTGCCATACCAGTACTCTCAGATGGTGGTATACTTTTGCCGTCACCTTCCCCACCAGTCCTGCTATATCAGTGACTTTTACTTGTCTTACAAAAGCCACATAAAATTAGGCCGCTCAGCGGATCAAAGTCTCTATGTTTCTCTCCATGGTCAGACATTTTGCGGATCAATCAAAATTATGGCAGCCTTCACAGCCCTTAAAAATGGATGTCAATTCCCTGTTAATTTAATAAGATTACCAAAATCTAACCTATAAAGATGTAACATAAATTTATCGCATTGTTTGAGATAGTATAGAAGAAATTCATGAGAACAAAAAATTGGCTATTCTATCAAACTCCTTGGACTCTGAATTCATGGGTTGGTTATGCCAAAACTAAGTGAATTTGGTATGACTTAGCCCCTACGCCAAAAAACTTATTGACCAAGAGTTTGACTGAGCAGAAAAAAAGACAACGCAGAAAATGTTGTTTTTTAATTTTTTAGTGAAGGTAGTCTGTCATAGCTTTTGCTAAACGGTCTATTATGAGAAATAAGTTTTATATGGAGAAAAAGTAAGAAACTATTTTTTCTCCTACTTTGATATTTGTCATACCTGTGAGACATATTAGGAGGTATACCAAGTATTTATGCCAAGCCTAACAAAGATTATGATCTTACACAAATGATTAAATACTATAATCAAAGCAACGCTACTTTTGAGGCGCCTAACCCAAGCTGACTAGAGCTGAACAAATTTTGCAATAGCCCATGACTGTGAAATGATACTCAAACCGGCAGTATAGGCCTTGCTTTAATATTAAACAATAGTCTTACAACTTGTTGAATATGTAAACAGTTAGGGTACTAGCAAAGCACTGCCCTACCATGGTTATTAAGCTCGAAGTACATGTGGAATACTCTGATACTAAAGCGTTTTGTGGAAAGATGAGGCGCATTAAAAGAGATAATCTGTTTATTTCAACCTTTTTATATATTACAACTAATATTAGGTTTATCTTCCCTTCACCAATGAAAGAAGGTCCTCTGCTAAACCACAGAGCTTTGTCATTGTCATTTTCTCTTCTGATAATAGTTGATGATTAAGAAGCTGTTACTGCTCCATCATCACCATAATGCAAAGATGTATTTACAGATAAGGTAGGTGTAAGACTTACGTCCAAAGAACTGGATCAACAAGATCTTCTGGTCGCCTCTGGTGATACTCCCAAGTTAGGCGGGTCCACTTGGACATACACACTAGGTCTTTAAGGGAATCAAGCCTTCTTTTGTGTAAGAAAAACAATCTTATTAAGGTCAATCTGACAATCTAGAAATCAATTCAGTTAATGCAGCTAAAACCTATTATGCGGAATGCACATATATTGATATTACTGTTAATAGGCTCAAAGTAAGAGCCACTGTGGACAATGGCACCAATTGATACTATGTACACTAATTTTGTTAAGAAGCTTAGCATTGCGCTGGATAGCAACCACTAAAAAGTATATTCTAATGTAGGGCCAAAAAAATGACGTCTCTAGGGGCTTATAATGCACAGCCATTGCAGTTTTGCTCACTAGTCAGTCCACTCCTGTATATAGTTTTGCCCAATCGATATTATGAGTTTCTCATTGAAATATTTTTATGAGTTCTTATGGGATTAACGCTGAAATTACAGAAAATATTCTAGAAATACTTGGTCAACACCTCCCACTTCACTACATCAGAAAAAAGTGAATCTTGTGTCTTAAAATCTGGGGCTTAGAAAATCGTGTTTAAAGTTGGCATAGTGCCAATTAGTCACAACGGATTAATGCTCTGTACTCATAGATTGCCCAGCCAGAAATTGAAATACAAGGGCAATCCTTTGAGGACTAATCAATAATCTAATTATTCTTGCGGGCCACAAGAATATAGTGGGAAAAAACAACTTTCCAAGTCCCTCAAGGGTTATATGCCATAATTTTCACACCATTTTGTTTTTCTAATCTGGAACCAGTTTATTCTTCTGGGTATTACCCTTTCAGACCATGGTGTAATCTAGGTAATTTCAGCTAATCTATATTCAGCCCTAAAAAAAGAGACACCAAATTGCTGCTTTTGTTCATATTGTACCCAAAGATGAAGTAAAAATGATAATTATTATATTAGCTTTGACAAACTGGGCTTTGACATCAATACAAGATAGTATTTTTGATCTCTGGGATCTCTGAAAAGCTTCTACTGTCTTTTATAATATATAGGGCCAAGCTCTTGCCTTTTTTGAGAAATAGGTACTAATATTTCCAAAGATGATATTGATTTGGGTTGTGCACAGCATGTGCTGCACCATATTGATACCAGAAATCATCCACAATTTTCTTGCATCCTAATACTTTCAAATTGGCTGGTGAAGTGGTAAATACATGTGAATTGTCTTGTACAACAGGGAATGTTAGAGCACTCCAAGAGTTTTGGGCCTTCTTGGTATTGAGCATAAAAAAGGACAGTTCCAATTTATTGGGTTAGACTATAGGAAGACTAACAATATTAACATGAAAGATTCTTATCTCTTACAAAATAAATTATGATGTACTAGTCTTCTTGGATGGCACAAACTAGATGTCAGCCGTGGATTTAAATTTATATATTGTCATATTAAGCTGCTAAAAGAGGATCAGGAAAGCGTTCTATTATTACTTCCAACATCTTTACCAACTCGCTCATGTGTTGCAAGGGCTGAGTAATGCTATGTGACATTTTAAGAATTATGTAGTACATAATAGGCAACTTTTAAGATCTGCTGTGTTTTAGTTTATTTGGATAATATAAATGGATTTCTGGAGCATCTGATGATTACCTAAGTACTTGGAGTAAGTCTTCAGCCATCTTACCAAATCTGATTCTGAATCAAGATGAAAGAGTGTAACTTAATCCAAGAACAACCAAAATATTTATAGTTTGTCACTGTTAAGCATGGCTTATGGTCCAGACAGTGAATATTGAGGCTTTTAAACAAATGACGTGGCCAAATAGTAAGATTGACATGCAGATAATCATTGGGGATGGCTAATATTGCCAGTTTATATAACCTTTATTAAGATATGTGAGCCCCTATTTAACCATAAAAAAGAGATACAACTTGAATGACCAGCATACACCAGTTGGATTTGAAAAGTTGAGATGATTTCTCACCAAAGCTACAATACTCATTTAGCCTAGTTTGACTAGCCATATATATTAATAAAATATGCTTCTCCCATAATACCATTGGGTTATTGTTATAACAAGTTGACTATAAGAAAGTAGAGAACCCTGCTATCTATTCTAGCCAAACATTGGAATTGCACAAAAAAACTACATGGTGACTGAATATAAGTGTCAGGCGGCCAACTATGCGTGTAGTCTTTCTGGACATATGTCCACAGAGTGCATTTTACTGTAGTAACTGACCATGCTTAACTTCAAGAATTACAAAATCTGACGGAGCTGTAAGGCTGCTGGCCTAATGGGATATGAAATTACAAGCCTATGATTTTGAAATTCAGCACTGCCACAGCATAAAACATAAAAATCAATTTTCAACCTTAACTGCCTACTGTGGCCTTAGCGACCAGTTTGGGGAAATGGTTTATTTAATAAGATGATAACTCAGCAATATGACAGCAACTAAAAAGAAGTTCAGAGCTCCTTTGAGGTCTTAAGTAAGGACACCACTGTTAAAAAGGGGAAGATTATAAAGGAAACGACTAGCAATATTGGAGACCCCTTGACCAACAGAGTGATGTAAAATTATCATTAGGGCCCATAGACACCGGGGTATGGGCGTTTTGAGAAGACACTTGAGCAGTTGAAAAATCACTAATAAGATCAATGCATTTTTATTTTAATGAGACAATCAGCTATTGAAAATAATGCCAAGCTGAGCACTTATCATAAAGCCATCTCCTATCAATAGAATAAACCTAAAATCGCCTGGCACATAGTAGCTATTAACGTTGTTGGACCTTCGCCAGTAACGGGCTTTCTATTAAATTATCTTTGCAATTGATGCTCTCACCAAATGAATTGAGCCAAAGTAATTGAAAACTTATTCGCTATGACATTAGAAAGTCTGTTTAGGAGATTATTATTTATAGGCATGGATGCCCTTATTTTATCTTAACAGATAATGGGACTATCTTTACATCTATAGATATTTCTAAACTAAAAGACTTTATAGATATACAATGAGTATTTTATAAGCCCTATTACCCCGAGACTAACTGCACTGTAGATTAAGTAACAGTTCTTTTAAGTATCCTAAGTAATTTGATTACTACAAAGGCGCCAAGTTGCACTTTGCTCGCCCTCCGCTGTTTTTTCATATAATATTGCCCACCACAACGCAACGGGGCACTCACCATCCCATTTATTCTGAGCAAATCATCATGCGCTACCCCAGTTTTATCTCATGTATCAATTAAGAGAACATGAGTTCCAATTGATATCAGGAAATTTCACAATTTAATTGATCCAACTATAAAGTGAAGATATTTTTAAATGCTCTGGCTCAGAAAAATATCTAGGAAGCTTGATAATGAGAATTGATGGACCTTATTTACCTTTGGCATAGAATAATTGGTCTCATATTATGATAACCATGAATTTTGAAGGACTATCAAATTGGAGCACATGTGGAAAAAGCCTTAAAATCATTTCAAGACATCCACTGATGCCTACATTTTAAAATATGCCACTAAGGGCTTCTTTATGAATTGAGTGCATGATAAGATACTTAATAAGTACCAGAAAAGCGTTGACTCTATGGCCATAGGTTCTCAATAACCTAATTCAAAGCACCAACTCCTTTTTTGTATCTGATGTTTGGTAAAGTGGGAGGAAATGTTGCGGCTGGTTTGACCTAACATCTGTATATTGTTTATCTTCTTGATTTAATATAAATAATATGTAGAAAAAGGCTTTAATCAAGTTGCGTTTTGCTAATATTGATCCATAAGATTAAATTACTATGGATTACCTTGTCCCGCGGCCATTGTTTATAAAAGTAGTTGCTAAGTTGTATTAAATTACTATCAGTTAACTTGCCTTTAGTGAGTCCATTTTCTGGTATTTAAAAACCAAATTTTCTAATCGCACCGGTTTAAATCTTGACTTCCTGATACCTTGATTACCTTGTGTCATAATAACAACTAATTCAACCCTCAATAATTCCTCCACTCCTAATTTTCCCACATTGGTTTATAATGTAAGGAGTTAGTGATGAGATAATCATCAAGTCAAATATGAGCGATCAAGTCAATACAGATCAGAAAGTCAGAGAAGATTTTATTGCTATCAGTTAAAATGATCTTATTGGAAGCGGACTACCAAAAAACCTATAATTATTCAAATTTTTACTATAAAAGAAAGTCTTTTTTGTAAGCTTTTTGTTACTATCTTAATTCAGCTCTCTTTATTTAGTTGGGACTCCAACTCAGTAATTTAAAGAAATACCTGTCACTTTTGGCATGTAATCAAAACACCAAAAGTAGTGCTCACTACAGGGGGCCTCTGAGTTAGGATATTGTGAAACCATCTATCACAATCATGAAGTCTATTTTTACCTAAAGATAATCACAACAACGAGATGGGTAGTACAATACAATGTGTGCGGACTACTAGGACTGAGATTCCAAGAACCTAATGTATGTTTGAATTCTGAGCCAATATGAAGCTAAATGTCCACAATATAAGTTCTATTTCAAATTTTCAAATTAAATTAAAGCTTTGTGGGAAAAACATTCAGCAACTCTTAGTTGGGGTGTTTATCCATGAGATCCATTCTAGCCAGTCATGGGTCAGTGATGTGCCCTCCATGATGAGGGACTTATATTAAGCCTCAAATTTACCAATAAAAGTCTGGGCTATATTTGTGCCATTTTGTGCATCCCGCTTTATAAACACTTATTACAAGTATTGGGGATCTATCATCAAGGGATAATTAACACATTGTTAGGTATTTATTTTTGAATAACTATGTTATTGAATTTTGCAATTCTGCCTCTAAGTTCCGGAGAGACAATTTTGATACAATTATTGACAATCACAATCTTATTATTGAAGTACAATAGCAAGTCACTCAACTGGATTATGGATTATGCAATTTTATTAACTCTTAGTTATTGGAGCATTTTTAAGAAACGCTGTTTGGATTTTTACTCACCTTTCCAGATTCCTAGGTTATCTTCTGGTTCGCTAGGAGATAAGTCCCACTAGCAAATGAATTGGTTATTGATTGACCTCTTTTAAGTTAGTAATGTCTGGGGATTTTAGACAATTCACCCAGGTTCAGATATGTTGGGGATTGATCTTTGCGAATACTTAAGATCTCATCAGGAAGAGTTGCTGACGAAAATTGGGGCATCTGATAGTTGATCATTAATTAACTATTAGGCGTACCAATTGAAATTGGCCAGATTTCATCACCAAATGATTGGAAATTTAATCTGCAATTGTGAGGCGAGTGATGCCGCCTGCAACTAGTAAATCAATTAGTTGGTTTGTGCCCTGCTATAATGGCAAAGATTTTTCATTACCTAAGCAGGTCGCTAGCCAAATGTGGTTGGTTCACAGTGATTGAGTGGGAACGTTAGGGATATGGTTTCTGGATCTTCCGTTTTCAGGTCTCTGGGATGTCTGATGGAGAAATCCTTAGCCTGATGGAGAAAACCATCGCCTGAAAAGACTTTTCAGGGAAATTAATGGCAACAACTACAATTTCATGACTGAGGCGCTAACTGAGTAGTTGTAACCAAATTCTCCCTATAAATTCCCTAGTAGTTTTATTAATAAAGTAGATCAGATCATTACAGAATGATAAGATTTGTTAAGATCAAAGTAGCATTAATAAGTTCTCTTCATCTTCTGTCTATAATTGTTGTACTACAATAATTGTGGACTCTTTGTGTAATAAGGAGTAAGGATAGGATATCCTTAGAAGAGAATCAGACCTTTGAGGCAGGTCTCCTCCAACTCAGCATGATAGGATCTAAGGCTGGGAACCTCTGAATCTGAGTGTGGATTAAGGTCAGCCAGGATAGAGAAGAATTCCCTAATTGTCAAACTGTTCAGTAATTTGTGGATCGTCCCAAGTCTAGCGTTGGACAACATCTTGTTTATAAATTCAACTACAGATAATAGTTATCACTATATTATCACTAATATCTATTACTATCAAGCAACATGAATTGAGCACATAAATGAACCTGTGCAATTAATCTCTGGGAACAATCAGCAACGAAGCCAGAATTTAACAATTAGTGCTCACTACAGGGGGTAGTTGAATAAGATAAGCCAAAATAAGATGTCATATAATAAAGAATTAAGAAAGTTATGGACAGAATTGGCAACTATCAATAAGAACGCCTTGAATTCAGCCAATCATAGAGAATTTTCTGCCCTATAGGAGAGAGCTTCACTGAAATTGAGGATAATGTGAAGAAATTTCCAATTTCAGAAATGAGCTACTTGGAAAAGTAACGTCACTGAAAAAGTAAAGAAGGAAATTTGGGCAGAGAAGTATTATTCCTGTAAACAGAATAAAGAAGACTGCGTTAGATTGTGCTCACTCAGTTTAGACATTATCCATCTATTGAAACAAGTTGACAACTGAAGAATCAAAAATTGTGAATGCAAACTTTATGTGGCGACTGACGCCAAAGATAAGACCCCAAAATCTCTAGTTTGGAATTAAAAACTGTTAGAAATATGCTGACACCATAAGGAAACTTTAAACTTTTTTTCCTATAATGATAACATTAGTTACTATGATTTGATTTTACAGCAATTTTTAATAATCACACAGGAAATATGGGCATTTACAACATGTCTCAATTGAACTGGGCGAAAGCTGTAACAGGCAATGGGCAAAACGGAGCGCCAAAGGGCAAGAAGTGCCCCGGAGGGGGACTGAGAAACCAATGCTGCCAAGAAACCACAAACTGAGCCACCTCCCAAGTTTGTGGAGTTTACCATGAAGCACAACCAGTACACGGAAATCCAGTACAACCAACCCCTTTCGAAAGTAGAGCACAGGCTCTGACTCTACCTAGGGGTTGAGTCACCAACTTTGTGGGAAAAAGTGTGCGAGGCACAGGCCTCCCTCTTCCCCTACGCGGTGTACATGAACATGGAAACAGTCCCACACAGCTGGGTCAGTTTGGGCTTTGAGACTGAAGAAGATGCAGACACCGCTGCAAAAGTATGCGTCAAAGCTGCCTACCAAGGGCAAACAAATTGTGCACACCGTGCACACCAGATGGAACAAAGCGAACACTTGTTCATCTCCTTTGAATCACTCCCCAACAACCTCCCCATAAGCAAATTGAGGAGGATCTCTGAGTTGGACTTAAACACTATGGAGATATTAAACAATTAAAATTACAAAGATTCCAATTGATGCTGAACCTGTACACAGGAAATGCAATCACCATAATCCACCCAATCCCTGAGATGGCTGAGGATCTCACGAGAATCCCTTGAATAGCACAATTTCACCGCCCAGATAGGAAAGTGTCAGAA
Organism: Massospora cicadina; assembly: GCA_022478985.1. Classification (NCBI taxonomy): domain Eukaryota; kingdom Fungi; phylum Entomophthoromycota; class Entomophthoromycetes; order Entomophthorales; family Entomophthoraceae; genus Massospora; species Massospora cicadina. The sequence continues at coordinate 520,751 of JAKSZP010009195.1, forward strand.
CCATTCCGTGTCACACTGGAACGTGCACCGCCAATCTGAAACCACTGCACAACACTAGGGCACAAGGAACATGCATGCTCAGTGAAGGAGGGCATCATGGCCCCAGAATTCTGCAATGACGCAATGGACAAAAATGTTGCAGAAGTTGGCAATTTGATAAATGCCAACCACGCATTCCAATGGATAGAATGGGATCTACCTCATTATAGACCTAGTAGCACCCAAAGCACGCAAAATGCTGCAAAAGGCCCGCAAGTGGGAAGTGGCCAAGGTGGCAGCACTCACGCCTTCACCATCAACCCCAGCAAAATTCAGGAAGACATTGAGGAAATCATCCGAGCCAACCAATCAGAACAGACTTCCCAAGCTGAGGAGGACATGGAGGAAATCATCTGAGTCACCAAATCAGAGCAGTACGTCCAAAAGGAAATTATTCTCAACAATGTGACTGAATTACCAAATGACATCAATCATGCGAAATCAGCAGAACAATTTGGCTCTACTATGGGTGGAAAAGCGGGATCCAATTCTCCAAAATTGCACCACAAAACCTCAGAAACAACTTAGCGCACCGCACCAATTCACCTTGGGTCACAAGTGGAAGAATATGTCACAATATCGAAAAACTGCGATTTCTATGAGAAAAAGTTGCAAGATATGGAATTAAATGATGCCACATAATACTGGTCCTATGACTTAAAGTAGGACCAGTAATAAGGGCGTTGGATGTGGGCCGGGCAGCCCTCCCAACCGCTCCTGAGGCGCCATGGGCACCTTAGTAACAATAGGTATGCTAAACATCGTGGGAGCCAGGACTTATACGTCCCAATCCAAAAACTGGACTACATGCAAAACCCCTGTAGATAACTTGGTCATCCAAGAAACCCACTGTCCACAGTGAGCAGAAGGATCCTGGTCAACCAGGGTCTCACCATCCCTATCAATTTGGAGACACACTGTGGGGTGGTCATCAGAAATAAAAAAAACTAAAAATTATAAACTCCTCCTCATTTCTGCACAGCTGAATTTTGTTTGCAACAGTTGTAACCCAAGAGTAAACTATTTCAATTACAAGCATCTACACACTGTGCACCGCAGCTGTGAGAAAACAATTTCTCAAAAACATTCCAACACTCACCCTCCCACTTGATACCATTCTAATGGGCGACTTCAACTGCTGTGATAACTCCAACATGGATTGATGGCCTAATACCAGGGGATAGCCCACCAAGACACATTGAGTTCCGTGCATTGAAGGCATCCCTAGGCCTACATGACACCATCCCCCCAGGTCACCACCCCTTCCCAACATGACCTGCTCCAACATATGAGAGGGAATTCTCACATCAATGAGCTGCATTGACTTTATCCTCACACTGAAAATACACTGCTGGAAAAATTCCAAATTCACAACAAAAAAATCATTTTTCTGACCACTGACTCATCTTAATGCAGTTCTCACCAACCCAAATTCCCACACAGGCGTCAACCTAGAGGAAGCTACACCTGGAAAACATAAAATTGCCTAAAATATCCAACTTGGTCGAACATGAGGCCATAAACCCTGAATTAGCAT